>VZTX01004791.1:0-44376 GCA_013400915.1 Pardalotus punctatus | reverse complement strand
TTTTTTTTTTTTTTTGGTGGGAAGGACAGGCAGTCATGCGGGAATTGCTTTCATTCAATGTGAAATTTTGCCTGGTTCTGAAGAGCCAGCCAGGAGGCTCTCAGATAGACTGTGGATAATTCAGCAAGAAACTCCAAAGAAACCCTTTGTCATTAAAGGTTTTGCTGCAGAAGGGTGTTTTCAAAGCAGCCTATTCATTAATATCTTCTCTTTTGTGTGAGTAACACCGCAAAGCCCTTAATGTTTAATTTCTTCACATCTAAAGGGTGTTACTCATGGTGACAAAAGCTTCATTTTCACCGAGGCCCTGAGCTAGGCAAGATGTGGTCAGACTTAAGCAGAGCAAATCACTACCTTGCAAAATGAAGAAAGCTGATAGGAAATGGGGAGAAAATAACAGGCAGGCTTTTAGAAATGAATAGGGATGTTGTTTTTAATGCTGTGGTGGTCATGGTTACATCTGAGCAGGTTCCAGGAGTGCAGAAAGGAACACAACTTCATGGAACTGTTCTGTGCCCCTTCTCCCCCTGAGGAGCATCATGGGTTTGGTTTGACTTTTTAAAAGACACTTGTTTTCTCTGAGTTAATGTCTGCAAAACTAAATCAGAGCTGTCTCCTGCCCTCGGAGCAAAAAATGCCAAGATCTGTCATGACTGAGGTCTCAACGCATTACGCCTTGGGAAAATCGCTCTCTGACACAAAAATAAAAGTGTTTTTATGTGAAAGAAGTGCTTTCCCCATCTGAGATCTTTTGAGCAAGGCAATATTTTGAAGAGAAAGCTCAAGTTATTTTACAGAAGCCACGTGCAGATATTCCTGATAACCTCACAGCTTCAGCGTTAGGTGGAGTCACCACAAAATTTTCCCCTGAGAAAACACCCCTGCCTTGGTTAAGCACAAATTGTGGAAGAGCTGAGGAACAGCAGCAAAGCCTTCAGCTGAGAGGACCAGAGAGTTTCATCAGGATGTTTGGAAATTAAAGATATTTTGCTGTCTTTAAAAATGAAGCCAAAGTCTTTTTCCAGCATTCTTTTCTCCCGCTGTGAGTGTAACCTGCTGCAGCAGCCCCTGCTAACTCTGCCTCAGTTTTTGTCCAAAGCAGGATTTGGAAATAAAAGAGTCCTTCCAGTTGTACTAAAATAAACAAAGGCAAGGACAAGCAGCCAGAGGAATGAAATCTCAATTATCTGCTCCCCCTAAATACTTCCTGCTAGAACAATTTGTAAGTTGACAAACTTAATTAACGTCTTTACCAATATCTTCCAGATGTTCAGGTTTTTGTTAGACTACTTCAACCAGATGTTTTCCATATTTAATCATATGATCTGTGGCAAATATTCAGTCACCAACAGACCAGTAGGCTCTGAAAATTAGGCTCATCCAAGCAGGTAATGTACAGCCCAGTGTAATAATCTCCAGAAAATGTAATTATGAATTGTGACAAAGGCAGACACGTGACTATGGAGCCAAAGAACTTGGTAGTTGATCACTAAAAGAAGTGAAGACCTAAATGGTGTCAGCGGCAAAAGCTCCCAGATGTTAATGTTAGCAGCTTTATTAAAAAAGTCACAGGCTTTAAAATCTTTGGAGAGCAATAAAACATTTCCTTTTGAGACACTCAACACTTGAGGCAATAAATAAATAAAATAAATAAAATCTTCTCCCTGTGGTAGTTGATGATGGGAGGAAGATTTGACAAGGGGGGGGATTGTGTTATTTTCTCCTCTTGATAAACACAATAGATCCAAAAGGGCCATTTCTTGTATTATTTTTTTATCTTTAAGACAACAGAAGTAGAAGAGGTGTCAGAGAACTCATGACAATTTCTGAGTGACAGCAAAAAGGTATCAGCAGCTGCAGAAGGAATTGCTGGCATGAGTTCCAACTTCATTCCAGTAAATGTCTCACTAAGTAACATTTTAATCGATGTCAGGTAAAAATGAATCCACTGTTGTGTTGCTGACAAAAAAACAGAGAGCAGAAAACCAGCAAAGTTGTGCTGTCTCTCTTCTGAAGTCACACACAAGCCTTAGGTCAGCACAGGGAGAAATCCCAAACTGAAAGGAGCAAAATCAGAAGTGTCCATGTATCGAAAGGAATTTCAAGGGTTTTTTCCTCATCCCCTGGATTTCATTGTGAGCGTCTTTGAATTCCCCTATCTGGCTTTCCCAGCTCATTTTTCAAGCACAGAGCCCAAACTTGTGCTGGTCCAGGTGCATCAGGTATCGAGACACATTTAGAGTGATGCCTGGAGAATTTTTTGCTTCTTCTCTTCATGTATCTGTAGCTTTGGTGTAGTTCTGGGCTTCATATAAAATGCTAAAAACCTCTGTTCCCAGCACCTTCAGCCAAAACAAGTCATCTGAGTGGAAATCCGAAGACACTTTGCTGCCTCAGAGCCCCAAAATACGTGAACAACAGTGAACTGGAGGAGCAGGTGGTTGACATCATCACCTGAGGGTGTGATTGAAGGATTAAGGCTCAATGTGTGAATGGACAGAATTTATAAAATGTGAAGATCTCATGACTTGGGGTCCACGAGCCCCTCAAGGGGGCTTTGTTTACCCTGAATGCACCTTAAAGGCCTTTAATAAATTTGTCCTCTTTTTATTCTCCTAACCTTGTCTGGGGTGTGTTTCAGGTAAGCCCGGTTAAGGCATCAAGAGAAACAAAAATGAGCCCCTGGACCAAAATTCGTAAAGAAACTTGGAAAACATGAGAGCCCCATCCCAGGTAGAGCCATGGGGATAAAGGGATGGATCAGGGTTACTGCACCTGCTGGGGTCGTCTCCATCACATCCTGAGCTTGGGGATCCCTTCTTCCTCTTTGCCTCATTCTGTGCTGCAAAAATTCCCTTGACCCTACACAATCAAGTCAAAAATGCAAACAGGACATCAGGCTCTCAAGCAAAAAGATTTTTTTAAAGCCTTCTGAATTTTCCGTTGTTTTTTTTTTTTAATTCTTGAGAAGTTACAGCCTTACAAAGGTGATCATGGAAACATTATTGGAGGGTGTGGTGCTACATTTTATCCCGGGAATTGGAGGGAGGGAAGAGAAGAAAGACACAAAAGGAAAATATTTCTTTTATTTGAAAAAGTCACGTAAAAAGAAATACAAGGAAATTAAATGTTGAGTGAGCTGTTGGAAAGGTCTCAATTTTCTTTTGAAAGGGCATCATCATCTCCATCAAAATCGGTAGCAGTTCACAGAAAATGTTAAAAAAAATGGTGTCATCTATGACAAATAAAATGTGCCACTTGCTGAAAGCATTGTCATTTTCCAAACAAAAAGTGAACCCTTCCACCTCCTCTAGGTGAAAACAATTAGCAAACCCAGAAGGCTAATGATATGCAAATTGCCTCCATGGAAGAGAGGCTCATTTGCAATTCTTGCTAAAAACACCTTTGTTAAAGAGATCCAGAAAACAAGGTCTTCCCCTTCTGCACAATCTTTGGAGAAACAGACCCTTTTCTGTGCACATTAATATTCCTCCTCCTCCCCCTGGAGCGCAGCCATTGCAAAGCTGCTCATGGAGGGATTTCATGACTATTTCAATTAAAAATATACTGTCCACCCTTTTGAATATGGAATTTATCAAGGCACCTTTAGCACAATGGTCAGACCACCCAGCCGAATGAAATCACACCCCACACCAGAGCGAGCGGTGAAGAATCAGGTGAAAGAGCTGCACAGAAAAACTGCTTTCAGCAAGTTCCAGGGGCATGGAAGTGGCAGATAGGCTCTGAAGAAAATAAAAATGTTGAAATAGAGGACATTTGGTGGCAGCTCCAGCTAGAAAGCATCTTTTAATACCATCTGCACTGCCTGCTAAAATCTGCAATTTGTTATGCCCTGGAAATGGAAGCCACAAATAACCCCGGAGAGCAGAGCAGAAATGCTTTTTGCTGTGCTGGAAACCTGCGCTCAGCGGCTCTTCCCAAAGGGGGGGCTCAAAGTGGAGGCTGATTTTTGAACTGCAGCACCCTCACTCTGCTTTCATCACCATTTCTGAATGCCCTCAGAAATTATTTATCCTGTTCTGCTTAATTTGTCCTGGTCTCCTTCACTTCACCCATTACAGGACGTGGATCCAAGTGATCACTTTTTTCCCAGCGTGTGCCCAAAGAAAAGGAAAGAAAAAAGCCCAGACTTCAGAACAGTGTGAAGTGTCCTGGCTTGGCTTATCGATGTATGAGTTTCTTCAATATTTTATACAATTATTTATCCGTTCTATATCAAGTTCTTGAAAAAATCTGAAACCTCAGCTCTGTAGCGCGTAAAACTTCAAAACTGGAGTCCCGTGGGCTCTGCCTGTATCAAATATTCCCTGTGGCCACAGGTGTGAAATAGGAATACGAGCCCTGGTCAATATTTGAGCCAGAAATTCAACCAGGGTGCATTTCCTAGAAAAGAGAGCAACGGGAATCCTCCCAGTGCAGCACCACTGAAGCCTGCAATATCCAGTTTGTAGGGAATTCCCAGCAGCTTCCTCTGTTTGCCTTGGAAACTTCTCCTGTGTGTTTGTAAAGCTGGAACTGTGTGTGTGCTCTCCCCAGGTCCTGCCTGGGCCACTCTGGGTGATTCACCTCTGCCAGGAACCGCTGCCTGGGCTTTTTATTGAGCTCTCTGTGTCTTGTGAAACGTTTGGGGAAATTTGAGGTATTACAGGAGTGTAAAGCCCATTTTTCCATCCTGCTGGTGCCATCTACTGCTGAATTTGGGCTCGACAGAGGAAGATTTCAGAGGAGGAGCTGGGGGTCCTGCCTGCTCCTGAGGGCCTTTCTGTGTCATTTTTAACATTCACACAGAGCTGCAGCACAAATTGCTCCTCATCTCACAGGTCTCAGGGAGGGAAGCTGTCAGAATATCAGGGAAGTTCTGTCCTGGCTGCCCCATGGCTCTTGCAGCATCTGCAGCTCATGAGGGAAGAGCACAATCCTTCCCACAATGGGTTGGAGGGGGGAAAAAACTGCATTTACAACATAAACACAACCTATTATTGCTTGAGGAGCCAAACAGGGCCGTTGGTGGATCTGTTCTGTGAGCCAGGAGCACGAGAGGACTGGTGAATGACTTCAGAATGATTTCACCCTTCTGCCTCTTAAATTTGCAGCCTGTCTTTGGGGGTTTTGAATGGAGCACAGTCCAGAGAACCAGGTGGAGCTCTGGTTGTTTTATGAACAGCTTTATTTGAGGTGGCTGCTTAAAATCGCAGGGACCAAGGTAAGACCTCTTGGGCTGGAAGAATTTACATCTCAGATATAACTCCACATGGCTCTGTAAGTTTTCTTCCTGGATGTAAACATTCCCATTTGCTTTCAATCCTCTGAGCTCTAACAATCGTTCCCTGGAGAAACAGAACCATGCCACCCTCCAAGAAATAATCCCTGAGAGCAAAAGACGGGGATCTGTCTGGTAGGGAGTTGAAGACAGAAAAGGATTCTTTGCTGCAGGACTTTTCTAGGCTGAGACAAGCAGGAGAACAGGCAGTGCCCTAACCCAGCTGAGATTCCCAATCTGCTGCATTTTGGATTGAGTTCAGCAATCTCCACCTTCTGCCCTCAACTCTTGGCTGTTCATCCCACCAGCAAAGGAGCAAAGGGAGCTGAGACACCGAGGCAAATCCTTGTATCCAATACATTTAAATAATCTTGCTGTGCCCGGGGCTCTGCAACAGACAACCAGCAAGTGGAATTGGAAGAGCCAAAATAAATTATCTGCTGTTGCCAAAGCCACCCACCACGGGCAGGTTCAGGTGAGCCGAATGATGCTGAGAGCTGAACATCAGATAGTTGAGGCTGCTCTAATTAATTTCAGAGCAACAAAGCAGAGCAGCTTCTGAAGAAAATCCCAGTTTGCAGTAGCAGGTTTGCTGCTGATGCACCCTCTAGTGGCGCTCAGCCTTTGCTTTTCCATTTCCGAAATGGGATCTTTTCCCCTTCCCCACTAAACTCCTCTGCCCCCTGGGATCAGGGCAACACACCAGGAACATTCCCCGTGTGCTGGGGTTCACATATTGATTTTGCTGTACGGCTCTAGATTGGTTTTTCTAGAGAATAGCAACAAAACCACAAGCAGGAAGAGGCTGAAATTCAAAAAACAAACGAAAAAAGATTTCTTTTGCTGCCCTGCACTGTAGCTATTCCAGAGCAATATTAAGGAGCCCAGTAGGAGCCCTTTAGCTGAGTTGTGCAATGTGTTAACCTTAATCTCATTTTGAGATCTCCTGAACTATGCAGGAGCTGCATTTATTGCTCTGTGACAGCACCGTCAGGTGCTGAAGCACAGGCAAACATCCCAGCCAGCTCATTTAGTGAGAGCAAACCCCAAACTTGCAGCCAGAGCTCTCTTTCCCCCCATCTGACCTAAATCTGTGACTGTGGCACTCTCTGAGCATGTCATGCTTGTTTGGAGAGCATCGCTGGGCTTAGAAATCAATGGGAGTCTGACGTATTCAGCACCAGGGGCAGAATTCCTCTCCAAACGAATATCCCAAATGCCAGACTAACACTAATGTTTGTAAGATCCTACCCCTTTTGAGAATTTAAGGCTTCATCTGCCACTTGGACGTTTTCCTTGCCTTGCTACCATGTCCGTGCCATCTCTCGTACAAGAATGTTTATAAGTTATTTTCTGATTGAAGACTATGAATTTTTTTTGTTTTTTTGCTTGTTTTAGGCTTCATACATTGATCCCAGGAAGACAGTCCTTGCAGGGATGGAGGAAAGGCCATTTTTGAAGGGAAGGCAGAATTCGGGGTGACCTTATTGTGCCTTTCCAGTACTTGAAGGGCGCTGATATGAAAGATAGAGAGAGACTCTTCACAAGGGCCTGGAGTGACAGGACAAGGGGGAACGGCTTCAAACTGACAGAGAGTAGGGTTAGATGGGATCTTGGGAAGGAATTGTATCCCATGAGGGTGGGGAGGCCTGGAACAGGGTGCCTAGAGAAGCTGTGGCTGCCCCTGGATCCCTGGAAGTGCCCAGTTTGGACAGGGCTTGGAGCAACCTGAGATGGTGGAAGGTGTCCCTGCCCACGGCAGAGGGTGGAACTGGGTGATCTTTAGGGCCCAGCTCAAACCATTCCATGATTCCCACAGCCTGTGTTGCGACCCCTTAAAAAAAAATTTAAGCCCCTGAAAGTCTGATGGTTCAGTTATTTCTGGGCAGCCTCTCCAGAACCATTTCCATGGTGGCACTTTTGTAGATCAGGGAGGTCATTTGTAAGCTCAGCATCCAGCAGGACCAGAGGACATGGCACAGGGCACCCGCTGTGCATGAAGCTCCCAGGGCTCCCCAGGAAGGAACAACAGGTACAGGGACAAATCTGAGCTACTACAGGGATTGGAAAAGGAAGAACAAAATATTTTTCGTCTGTCAGCATTTCTTCAGTTTCGCTGTCATATCCCAGCATTGGTTGCTCTTTCCTAGGCAGATCTTATCTCCCAAACCGCATTGCTCTCACTCAGGAGAAAGTCATGAAACACCTGGCGGAGGAGACGTGCGTTGAGGCTGGAAAACAAAATCACTCTGGTTCTCCAGGCTGCAGGATGCACACAGATTCCAGAGGGGAGGATTGTCCTGTGCTCAGTCATCAGAAGCCCAGAGCTGCGAACTTCACCCTCTGTTTGCTCGGAGCACCTCGGCATTGACGTACGAGGAGGCAGTTGGGCTCCAGGGAGCGCAGAACCAAAACATAATGAGTTTTAAAGCTCCAACCACAAACTCTGAATTACACTCCACCTGCATTTCATAAACAGGATTATGCTGGACTTGCTTATTTTGAAATATGACCACTTCTCATACGGCTGGGCTGCCCCAGCTCTGCCCCAGGCCTTGGATGTCTGCCCTCATGGGCTCTTGCTGGTTTGTTCCACCTTCATCATCCACTCGTGGACAAGAGGGATCATTAGGTTTCTTGGGAGCCTTCCCTCTGCTGTGCAATGACTTTCACAGAGGTTTCTGAGCTTTCCTTCTGCTGTGCAATAACTTTCACAGTTTCCTAACAGAGGCTTTTCCCAGAATCAGTTTCTCCTTCGGGTTTAGGTAAAAATAATTGAGAAGGCAACGTCCTTCTCAGTTGAGGGTGATTTTATTCCAGCCTGTAGGACATCTCCCATTTGAAGGAAACCTTTCCCATCTAGAACAAGGATGTATTTCGCAACCCTTCAGAGCTGGGCACCATTTTGCCAAGTCCCATTATTGGTCCGAAATGGCCCGTGAAATGCTTGCTAATTGCTGCAAGACTTAAAAAGGAAAAGAACAGACCTGTTTAGCAGGGTTCCCCTGGAGCACTTCTGCTCAGGATGGAACAACAATGCAAAACGTGCCCTGCTCACTGAACACCAAATTACTGGGATCGCTTTCTAACAGCGAATGAAAAATATGTAAAGGTAATTATGATTTTTTTTTCATTGTTTTCAATAAATCTAAGCCTCTAATTACCCACAGTTTTTATGGGAGGGTTTAGATGAAGTGTGCTAACTCTCTCTTTCCTCGGGGTTTGGCAGTTGCAGGGCTTGTTTCGGTAATCCCAGATTATTCTCCCATTTTACCTGCCCCCTTGCTCCATGAACCTGTTTGCGTTCAGAAATTTGTTTAAAGAGGTTCACAGCAGTTCCACGACATAATGTCACTGATACAGAAATTACTGGAGCTTGTTTCGGTCTGACAGCTTGACAGCAGAACAGAATATTGTGTTTTCAGAAGGAACTGTTTGGGATGCCTCTTCAATTCTTGATTTTTTAGCACACTGCACTCGAATTTCCAGTCATTTCAAGCAGCAGTTTGGTATCCAGGTGATTTCTGTGTAAGTAAACCATTCCGTGACTCAGTTCAGAGTGGGTTTAAGGCAGATCCTGAGAGTGGGCACCCTTAAAGCCCTTAAATGGACACAGCTCCATTGGAAATTGGTTTTCTAGATGGGTTGTTCTGCCTAAAGAGAAAAGATGACAGTTCACAGAATCACTGAGGTTGGAAAATATCTCCCAGACCATTGGGACCAACCTGTGACCGATCACTACCATGTCCAGTCCTTCCATGGACACCTCCAGGGACGAAACCATCCAGCCCAGTGTCCAGAACTTGTGTGGACACCAGGAAATCCAGAGCACCTGGTCTGGAGACCACAGCTGAAAATCTGTAAAATCCACGAGTTAGAACCAAGGCCAATAAAAGGCTTAGAGTGGCTACTGGGCTGTTCCTCCAGATAAAATGTAAACTGTGTGTCATGGATTAAGTTCTAACCAGAATAAACCAGTAATCAGATTTGCAGAGATAGGGATCTCTTTTATACGGTACTAAGCATTCTGGCCTTGATTAAGCAGATTATTTCTGAACAACTTTAAATCAATTGGAACAGCTCCTGGATAAGCCCAAACCTCATTTATGTGCAACTGGAAGATTATTCCAATTGCATCAGCTGGCTTAATGAAACAAACATTGGCTTTACCTGGCAGCCCTGCTGTGTCCTCAGAGCATCGTGGCTCCGGTGCCGCTGCCACTGTGACATGCTGGGACATTTATCTGCACTCATGGAGCCAATTAGGTGACTCAGTGACCATGAACACCCATCCTTTGGGTAAATGCACCTCCAGAATCCTGGGGTTTGAGCTGCTGGAGGGACAGGGCTGAGGGAACAGAGTAACGAGTTTGTTCTCACTGGAAATACCCAGGTTCTCCTTCACTTCTGGACTCCTGCTCCCAAAAAACCTATGGGAAGCCAAGACGTGCCTCATCTTCTGCTCATCCAGGTCCACAGAAAGGATGATGGAATCCTACAGCTCACAGGGATGCTGCTGGCTCAGGTGGCAGATCCCACGGATGCCTCTCCCACCCACATCAAGAAAGCTCTGATTTTCCTGCTTTTTCAGTTTACTCAGGAAATTTGCTGAAAAAGAAAAAGCAGCTCTGCTCCCCACACTCCAAGCTAACTGAGGCTGCAAAGTCAAGCACTCAAAGTAAGGAAAAAAGAGTTTTAGCGTTTCTGTGAGCATTTTGATCTGCTCTGAGTGTACAAATCACAGCACAGCTGCTTTATCGATACCCAGCACAGAACTGCTCTGGGGCTTCAGGGGGCTGAACATCAAAGCAAGGAGGGACCTCCAAGATCTCTGCTCATTTGCTGCTCTCGAATGAATGAGGCCAAACGTTAAAGAAGGGACAGCTTTGTGGAGAAAAGCACTCGGATATTGTCCTGCAAAACTGATTCTACCCAGGGATTCCCTTTGAGCAAAACAATTTGCTTAAACCAAACTTTTTTCAAGTGATTGTCTATCCTATTGTTCCTTTTCAGGGACACAACGCACAATCTGCGTGTTAATTGGAGAAAGTGCCAGGCACTGAAAGAGATAAAATCAGCAGCAATTGCATAAACAAAATGGTTAGTGGAGCCCAGAGATATGGAGGAACTATTACTTTAAGGAGATAGAAAATTCAATATGTCCTCAGAGCTCTGGATAAGAGAAGAGAGGATGACAGAATCAAAACCTGACAAGATCTATGTCCTGGAATTGAGGTTTTCCTTCTTCAACAAAGAAAAACGATGGTGCTTATAATGAATGGGAATCATTGTTACACTGGTCTTCACAGGGAAAAAGAGAGTGCAAACCCCAAACATGGGGACACTGCACCAGTTTCTGCTAAGTTTGGCAAATGCTTCTTCAAAAAAGAACTTTTAAATAATTAAGAAATAATTGCTAGATAACTTCAAAAGCAAGAAACAAAAATCAGCAAATTTACTATTTCTCACAAACTCAAGCCCCTGTGGTTTTTTTCACCAAATTATGACAAAAACCTGTGTGTTCCTGGTTGAATGTGCCTGTTCTTAGAAGGGAGATCCTTCGTATCAAAACCCTCAGGGCTCGGAGAGCTCCAGGTGCCGTTCCCCAAAGCATTCCTTCCATGCTCAGCACTCTGGGCTGGTTGAAGGGCTGGCAGCTGATTGTGCTTGGGAAAAGGTCACAAAAAGACCTTCTCCATCCATGAAATTAGTTCATTCTTGGGGATTCCTTGCTTTGCTTGTTCTGATCCAGTCCAAGTCACTGCAGTCACATTTAAAAGGGGTTATTGGGTTTGGTAAAGCGATTGTTAAAAGTTTTTAAATCGTATTTTGCTTAACTTATTTTAAGTTTGCATTTGTGTTTTGCTCAGGGTTTGAAGTCCTGGAAATTTTTCAAAGAACACTTCGAAGTTATCAGCATTTTTATTCCTGCTAGTATTGATCAGCCTCAGGGGAAATAACAAGGCCTTCTCTTGTGCAGAACTGTAAATGCAAAATAACTTTCTGTTGAAATACATAAACCTTTTGTGTCTCACCATGATCTGAAAATTATTAGAGGGGGTGTATCCTTTAATAACTTTGAAAAATGAACAGACTTATAACAGCTGGGAAAGGTTTGAACGTACAGCTGTTAAGGGAAATTTGCAGGAATTCATGATTCACATCTGAATTTAAAGACTGGATGAGATTAAATATTTTCTACCAATACATCTTCATATTGAGACATTTTGGATTCTGGCTTTTGAGCAAATGCTGGGCTGTCATATATAATTTAAATGTTTTTATTGGCAAATGAAAGGAAATTGTGAAATTGCTTTTCATAACCTTTGTTTTAATTAGGTTTCCACTTTCTCATTATAATAACAGACAGTCCCCTAAGACTTTAAAATGGGTATTTGTTTTCTTCACCCTGTAACTCTGCGCAATCCCGTCCCATTTATGCTTCACGTGGTAGAAGCCAGAGTGCAGCCAGAGCCCGGCTGGCAGAACCAGGCTCCATCTCCAGGTGAGGGCACACCTGGTGGGAGCTGGAATTCCTCCTGCAGCTCTGGGAGCTCCTTCCCATTTACAGCTGAGTTCTGCACTCGTTGTCAAAGCCACACCAAAAAATTGCATTAATACCTGGAATGTGGATACCTGAGGGCATCAGAAAAGCCCCTTTCCTCTTCCAGAGCTGCGCAAGGGGGTTTGATGTGCTCCCAGATCCACAATTCCAGCAGAGCCAGGGATGAGGGACTGCAGAGCTGGGAAGGGCACTGGCACAAGGGCTGAGGTTCCACTCTCACTTCGTTCACCTTCAGCCCTTTCCTGTCCAGATCCTCATCATTCCCAAAGCCCTGGGGCTCAGGGATTGTCTGGTGAAGCCAGGGCAGTGAGAAATGAAAGAGCCATGAGCGTGATGGGGAGAGAAATGTGCAGAAAAGAAGAAAATGCCTCAAAAGGGAAATGTAAATAAAGAGGAAATAAATAAGGGTGAAATGGACAGGATTAGGGACAAACTTAATGACGTCCTGCAGATGAGAGAACTGCTCTGAGAAGCTTTTTGCTGACGTTAGCTGGTGATTCTCTTCCTTCCCTCCTTATTCCTGCAGGGATAGTTGAGAATCCCTGGAACTCTCACATTCCCTGGATTTATGGCCCCAGGAGCAACCAAAGCCACAGAGCCTTCTCTGCTGGCTCAGAGCAATGATCCAGAGCTCCCCGTGGGCCAGAGACACACACAGACCCTAACCTTGGCTGAACCCTTCCCCATCAGTCTGGGTAATGGATGGACCCCAACGAGAAGTGACGGCGCTTTAATAACGTTCAATGGTTTCTGGGTGACTGCTGGTGTGTGACTAAAGCAACATTTAGCTTAGGCATTACCCAGCGCTTCTCAACAGGGGCCAGGAAGGGGAAGAAAAGCAGCAAATGGTGGAAAATAATTCTTATTTTGGGATTTTTCTGTATGAGCATGGCATTTTCTGATCCGCTGGTGTGGCAGGGGATGGGCTTTGGAGGTGTTCCTCGGGTATAAAATCACTGATTAAAACTTGCATAAATAAGCAGGGCAGTTTTACATCTGCTTCCCAGGTACAGCAGAACCTCAATCTTCTTGCCTCATTTTCTGCTGACAGGAGAGCAGAAGTGGGTCCAACAATAATTATGGAAAATCTCAAGGAAGCAGATTTATTAAGATCCATTATGCTGGGGACCTGTTTGTTAAATCTTGCAAGGCCAGGGTTCAGTCATGTGAAATTCCCACCCACACCCCCCATCCCAAAGCCTCAAATATGCCTGAGCAAAATGGATTATGTTACTTTTTACCTTTGCACTGCCATTATTCACGTCTGCCACATGCAGGTGCCATCATGCTCTGACAAATTTCTAAGAGATCACAGAATCACTGAAGCTGGAAAAGGGCTCTGAGATCATCGAGTCCAAGCTGTGCCCCCTTGTCCCCAGCCCAGAGCTCTGAGTGCCCCCTCCAGGGATGGCCACTCCAACCCCCCCTGGGCAGCCCCTGCCAATCCTGACCCCCCTTTCCATGGGGAAATTCCTGCTGATGTCCACCCTGAGCCTCCCCTGGCCCAGCCTGAGGCCGTTCCCTCTCCTCCTGTCCCTGTTCCCTGGAGCAGAGCCCGACCCCCCGGCTGTCCCCTCCTGTCAGGAGCTGTGCAGAGCCACAAGGTCCCCCCGATCCCCCTTTTCTCCCTTTTCTCCCCTTTCCCAGCTCCCTCAGCCACTCCTGGGGCTCCAGACCCTTCCCCAGCTCCGTTCCCTTCCCTGGACACCCCCAGCCCCTCCAGGTCTCTCCTGAAGTGAAGGACCCAGAACTGGACACAGCATTGGAGGTGTGACCTCAGATGAGATGCTCCCTATAGAGGCCAATTTCCATCTTGCTGGAAATTTGCTGCTCCCAAAAGGGATTATTAAAGAAACCCCAGCCTAGAAAAAAATACATCTGAATATTTCACACAAAATACACAATGTTTTTACATTTTCAAATCACCAGTGATGAGGAGCTCTTAAGGACCATTGACATGCAGATGACAAGTTCTGCTAGGCAGCAGCATAAGGCAGTGATACCTACCTGGCTGAAAGCAACTCACCGCCAAAGTTCAGTATTTTTCTGGTTTTTATAGCTGTACAACAGATAATTGGTCCAGAAAGTTGGCAGGACAACTCATGTACTGGGATCTATAAAATACTCAGCTCACAACACCAGAAAGTACCTTTGGTTACAAACACCAGAAGCACTTACAAGAGCAGAGGAGAAGGTACAAGATCCCTGATTTCCTGCACCGCTGGAAAATGTTTTTCACCTCTCAGCCTGAAGAAATATCTCTTCATGGAAAGCAAAATATAGGCTCATACGGAATGTCTGAAGATCTCAGAGCCAATATATTACCATGAGCTATGGTGAGGGGAGTGGTGGGGTAGAATGATCCTCACGGCCAAATCTTCAGGAGCTCAGCATCCAAAATGTTGAGTTGCTTTAAAAATCAGCCTGCTCCTTCTGGAGTCTAGCTGGGAGCTGATTTCCTTTGAAAATCTGGCTGTAATAATGCACAAACAATGTTCTCCTAATAAAAGAGCCACTGTTGGCTGCATGTTTAATTTATGTGAATTTAATCCTCCATGATAATGCAGTAAGTCTTGCTGAGAACTGCTGCCCATATGTAGAGAACAAATTCAGATTAACCACAGCAACACATATGCCGAACTTGGCCAAACCATCGAGCCAAAATCTGGGACTTGCTAACATATCAATATGGAAGACATATGTTCCTTGGGATATAAATTATGATGCTTTTCATCATATTACTTGTACAGTCCAGTTTATGGAGTCAAGCAGCTTAGCAGAGCTTGTTTGGATGGATGGAAAAAGCATGAATCACAAGTGGAATTCCCAGGGCTCTGCTTTGATAGGCACCTGCTTACTCTGGGCGATGTGGGTTCAGAGAGCTCAGTTAATATTGAGGATGAGCAAACCTTTCCTCCTGTGTCCCATCTGGAAACACAGGTGTCACAACTTGTCTGTCACCGACTTGCTGTCTTTATTACACTCAATGTAACCAGAGAAATCAGAGCTTCTGGAAAATAGCTGTTATAAAAACACTTGCATACATTTCACTAAGCAATTATGAGCCTGCCTTACATTGTTTCAATGGTCGTGGCAAGCATTTCTCAGGAAAAGCAATTAAATAAATTAATGGTTTAAAAGACTCGGATGCCATGCCTTGATTTTTAAAATTCCTTCTTTAAGATATTTATATGCTGAATATTCTAATGCTGGGACAACAGATTCACTGTGAATGTTGCTCATCCCTGGGGAATTTCTAACGCCTCTTCCTTTAACCATCATTGCTTCTCCGAACCAAGATCCTAAAAGCCATTCCTCCCAAAAAGCTGTTAATTCTGAAGTGCTACAGAGACCATCTGCAATTCCCATTACCTCCGTGGAGCAAGGTCTTCACAGGGATAAACAAATTCCATGCCACATTTATGATTCCAGAAGAACAAGCAGTGCAGAGCTTTGGTTTGCTTTTCCCCAAAATTAAAGCAAAATTAATGCTGTGGGTGCTGCCCACTCCTCTTTGCTAAGAATGTGGAAATTACAGTTTTTTCCAGCCCAACACTGTGGACCTTGTGCTCATAAAGTGGGATTGGCAACATAAAATTGTAAGGGCAGCCGAGAACTCCGGCCTGTGTTCGACAGGAATGACTCTATCAAAGTTCTGCTCACGGACAGGCACAGGGAGATAAAACCAGTGATTTTTCAGTTTCTTTTCCTGGGGGTCTGCAGTGATATTTGGGTTAATCCTGGGTGGGGAGCGAGGCAGTGCTGTCTGTGCTCTCCTCCCTGCAGGTCCCTTGGCAGGAGGGGCTGCAGGCAAACCACAGTTCATCCTCCAGAGCTGAAATCGTGGGGCAGCTCCGAGCAGAGACCCAGGTCTAGGCCTGGATGAAATGGATTTTTGTTAGCATGGCCTTCAATAGGGACTTTTAATCCAGAAACTTCCTCTGTCACAGCCAATGGCTCTCCCTGTGCCCTGATGGGACCTGCTGAGAGCTGTGCTGTGCCTGAGCACGTGAACTCCATGGTGTGGATCCATCACCTCTTATCTCTGCTGTTTTGGGCAGCTCCGTGAAATTCCCAGCCTCCCTCTGGAAAACTCACACATCTCCTCACCCTGCCCAGCATCTCTTGTTGGAGATTCAATGCAGGAAGCTTTAAAGTTTCCCTGGTTCAGCAGAGAGGAGCAGCCTCACATCCGTGACCATACCTGGGTGTCCCGTCCACCTTCAGCACCTTGGCTGAGGAGGGAAACATCCTGAACACAACAGGGTTAAAACCGATCTGACAGATGAGGCAGAGCATGGAAAATATGAGGAGATGTCTGTGGTAGCACATCTGAGCCCAGCCCAGCGCTCCCATCTGCAATCACTTAGGGGTGCCCCAGTAAAGCGCAGCCCGGAATGCCTGGCTAATAAAGTGTCAGCAGCAGGGGGATTACGAGGGAGATTTACAAGAGTGCATGAGTTGAGTTGCTGCTGGAGACATCCGATACACTCCGTGTTTGATTCCAGGCTTTGGGAAGGCAATGAAATAAGCCCTGGGACTTGTGTTGAGAAGTGTTTTGAAGTGCTCGCTCCTGCCCTGTACCTGTGGGAGTGCCCGTGGCACCGCGCCTGCCGCATGACACCGGCGCTGTTTAGAAAGGGGATTTTTTTTTTTAAAATCCTCTTTTAAACCACAGCACAGAGAGAAAAATGTGTCCCCAGGATGACAGAGGAAGACCCGGGGTTAATGCACTGATGTGATGTGCAGCTCCTTGTCCCACTGCCACCCTTAAAACTCCTGCGCAATGGAGCAAAAACCATCAAGTTTGGGCCAAAACCTGACAGAGCTACAGGGAGGTAAAATCTGAAGATTTTTCACAGGCTCTCCTCTAATTTTTAAAGAATGGTCTTAAATCAACATGTGACAACTATTTAAATCTAAATTAGATGAAGCATGAGTAAACACACTGCAGTGAACACATTGGCCTGGAGAGCTTGATTGGAGGAACAAACGCTGCTTTTTCAATCTCTGAGTGATGAACTTACCAGCTACACTTTCAAATGTGTTTTCCTTTCATGAAGTGGACTTTCCAGGAGGCAATTAGAGTGATCTGGGCAAAAACAAAGAGCAAAATATTTTCCCCTCATTGTCTAAAGCAACAGAAATAAGTACCAAGCTTATTACTCACTCCCTGAGTAAACGAAAAGAGAAAACATTTTGTGCTTTGTTCCCGCACCCGACACAGGGATGTAAAATGGGCAATAACCTCATCCAGAGCTCTGTCATTTATGCCAAAGCTGGGCTGTGGCTCCAGAGGAACGATAAAGCTCTGGAAGTGCTGAAGTGTTGGCAGGAAGAGGCTCCTCAGCACCATCTCTCATCCCGACCTTGGCACCCCTTCAGCCTGAGCAGCCCAAGTGCCCCTTGGAGGTGTGAGGGGCTGCGAAAGCAGAGAAGGAACGGCAATCAGGAATGCACTTGCCCAGCCTAGGAGAGTAATTGGAGATATTGTTCACTCTGGATATCCATCAAGCCTGGAGGCTGAATTCTGGCCCCATGGGAGCTGGTGGCAAACCTCTATTGATTTCAGTAAGGTCAGGATTTCAGCGGTGATTTATGGAACGGACTAACATGACATTTTAACAATCAGGTTTAGGAGCTGGAAGTGTTATTCATTGCAGAGGGAAAGCATTGTTTGGTTTTATGTGACAGTGTACCTTTAAAAACAGGCAACCTGCAAAGCAACAATATAAAAGGCAGCACTTAAATTACATTATAATGAGGAATGACACTGGGGAATGAAACCAAGGGAATGTTCCCCTTCATTCCTCTCATACTTTCAGAAGTCAGCAGTTATGAAGACGCTGTTATTGGTAAATTTAAATCACCTTTCTTCAGCTTTACAACTGTTTGCTCGCAGTCTCCTTCATTTCTGGCAAAACACAAGGATTGGTTTTTCAATATGAGCTATGGGTTTTTCTGAGCAAGCACGACAATCTACCAACACACGTGAGTTGTTCATGGGGTGTTGCAGGATGAAGAAGGAAAACCAGATCTCCTCTCCAAACCTCTGGCTGAATATACACATTAATAATAGCTGTAATAATGTCTTTGGGAGCTCTTTGGTTAACTCTGCCATTCATAATAATTTCCAGGGAAATTGTAGAGTAGGTCTTGGGACAATGATTTCAGGCTTTTATAAAAGAGGAATAGGAGTTGCTTCCTGCAAAAATCACCATCTCTGTGGTTTGAGATTTTCTGCCACGAGGAAGGAAAAATGCTTTAAGCGAGGGCATGAAGGCATATTTACAAACAGACAATGGCTGGTTTTATTGTAATAGCCTATTTGAGCTCTGATTTGATTTTCCTTTGTTTTGGTTAGGGGTTTTTTTGGGGTGGAGAACGTATATTTGTCACAAGTACACATGACTGCAGGAACAGGACTGGAAGGCAGCTCTGGTTGACTTCCCCAGCTACAGATCAGGACCAGAACACATTTAACCCATAGCAGGAGATAACTTTGCCCATTTCTCCATGCCCTGGGAAGGTTTTGAGTATTTTCAGCAGAGTTCAGCAGCTGTGAGGGTTCTGTGCCTGCCAGTCCCAGTGTGGCTCCCGAAGCAGCAGCGACGAGGTTACAGCAGCACAGACCCAACCTGCTCGCAAACGTGCTTGAGATTTGAGAAGTTCAAAGCAAATTTTTCCTCTCCTCCTGAAAATCCCCACTTTAAATCAGAGAGCTTGCTCTGGAGCCCTCAGAGGGTTCCAGCCCTGGTGCCTTGGCTGTGCGTGATGATTTCTTGGCGAGGTTTGAGGATTTCAGCTCCCAACTCTGGGGAAAAAACCCTGTTACAATAATGGGGGATGCTCGTGTTTTTTCACATTTCTTTTCTTAACTGAGTGTTTTGGTAAATTAACTTCTAAAGAGACTTAATTGAGAAAGCCCTTCATTCTGCCTGGATTTTCCAAAGGAGTTAGCAGCGTTCCCAGTTTTCCTTTCGCACGCCTGTTAGCTCTGTTTTTGTAACCCCGCTGTCAAGCTCCTGCACGTTCAGCCATTCCCAAACATCTCCACTGCATTTTGCATCCACACAAGAAAAAGAATCCAGCCCTGGCAGAGGCTCAGGGCTTCCTCACCCTTAATAAGCCCAATTTGGTTTAGTTGCCATTAAAAAGCAGCTGATGATTCAGAGGATGAAGGCAAAAATGTTGTTTTTTTTAGAATTGTTCCTTTCTACCAAAGCAGTCACAGGTATTCCTGGGTTCATTCAGCAGACCCGTTCTTCCAGTCCTTTAGAATTGTCATTTTCTAATTGTCCAGGAAAATTTATTGTGTCTTTCAAAACAATGAGGGGAAAGGAAAAAAAGCCTTGTTCAAAATCTAATGAGTTTTAATGACAAGCTTTGCAGTAAGGCAAAGTGCAGCCTGGTCCTGGTCCTGGGTTTGCATTAAAAAAATGAATCTGTTCATCTCTAGGTGACCCTCCATAGTTTAGATTATAAGAGATGGTTTAAATTTTCCACTTTAAAGGCTTTTACTTCTATTTTAAATGATTTTTTGGAAAATAAATTATCCTTGGAAGATTTGGGTCTTCTGTGTCAAAAACTAACCTGCACTTTTTTTTACTTTTTTTATTTTTTTGCATTACCATTATCAGGAGAGAAAATAGTCTTACTATTTATTGTAATTTCATTTATTTTGTCACTCTCTAACTTTCCAAAATTGGCCAAGCTTGGAATATGCACCAAACATTAAGCAGAAAAAGGGAAATTATCTAAACACCATTCATTTTCTGATGTGGAATAGCAAAAAGTACAGAGGAAGATGAAGCAGTAAGTCCATGGCATTCCAGTTCTCAGGAAACTCTTGGAAAATATATATTGAAAACATTAATTTTTTTCCTGAATTCTCCAAGAAATGAGGAGTTTTAGGATTTCAAAACCTCCCATGAAACTTTCTGTTTGAGAGCTGCTGGGATCATAATGTTAATGGAATTTCATGTGATCCATGATATGCTCAGAAGGAGAAAGTCCTGCATTTGAGAGCATCAAAAAGGTGGAATTTTCCTCTGTTGAACAGGAAGGGACAAAACCATCGTTGCTGAGGCTTCTTGGTGTGGGATCAGAGCTGTGTGGGGCTTTTTGGAGCAGTCCCTGAAGCTCCTGGGGTCATTTCCAGCAGGACCTGGAGAGGGATGGGGACACTGGTGGGTGAGTTTTGATTTGATTGACCAACAGCCAAGAAATGCAACCTCAGCTTCCCCCCATCCACCTTCAAAGCCTGACGCTCCCCAAAATCCTGCCCCAAAATGTGCCATTTTTGGACCTTTTCCTGCACCTTTGGTCAGGCTCATGAGTTTCCTCAGATCTCATGGCTCATCCTCCAGATTCCAGGTGCTCCTTGCTGGGTTGCTGGAAGGAAAAATTCACATCTCCCTTACGGCTCAGCCACATGGGAAGATTTTTTTTCCCACCCCTTCATTTTTCAGGAGTAAAAGCAAATCCAGCAGCACCTCAGCCCTGCCCAAAAAGGATGCTCCCCGAGTGAGACATTCCCTGCCGTGAGCTGCCAGCCCTCCCTGTGCTGTGGATTCCACACCTGAGGCCAGGCAGCTCCATCCTTTCACCTCCATGCTCCTGATCAGATGGAAAATCCCAACTTCCCAACCCCTGGAGACTTTCTGTCCACCCCGAGGCATTTAGGGAGCATCTGGAGAGCAATCCAGATTTCCTCCTGGAGTTTTGCTCCCAGTTCCCCTGTGGCCAAGGAAAGGCCAAAGGCGAGCCCAGCTTGGTGCCCGAGCAAAGTGGCTCAGTTGGGGCTGATCCCCAGCGGCTGCAGCCCCACCGGGAGGTGACACAGCAGCTCCCTGCCACTTTCTCTATCTGATCACACAATTCCTTAATCAGCACAGACAGTGCTGGCTGTCAGGAAAATGTCCCATGAATCAGCTTTCATCTGCGGGGAACAGGTTCTGCTTTTGCAAAACTCAAGGGTGTCCGGCTGTTTTCCATATCCCTGCCCTTCCCAGGCTCTCCCGGCCCTCATGGCTCTGCACGTAAATGCAAAGGAGAGGTTTCATCCTGGGAAATCAAAGGCAGCCAGGGCAAAATGACTCTTGGAAGTGGAAGCTGCATATTCAAGCACAATGGGAAGGTTGTGTTTATAAGCACCTGAATCAGTCTTTTTAATATTTTGGCCATAGCTGTGAAAAATACAACCTCTTATTTAAAGGAAGAGATTTTTTTCTGGCAATATGTTTAGTATGAGAAGAGAAAGAGCTGCCAATAATTTCCATAATAAACATCCTCCATTTAAAATTAGGAATAGAAACTGTCAGCTTAATTAACAGTAAATTAAGATGTGATTTCTCAACTCCTGATGAGCTTTGTGTTTTGCTGAAATAGTTTGTGAACCGAGTTTGCCTCTGAGGAAGGACTTGTGTTTGCATAGCAGGACCACAAGAGAGAGCTTTAGTGTTGGATGTTGTGCTCTGCTGTGGGAAGGATTCAGGAGCTCGGTGTTTTTAACCGGCGCTTTTCAAGCAGGCTGAGGATCACAAAACAAAACATCTAATACAGAACAATTCCCCATTTTCCACAATCCAGGCAGCCTCCTGAAGCACGAGTGTTTGAGAGGCAGGTGTTCAAAACGGTGCCATTCACATCCAGCCAGGTTCGGCCCAGTTGCTCCAAAAACCTGATCCTAAAAATTTATAAGCAACCTCAAGAAGATCAGGTTTGATGGGCTGTTTCCAAAACGAAGGCGTGACATCTATTTTAGCCCTGTCTTTACAGCCTGGGCTGGGTATTATCATCTTCTAGATAACCTTATATATAAAATCTGTATATAGCCATATATAAGTGTATATATGTGTATACATATATATATATATTAGTGAGTATATCCAATTTTTTCCCTATACCACTCTTCTCTGCTCAAACAGCCTCCCAGTTCTGGCCTGCTGAGCAACTGGTCTCATTCCATTCAAATCCTTACCCAAGACTAATTTCTCCCATGATATCCATAAGGACTTTAATAATAATGATTATGCTGCAGCCCAACGATCTCAAGTTCTCCACCCATCTCCTCCCTATTGTGCGTTACCTTCCACTCATTTTCGCTCTGATAAAACAACCTCTGGAGGGCAGAGACCTGCTGGCTCTCCTTGTCTTCTGCGGGGTGTTGTAAAAGTAACAAGGCAATATCCCACATAAAGCAGAGTATTCAAATGGCTCTGAGTCAGATGTAAATGAGGAAAAGCAGGTCATTCCCAGTTACCTCATCGTGCATTCCATCCCGGCAGCTTCCCGGATACGGCATGTAATGAAAATGGTGAATAATCGTGTGTGTGCATGGCACCTTTCATCCCAAGGAGTTCTCAATTACTTTGCTAATTGGCTGTGCAAAGTGTCTACGCGAGGAGCTCTTTGCTCATCGGCGAAACCCCGGCACACGACCAGCGCCATTCCCAGAAAGTCTGGAGACAAAATCCCGGGCTCCAGGGAGGGCAGAGCAGGGGAGGGAAATGAAAGACTCAGAGGTGACCTTTAACTCGATGTTTCTGCGCCCGCTTTCAGCAGAACAACCCTGGGATTGTGTGTGAGATGTGCGTTTGCACCGCTGGAGCTGGTCCTGGGAGTGCCCCTTCCCTTTGCGCTGAAATCGAGGGGTCTGGGTCTGATCCTGGAACATCCTGAGCACTCACAATTCCCTTGGATTCTACAGGAACAGCCCCAGCTGTAGCTCTTGAAACACCACACTATGGCAAGTATTGGCAGAAGTTGCTGCTTGCTATGGCTGTGCATTCGTTTGTTTTTAAAACATAGCCCCTGGATGTTTCCGAGTTACATTTTTTTTACATCATTAACTATTTTTAACTAACACCTCAGTAAGCTTCCTTAAACTTCCAGTGACCTCTTACGCATCCAGAAATATGAGAACGGCGAAACCTTTCCCCACACAGAACATTTTTTCAATACCAAAGTACCCGATGATGCAACTGATTTTGCTGTCTGACAAACAGGGAAACTGAGGCACAGAAAATGAAACCCCTCGTGCAAAGGCAATCATTTGCTAAATCAGACTGAGCACCCAGTGTGAACTTCGTGCTTCTTCCACACACAGCTGCTTCAGGAAGTGCCTCTGTCCCTCGCTCAGGTCCTATTTACAGCGTTGGGAATGGTTAAAGGAATCTCTGCTGGCAGATCTGATGGCAGAGCAGACAGCCAGACCTCTCTCCTCATTTTACAACATGCAGATGCATCTTCTAACAGGCACTGTCTATCTCTTCATCTGTACCACACTCATCAGATTACCCTATCTGAAGCTCCTTTTCCCCCCCAAGAGATCATAAAAGTTTCAGCGTTTGCTCCAACGTTTTGTCGTGTTTTTGGTTTGACAGAGCGAGCGGTGGCTCCAAAGATAACACGGCAGCTGCCAGGGCTGCTCGTGTGCTGGGCTGAGCTGGAGATGCCTGTCTCCAGTGTCATGGTCCCTCAGTACTTTGGGATCCTCTGCAGCAGAATTTTCCAGTCTTCTCAAGTATGTGAGATAGGGGATGGCCAGCAGCTATTCAGGTTACACAACAGGGACATTTTTGAAGGCCAAGAAGAGCAAAACAACAGCCCTGGTGGTGCCCAGCCTCCAGCAGAGCCCCCCTCCAAAGAGCCTTTGTTTTCTTCCCTCTGTACCCTGCTCAAAGCCCTAAATTAGCTGCTTGCTGCCCCTATTTGCTGCTTCACCTCCTTTCTGCCTCCCAAAGGCCCAGGTTTTGCTCAGGATGCTGAGCCTCCAGCAGGAGATTTGTGGCCTCGAGCCAAAGCTCTCCAGCACAGCCTCTTTCCACAAGAGCCTGGGAGTGGGATGTTCAGAGGATGAGGTGTCAAGAGCTGCTCGGGACTTTTTCTGCTGCTTTCCATCCCTGTCTCACTGCCCAGGAATTCCTGCAGCTCCTGGAAGTGCTCCTGCCATGGCCGGGAAGGGGCTGTTTCCATTTATCCCCCTCAGTTCAGCGCGGAGGCAGAGGGCAGGGTGCAACAGTAATTTACACACTATAAACTTTTGTAGGTTTTATTCACCTCATTGGTCTGGTATTAAACAGCCTCGCGTGAAGACCGGGGAAGCTGGGGATGGAAGTGCTGGCTGCTGCCCTGGGCTGAGCGCTGCCACACGCTTCACACCTCCCTTCCCTGCAGCACGGAGAGCCTCGGGATGGGAGAGAGGTGGGAACAGCACATCCAGCACACCATCAGCCTTGTGTATTTATCCCTGTCGTGCTCACAGCTCTGCTAGGAGCTCTGCATCTGGAGCTGTCTGAGCAGCCCTTGCCAAAAAACAAAACTATGCAGGATCTGCCAGGAGCTGATGGAGGCAAAGGAATGATCCTTCCTTCCAGTGGAAGCTCGAGATGGTACTTGGACAAAAGATGTCTCACAGGGGTCTTTGCTGATCAGTGCAAAACCACTTGGGAATGGCAGAATTCTGTCCTCAGGGGGCTGGAGAGTTGGAAATGGGAGTCTCCAGAGGTGATGGAAGTGTGATTCAGGCTCTTTATCCAAATCCCATGGGGATTGGCTGCCAGGGGATCCATGTATGGATTCTTCTGTCCCAGGTGTGACACCCAGAGTGTGACAGCAAGGCCAGGAACTCAAAAGAAGCGGCACAAGAAGATTCATTATGAGAGTCAGCAGAGCAGCAAACCTGTGGAGAAGATGCAGAGCTTTACCCTCTGCAGCACTCTCTGCTGGAAAGGCTCCTGCTCCAGCAACTGCAGGTCCTGGTGGGGTCATTCCCCTCCATTTCCCCCCCAGTTCCCAGGAGAAACTTTCCAAGAAACTCTGTCCTGAATGAGCTGGTTAGGATTGTCCCTGAGAGTTGTAGATGATCCTTTCAGAATCTGATTTTGGCCAGTAGCTCAGATAATGAGTTAATCCATTGGCTTTATAATTTTTTTTTTTTAAATTTTTTTTGCCTGTCACATCCTAGCCAGCACCAGAGAGCTCTTTTCTGAACCCCGAAGATATTCTTGCCTAGAAGAAATTGCACTGGAGAAGCATATTTTTTTATTCTAGGCAACAAAAGGGAAAATCTTCAAGCATTAATAACAGCCCAGCCTTTTCTGGACCAGAAAACCACTCTAACATAGAACAGCTGCATCTCTAAACCCAAAGTGTTTTTAATGCTCCTGCATTGCCCCACCTGAATAATAACATTCAGGGCTTTGTTTCAAGACTTAATTTGTTATAGGAAGTTAAAAAAAGACACATACGCAAACAAGCCTATGGAAACTTTTGCCCACAATCGGTGTCAAGCAGAAGGAATGTTATTGATTGCCATAGATTTACACCCAGAATGAATTTGGCCGGCTGGTCAAAAGTCTGGTGGGTGTGTAAATGGAGAGGTGAGGTGGGGAATGACGTCTGTAGTGGTTTATCTGGAGAGTGGAGCCGCAAAATGTTGTAGTTACACTTAAGTTTTATTAAAAATGCCATTCTAACGAGCCCTAGTGGCCCCAGCACATGGAAAGTGGCTTGCTGTGTTTTGAATGGCACCGAGTAACACCCCAGGGCCTTAAATCAGTTCAAGATGTGTTGGTGGCGTCTGATGTTAAGCATGGAAGGGAAATTCAAAGCAATATAGATTTAACCTAGAGACCCTTCTTTTGCCTGATGCTTATCAATAACCAAGCCTGAGCAAGAGCCAGGAGAAATTTGGTACTGAGGCTGAGTATTATGTGAAAGTGTGATTTTATTATTAATATTTGCACTGAGGTTTGGGTAACCAATCCAAGCAGTGAGGCATTGAAATGTGGACAACAAAAAGAGAGAAAGTCAGATATTCCATCCTGTGTATTTTTGCAGGCACCACTCGATGTACTGGGCCCAGGGAAAATCGAACTGGGGGAATAAAAAGAAACAACTGTTTTTTACAAATGGAGGAAGAAGAAACAGCCATGGAGTGAGTCAGAAGGGAAAACCTGGTGCACATTTCAAGTCAGAGAGAGGGTTGAGGGATTTGTTTCTCTGCAACAGATGATCCGAGAGGACACTAAAGACAAGGATAAAGAGTAAAATGTGGAAATACCCCTCAGGTATTCATGTATTTCTTGAAGGAAATGTAAGGAGGAAGGGATGAATGTATTTCTCTAAGGAATTCATGTCTTTCTTTGCATTTCTAGCAATGTCTTGCTAAGGAATTTCGACAGAGTGCTCATGTCAAAAAGGGTGGATATAACGAGCCTTGTGTCTCCAGCCCAGGGCTGTGCTCCCAAACCCTGGCAGAGCTGGGACATTTCTGCAGGAACCTTTTGATGTCTCACTTGTTTTGATGGGACACTGAGAATTATGGTTTCAGAGGCATCTCTAGCGCCGAGAAGGATTTGCTGGGGATTTGGATTTCACATAAGCTACACGTATTTACCTGAGCCAAAGCTGTGCACTCCAGACTCTGGGATGACTGACGTGCTCCCTAATGCTGCATGGATGGATTTGGAGGGTTCAGCTCGGCCCTAATGGCAGCAGGAACTTGAAATCTGCTGAAACCCTGAGTGTCCTGTGCTATCTCTGTGGTCTGGAGACACAACCACTGAGTCATGAGCCGCAATCACCTAATTATGAGATGCAATTAGGAGAGAACCCCAGCAACCACTTAATGAAGTGGCAAGGACTTGGCACAAATTCCTCTGCTGATACAACGAAGAAGGAGCCCTTAAACTCTTACCTTAAGCACTTCTTGCTTCCTTCCCACACTGACAGCTTTAGGAACAACGTGACTTGGAGTGTCTAATTATAGGATAATTATTGTTGTTGCTGTTGGTAAAGGTCAGTCAGTGGAAGGTAGGACCCTAAGGGAATAGAGACAAGGAAGGTGAGGAAGGAAATGGGAGTAGAAAGGTTTGGAGTCTTTTTGATGAGGTAGAAACAGAGAGAGAGAGCGATGGTCCCTCTCTGGAACTGGACCAGAATTTGGAGTTGTGTAACATGAATGATTTGTGCTCATGGCTGAAGACAAATCCTCCCCTGGTATAAAAGCGAGAGAAGATCCAGGCCATTCCTCTTGCCTCTCTCTGTACCTACAATGTCAAGGAATGGAGCTGCTGTGGAGATATGGCCAATTACAGCCCAGATAAATCATTGCATCTGTCTGCTCTCCTTTCCTCCTTCCATGCTGCCTCAAAAAAATAGCATTTTCTGAGCTGAAGCTTGATTTTTGTCTAAGATTTAGGAGAAAGATCTGGCGAAGGAAGAAGGGACATCTCCAAAATCAGCTGCCCCAAGGGACAGGGAAGGTGGGCTCAGAAACTGCACAGCCAAGTTTTGCTCCCATACACAGTGACTGTCACCTCAGAGAGTTGTGAATGGAGTTCATGTTGACAAATCCAACCTCCTTTCAAATCCCAAGAAGGAAACAAACTTTGCCTGAACCTCATTGCTCCTGCTCTTCTTCCCCTCTGAGCTTCCTGCCCATTTTTTGGCACAGAGCTGAGGGACCCAAGCACAAAATCACCATTGCTTTTCATGACATTTGCAGTTGGATCTGTGGAGGGAAGACTAAAATTTGTCTCCCAGGTATAAACTGCATTTTATAAGCTGTAAAATATTCTTGCAGAGAAGCCTTCTGTGGTCCTAATCAGTAAATAAGTAAATGAATAAATAAATGTGTGTGAAGATGCTGATCTGCATCCACCTACAGAGCCTTGGATTTCCCTAGGAGAAAACATGAAGCAAGAGTAGCAGAAAGGAATAGCTGGATTCAGGCAAACATCAGAACAAAAGTAGGAAGAGTGATTATTTGGACTCCTATCCCCTGTATGAATAATTGCTTGATCCTGAAATGAAAATGAATATTTGGTGCCCATAGTAAAATCACAAATTGGCAACAAAAATGTTGTGAAGAATCTTGAGCCTGACCTGGGCAAACGGGACTGGCTCACCTAAATCATTTTTTGTAAGACTTCAAAGAAAATACGTCAAAATTCCTCACTGCAATTAGTTCAACTTAATACACTCATCTTTGATCTGGTAAAATATAATTACACTTTTAAAATTATCCTCATTTCGTTGGAATTGGCAAGATATGAAAGTATGGATGGATCTGAACCTACCTGAGGTTCTCCAGAGAATTGTCTTGGTTTAGGAGTGTGAGGTGATGGCCAGGGTCAATCCTTTTCGAAGTGCAATTTCTTTACTCCTGCAGTGTTCATTTAGTCTCTTCCACGTCAGGACGATGAGAAAGCTTTCTGAAAAATGAAGGGTAGAGATTTTAGATTTGTCAAAAACAGCTTGATCACCATTTTAGCTTGAATCCACCTCTATGATTTCAGCACCCTGAGGGATCTGCTTCCCAAAAACAAATCAAAATAAGGGAGAATTTTTCTGACCAGCTGATTCCAGGGCACTGTAGGAATTGCCATTAATAAAAAATTATCAGTTCAATCAGACATAACCCTGCTGTTGTTCTCTTCAGGCATCTTAAACTTTATTCCTAATTCCAACTGTGTTTTTAGGGTAATTCCTGACTTTCAACACCGGACTGTATTACACAACTAAGGAGCAGAAGTCATCATCATGAAGTAAAGAGAAAGGAAAGCTTCCAAGGTAAAACTTAAAGGGCTAAAATGACTCAGTGGAAAGAGGAACAGAAGAGACAGATTTATGAAGTCAAGAGGAAAAAACTCTTGTTTTCAACTTTCATGATTCATGGGAAAGTACAGAAAAGAGTCCTAGAATGGAGATTTAAATTGAATATATATGTACAATGAGGGTCAACCAAGGAGGTTAGACCTTAAAGTAAGATACAAGTATCCTCATAGTCAAATAGCAGAAGTTATTTTTCAAAACATGATACATTTGGGAAAGGTTCTACAAATAAAGGGTGTTTACAGATGTGATCTTACAGACAAAACTGTACAGAATGGAGATTTTAGCCTGTATTTGGAATTTCTGAGTCTGCTTCCCTGTTGTCCCTTGGTCCCCCGTGTGTGTGTCTGAGGAGGGAAAGGGAAAGAATAAAAGTTCCAGGTAAACAAGCACATTGTGCAACCCTGAGCCTGGAAAACTGTGCCAGCCTTCAACTCGTTTAACTGGCCCTCCTATGGCAGTAACACATCATTACTGCTTTCCGGTGTTTATTAATGTCATTTTAATGGTTTATTCCAAGCAAGGTTCAGATTCTATGTAAATAGATGTTTAAAGAAAATCAGGGGGTTCCTAGCCTTCGTCATTTTATATTGCAATAAGAAGATTTCGTTGGATATCGATGGAGCAGAGAGGGAGGCTAAAGGAGCAGTGTTTGGAATGGATTTGTGGTGGGACACAAATTCCCTGGAATCCCGTGGCTGCCGAAAAGGAGGTTCCAGTCCAACCTGCTGTGGCAGACTGGAGCTGCTCGGTGCTGCTGCTCTCAGGGTTTTCCCTGTGCCGAGAGGGCCAGCGCAGGCGGGAGCAAAGAGGTGCAGATTCATTCCCAAGTGTGGTCAGATGTCCAGGGCTTCCCAGAATTAGGAGTCATCATTCCTTTAATAACAGCCCCTCATTCCCAAGCCACTCCCGGCACAGACTGCAGGGGCAGTAATGGGATTCCTCTGTTCCCTCTGGGGAAAGGGATGCAGCTGAGCCAAGCATCCCAAATGACTAAACAGCCACTGAAAATGAAAACTCGATGGGTACTCCTGAAACTGGGAGAGCAGTCGTTCACTGCATGTAAGAAAACAGCTCCTGAGCTCTGACTTAATATCCAAGTCCTGTGCAAGGCAAAGTGCGAGCTCTCTGGCCTTTTTTATCCATTTTTTTCTCTCTTATGGAGTCTGAAATATGAAAATATGCATGTTGTCTTCTGTGTGTAACTCACTGTAAAAAGCTCACTGAGGATTTTTTTTCTCTCTACAGGAATGCAAAATGAAGCATTTAAAAAGTGCTGTATTTGATTTAATTTGAACCAATATATTTGGTGAGTTCTCCAAATGTGAGATGATACTGACATTTTATTTTTCCCCAGACAAGTCCCAACATCATTTCAGTGACAAGTCCTCAGTCCATAGGTTGGCCATGGTCTTGTTCCGCAAATAAAATCCAAGCCTCAAAGTGGGAATAGGTTCTGAGGGGATTAAACAAGGGAAGCTTGTTAGTGGTATGAACATTCATCACTGAATCCCAAAGGAATGGTCTTCCTGCAAAACTTGGTTCTCCTTTTATTCTTCCCATTGCAGTAGAAGGAGGAACAAAACATTTATGGAGTTTTCTTTACAGCTCCAGCAGTCTGTAGGCTCTTGGCAGCAAGACTCAGCTGGGATGAGTCGGGGGAACCAAGCGGGAAAAACCAAAAACCTGCTGAGGAGGACAGCAGAGAGGTTATAAATTGATTTTCAGGGAGTCACCTTCCTTCTGCTTCCATGGTTCAGTCTGGAGACTGAAACCACACAGGTGTTGTTGTGGGATGGGCATGTTCAAAAAAGTTTGGTGTACAGTTTGAAAATTCGACAGAGATGTTTGCACAGCCTAAAAATTTGAGAATTTTTGGTTGAGTTGGGAATTTTGGTTTAGCAAGTCTAGTCATCTATTTCAGGAGTTCTTTTAGAAGTTTTCTTCAGGTTTAAAAACTCATTTCAGTCTCAGGACATCAACACAGGAAAGGAGCTAGTTCTAGGCTAGACCCTAATCCTGACAGAGATCTCTCAATGTGACTGGGACACATCCTTGCACTGAAAACAGTCAAGTTTGGCGGGTGAAATTATTTTATTTTGCATGACATTTTCAACAAGAGTATTCAGTTTCCCTTTTTGGTTACCTGAGATATCTCTGAACCTGCAGATCTTCATGTGCCGCTTTCACTCTGTCTTCAGTGCAAGCAGAGGATGCCCTTTGACCTCATGGTCGCTGAATATTTGACTGAGGGCCAGGTTTCTGCTGTTGTTTCTCATTGAGAACCCCCATTTCTGTTTCTCTCCATATTCTCTGTGTCTCTTCAATATTCACTCAACAGAATATTGGAGGCTGCAGCAGCAAGGCTCTGAGTGCTGGCAGTGGGAATGGGCTGAGGATTTCCAGGTTCTGTCCGCCCTGGCGTGGCTGAAGGCTGTGGAATTCCAGAGGCAGAGATTTGTGAATCAGATGAGCAGCTGGGGGTTCTCAGGGGCTGGGAAAGTGTAGGGTGAAGGCAAGGTGACCCATGGATGTCTGTTGGGATGAAATCCTGCTGGACCTTCTCCCGCCTCATGCTCCGCTCCATCAGCAGCCCTGGGACCGTTCGGTCTGGTTGAACTTAGCATGGCCCTAATTTCTCTGCTTCTTCATTTAGGGATGGCAAAGAGAGTTAGCCAAAATATCTACAAGCCCTTGACAGTTACTACCAATTGCAACAGCAAAACTTTGCAAAAGTAGATCCAATCCGGTGCTGTCAGCCCTTGCCAGACAATGTTTTGGCTCTGGGTATTTTTTAAGTTCCTTTCTTGTCACTCTAAATCAGATGATTCACGCTGGTAACATGTTGTATCGCTTATCCAGTAATGCAACCTAATAAAACCCTGCTTAAAACCATTTTCCTTAAAGAACCAGAAGAATTTGTTCTTTGCAGAATCAAACCTGTGTTCTTAATAAAGGCAGATTGAATAAAACAAGCTCTGTGAAGTAAAGGGACTAATTTAACAGCTCGCTGATGAAAATCTGTGGCTATGGTCCCCCTCCCTCACCCCTTGCATGAGAACAGATGGTTTAACACAAGTTCTGAATGCAAAGTTAATTAAAAAAAAAAATCCATTCCTCTTACAATCCTTGGGCTAAGACTTTAAAAGTTCCCTGCTAAATCGGAATGCCAATGCTCTTATTTTGAGCTCTGTAATAAGGAAACAGACTCATTAATGTTCTGCAATTATGGAAGTGGAGTGATGGCCATGGATTAGCCCTTGAATTGAGCTCGGCAGGCTCCCTTGGCAGCGAGACACCAGAATGGAATTTGGAAACCTCGGTGTTCCATTTTCCCCACTGCTGGGAGCAGGTACAGTCACCTTGATGGCAACGTCCCCAGAGGGAAGAGAAGGCATTCAAAGGGCAGCATCATTTCCCTTAACAAGGACAACAACAACATTACATGTTGGGATTTGATTTCAGTGAACTCTGCAAAAAAAGGCAAATTATTTCATATTGGGCTGGAATGCATCTATTTCTGGGGTGGAAGGTAACAGTTTGTTAATGGCATCCACCTTGTATAAAAAACAGCACAGGACGTGAGAAAACTCATATTAAATTAGTTCCCACTATTGCTGCAATCTCCTGCCTCAGAGACCTTCCAGTCTGAAAATTCACTTTAAATAGCTGGGAGGAGCTTGGCCTAAGTGAAAAGTAATTGCCTGAATTAGAATCATCGTGTCTTGCTGCATTTAATGCTTTCACACGGCAAACATCAGAAGAGCTTTAAACAACCAAGGGCACCTGGAGAAGAATTTTGTTTCACCTCTCATTTACAACCAAAGCAGGTCCCAGTCCAGTTCTTAGAGTTTAATTCCAGATGGAAAGTCACCTCTGAAGACTCAAAAATGTTTTCTTCTGATAATTTCTTCACCCACTTTCAACCCCAAAACAAGTTCAGCCTAAACATCCTAAACATTTCTTAATACCAGCTCTTAAGAAATTAGGAAATACCAAGCCTACAGGCACATCTTATGATTAGAACAAGAGTCCAAATTTATGGTGAATTTTAACAGGATCAGGTAATTCTTACCAGAATCCGAATCACAATGGGACAAAAGCTAGTAGTGAGTGAAGTCACTCTCCAGTCCTCGTTGCAGTGTAACTTGGAGGGAACTTTAATTATCCTCCAGGTTCCCTTATCCCTTTTCCATTGGATCCTGTACAAGCTCCAGCACCAGCGCTCAGGAGCTGAAATGGGCACTGAGAGTTTTTTTCCCAAATTGTACCATGGAACAGGAATCTCCATGGCCTCCTCCAGCGTGGGGACTATGAATAGGGCACAGCACTCTGGAGTGGACTCTTCTTCTTCTTCTTCTTCTTCTTCTTCTTCTTCTTCTTCTTCTTCTTCTTCTTCTTCTTCTTCTTCTTCTTCTTTTTCATCTTCTTCTCCTTCTTCTTCTCCTTCTCCTTCTCCTCCTCCTTCTCCTTCTCCTTCTCCTTCTCCTTCTCCTTCTTCTTCTTCTTCTTCTTCTTCTTCTTGTTTGGGTTTTTTTAACCAGTTTTTGATTTTGGCACCATGGCTCGATCGCAGATTGCAAAACCTTGGGAGCAATTAATTGCAGAGAGAAGCTCTTCCCCTGCTGCTGCCTAATTCCTTAATAGCATCCTTGAATCAAAGAGATGTCTAAACTTTATCACAGGCACCTATGATTAGCAGCTCCCACAATCAATTACAGATGCAAACAGGCAGGAGCAGGCTTGGCCCAGAAGGTGAAGGGATGGAAGGGATCATTCCTGGAACCAAGTGTCCAGGAATATTTTTCACCTTCTGCTGGCATCTTATGGCCCCAAAGCTCTCAGAGTTTATCATGAATGGAGCAGACTGTGGAATAGCTTTAAAGGGAATAAACATGATCTCCAGATGATGGCAAAAATCTTGTTAATAACATTATATCCCTCCAGCTGAGGCGTGGCTGATACTCTGCCTGATGTTTTAATTGGCATGAGGGCTCATGGTAATCATGGTTTACAGGAACCAAAGGAAGCCTTTTAATTTCCAGTCTATTTATTCCTTCTTCATTGCTCCTCACATGATTTTTGTCCATCCAGTAGTAACTGCTGGGACTTTTGATGGATTGTGGTGAAGAACAAAGTGTCAAAAGTCCAGTGAGCCTACAAAAGATGCAGTAATTGGGGCTAAATTGGTACTTGGAAAGTAAAGTTGGGCAAAGCAGTTTAATTCTCCTCAATGAGCAAGGAATAACTGGGAGTTGTCTTTTATCTCTTCTTCTTTCCTCACCTGTGCTGTCCTCATGGTGAACCTTCAGTGCTGTTGAGACCAAAACTCACTAAAATCACAGAATCATCAGTCAGACCCTGCAGATTGCAGTGAACCTATCAACCAGCTCAGGCTTGCTTAAAACTCACAACAAAATCCCAGCTCCATTTGAGTTTGCCATGATTAAATGCTCAGGCAAAAAAGTTTCTCACAGCCTCAGTTACTGTGAATTCTCCTCTCTCCCCTCAATGTCCTGCCTGAATTTTTGGCCAGACTGTGGCAGAAAAGTGTCACAGAGGAACAGGACTTTGCTGTCCCTCTCTCCCTTGCCCCAGACACCCTGACCTCTCGAGAGCTGCTCTTGCATCACCCCATTGTTCTCCTAAATTTCTTCATGATTTTCAGAACTGCCCATGAATGAGAGGGATTTTCCCTGCCACGAATATTGTGGGTTTGTACGTGCCTCTCTAATTCTGGCTCTTGCATGGCTAATCCTATTTTCTGTAGGGCAAATAATTCCCATCAATGGCTCTGTGGGCTCTGCCCTGGTCTCCACTGCTGCTCTCTCAGGCAGAGCTATATTTGTGGGGGATTGTGGCCAGATTAAATGCAACCTAAATGGGATGTGGCATCTTTTCTCCAGCTCTGCACCTCCTTAAGGATTCAAAACTCAGGCAGAAAAAGTGAGATGAATGCAGACACAACGTCTGCACACAGAATAAGTCATTCCTGGTAGGAAAGTCACACAGAGCTGGTGGCAGTGGAGGTTCTCCAGGTTGTTCTCCAGACATTAATAAATGACCAGCATAAATGAAGGGCTTTCTTCTCAGCAAGTTTTCTTTTCCCTGATTCACGGTTATTAAGAAAATAGGTGAATCAGGGAGGGTGAAGCGGGGACTCAGCATGGACCTTCATCTTTTATGAGCCACCTGTGACAGAGCCTGGCTGAGATCTTCCCCTGACCTCACAGCAGCCCAGGATTGTTCTGAGCCTGATTTCTTGGTTTGGCCTGGGCTAGAAGCTGCACATAACACAGGGCAGCTCTGAGCCCACGCCAGAGTCTGGCTGGTGAAAACCTCATTCAGAGCAGTCTCTACGTAATGGTTTGGGCTGGAGCCATCTCTACCCAAAATTGGCACCCGACGCCTCTTAAAGGTTCCATAAGAATTTGGTTCATTTTTTTTTCTTGTTTTGGTTTTCTCTTGCTGACTTCCCATGTTTATTCTGTCTCTGCATGTTCTCTCTTCAACAGGGAATAGGAAATGCTGGAGTATCCTCAGAAAGTCTTGGTTTTGCTTTGATTCTTAGGCTATTTCAAGGTCAAGAGGCAAAAATGTTGAAAATTGTAGAAAGATGCTTATAAGGAAAGACAAACCCCACTTCTTCCTCAGAAGTATCCTTCACATGAGTATGGTTTAAACTCTTAGCACCATGAAAAATGTCTTTTTTCCACAATGTTAAATGATCTATAAAATGCCCAGGTTTGATTGAAGCTCTGAACAAAAGCCCAAGTTTTTAAGTTCTGGCATGGAATAAACCCTCAGTTATCACCCTCGGATCAATATTTGCCTGTCCCAGGATGTGATATCCCTCTGTGCCATGGGAAGAAGAGGTGAATGGACTGGACTTTCCCCAGAAACACAAATAACTGCTGTTAATATTGTTGGGAGGGGAAAGAAACAGTGAAGAAATTGTGGACAGTGCCTGGCTCTTCCTTGGGACTATATTGGTCTTTGCTGTCGTGAAGGACAAGATTTGGAGTTTGAATAACTTGAAGAATGTTTCCTTTCCCTCACACCATCTCCCCAGGCACGTTACATCACCTCTGAGGGCACTGACACTTGCTGGATTTTGTAAGGCAAGAGGGAGCATCCCTTTCTTGGCATTAAAAACTGGATGGATTTCCCCCAAAAGTCCCATCAGGCAGCTGAGCATCCCATTCAGAGCGAGATGGGGAGAGTTCCCATGACTGTGAAAATGGGACTAAACCCAAAAATGACTGCAGAGTCCTGCATGTGTGAATTCCCCCTGGCATTTGCGGAGTTTGAAGCAGCAGAGCTGAGTTCTGGCTCTCTGTGGATCTGTGCGTGCTCAAAACTCCACTTGGGTGTTTGGCCCTGACTTTAACCCTTCCTAGAAAGTTTGTAATTCTGTTCCAGCACACGAGCTGCACAATAACATCACTGCAGGAGCTTTGTTTGCTCTGACACAGAGTCTGTGTTGTAAACAATGATCAAAAGGAGCAACAAGCAAGGGGAGCTGTGTGGAAAACGCTCGCGGTGATCTGGGGCTGTTCACTTCCCCAAGCACCTCCTGCCCGGCTGTCGTGGTTGGCCTGTAATTTTCAGCCACTTCTGTAAATGATGATGAATCACAGCGTTTTCTAGATCTCAGAGGGGAAAAAACCCCAAGCACTGAGAGCCTACAGTAGCATTTCCTGGTTAAATACACGTTCCAGCACCACATGAAGTGCTGGGTGCGATGAACAGCTGCACTTTACTTATCTTTTGAATGGATCGCTTTAAATGCATGTTGGAAAGTACCTTTCACCAAACTGCCCATTAGAAGTGAACTACAAAGTAAAGGGGTTGTATATGAGAAGCATTTCTTATCTCTGGGAGTGCAGCTCATTGCCTGCAGAGACTTTTTTCCTTTCTTTTTTTCTTTTTTCTTTTTTTTAAAGTAGAGGACGTTTAATGACACCTTTTAAAATTCTGATAAAATTAACATGTTTTGTTTTGACTAACAATTCAAACCAGGATAATCTGATGGCTACAGGCCCAGATGTACAAATTAGATGCTTAAAATAATAGGTGAGATTCCCAGTTAAGTATCTCATCCTGCTCCACTGTTTTACTATAACATAATTAATGCTATATAATATGGGACAACTGGAAAAGAGTGTGTTTGCTTATCCTTGGCATGGCAGATTAGTCCCTGGTACTTTCAAGGGAATACCCTGAGTATTTCAAGATTTGGTGGGTCTGGATCATATTTATGCAGTTTTTTCCCTCTCTGAGCACAGCGCAGGCAGTCAGTATTCAGTTAGGAGTGGGTTATGACAGTCCATTTTTTTATCGGTATTTCGGCATCATGAAATATTCCCAAGTGCTCTTTCCCCTTTGGTCTCTGTGGCCATGGCTCTGATGTCACCCAGGGGAGTTGCTGAGGGGGCTGAGCTGCCTTTGGGGTCACCTCCATGTCCACTGCCCAGGGACCCCACAGCTCCCACCCTGCTGGAAGTTGGTTTGATGTAAGTCCCTGGCTCAGGAGGGGATTTCTGCTCAGAATCCTGAAACACGGAGAATTCCTGGCCAAAGAGGGCGCAAAAATCACCCCTGGGGTTTCACTGGTCAATAACGAGCACCCAGCTCAGAACTGGCTGCTCCCAAAGTCCTTTCTGAACAGGGCAGGGGTGTTATCAAAGCTGCTGCGCCCCTGTCATCACACCACAAATGAAACAAAACAGGTTTGTTCCTGCACTTGGTGCCTTTCCTTTGAGCCGTTCATTTCAGGCTTCCCAACTGCCACAAATGGATGTGCCTGCATTTGGCTCTGCGGCCACCACAAATAAAACAGCTTTTAAAAACTCAAATATCCCGATCTCCCCAATTGCTCCTGCAGGGCTGCTGCCATTAAAAGCTCCCAGTGCAGCATTAGCCTGGCGCTGTCTTTGCGATGGCACCAAAAGCAGACACAGGGGCAGACAAGAACATCCTTCCCTCCCTGCACATTCTTGTCAGGCAATTACTGCGATCCCAGTGACTCACGGGCAGTTAAAGCCCCATCACCAGCTCAAGGAACACAGCAACAATATCTGTTGTTAGACTTGGCAGGGCCCATGAAGCTCCAAGTGATGTGTCCTATTTAGTGATGACAGCCAAGTTCAATTAAGTTCCATCTGACATCTCTTTGGATGCTTTTCCAAACTTTATATGACCCTCTTGGCACTGTAAATCTCACGGAGCTGTTTTCTTCATGAGATTTTCGTTATAATTTTAGTTCTGGATGGGACTGGCTCTGAGACTGAGCACAACCTTCCACTCCATGCACTGGCACTGCTGCCTCTAGGAGCTTTAAAGCAAATAGAGGAGGAGAACCACAAGACAGCTTTGAGAAGGGGCAGGAAAACACACATTTTTCTTCATGTTTTGGGCAAAAGATCATTTGGGGGGCAAAGGGAATGGCTGTCTTATTTTATCTGAGCTGACTTCTCATCTGCTACTTGAGCCTCTCTCGTTTTCCTCCTCACTAGGAAACAGCTTGGCTATGGCCATCGCCTGCCTGGTGAAGTCAGGGTCAATTTTTTCCATCTGGACTGCATTAGGAGTCTTCCATTTGCTCATCTCCCTCCCCCCAAAGCGCTCCTGCTCCTCCCCAGCCTCCCTCCTGCCGCTGATGTGCTGCCAGGCGTGTTCCGTTTCACCCACAGCCAAAAGGCAGCTCCAGTAGGATCTCATTAATTCACACTAATGATGGGGAATTTGGCAAATTAGTGAACTGACTTGATCCTGCCATTATTAATAGCTCTGCTGTTGACTTCAGGCAGAACCAGATTGAGTCCCTGAATTGATAGCACTGCTCAGACACCAGAGAGAGATTCTATTTTATGCCAGGGACTGATTTTTGTTTGGATTATTAGAGTTTGGTGTTTTTGCTGGTGCGGATGCAAAAGCAATGAGCTCTAGTTAATGTGAGGGCTCACAACAGCTTTTCAGCTGTTAAATCTCTGGAAAAATTAAATGAACGCAAAGAGATGAGGTTTTCTTCACATCCAGGAGAATGCAGGAACTTGCACACCGAGAGTCACTGCACGTCTGCTTGGCCAGTAAAAGGGTGAGCCCAGCAAGGACTGAGTGATGGGACTCTGCCAGAGATTTCCATGGGGCTGGGCTGAATTCTTTATTCTTTTTGTGCTTGAGCTGCCTTCTGGAAAAAGAAGATCTTCTTTCCTTTCTGCAGCATTTCTCTCTGTCACTTGGCTGATAATATCGTAAAATCTAGTCCAAAAGAGCTCTGGTTGAGGTAGGAGGATGCTCTCTGAGAAATAACAGGCAGAAATCAGTGACCCCCTGGTCATTTCTATCATCTCTTCTGTCTTTCCATAACGCACAGGCACATCAGTCCAGAGAATTCCACATCAGGAATGGCTCATACGCCAGTTTAGCAGCCCCCAGTGAATCCACGCTCTTGTGAGAGCAGGAAGAAAAGCTCAGCAGCACCAGCTGAAGGCCTGGGTGAGTAAAAATCACTTTGCCTTTCTCAAGGTTAATGTATTCCAATTCACAAAGAGCAAAGCAAAGGCATACACACAGATCTATTCTCTTAAAAACACCAAAGGAGACAACTCCAGTCCCCCTTTGGTGCTTTCCCTCCTTGAGGCGATGCTTAATCAAGTTTTGGTCTTCTCCAGGGTTTGCAGTAAGGAGCCAGCCCGTGAGCTGCAGCAGCTGAGGCACAGACACTCTCTGCCTCCTGCCAAATTTTGGGAGCGGGGCGGGGCAGAGGCTGGAGGCTCCAACGTCTCCCAGCAGCTTCGGGGCTCCCAGGGCAGGAGGGAGGGCAGGGTGAGACCAAGACCACACTGAAAATCAATCCAGGGCTTCTACCTCTCCCTGGGAATGCGTTTTATTTCCTGGGCTTGAGCAGCTCATGGGAACTGGGGCTGGAATCCACCTTGCTGTTATTCCCAAGGTGGGGAGGAACCACCTGGTCCCTCAGACAGGCTGTTGATAAGTGAGATCCCCAGAGCCGCAGGAATACAAGAGCCTCATTCCTCCTGACTTTATTCCAGGGATCTGTCCTCCTGCAGATCAGAAAACACGCTTCCAGCTCCCCAGAGTAAATTACATCCCTTAAAGAGAGTGGATTGGGATTTCTAAGCAGATTTTTTTCCTGCATGACATCATCACGTGGCGCTTCCCAGTAGCTGTTCTTTATGTTCTTGCTGTTCTGAACAGAACAAAGCTTGCTGGGAAATAGCTTTAGAGGCAGTTTCTTCTCTCCTAAAACGTGCAAAATCTCTCGGTCAGAGAACATGGTTCTCCCACAGTTCCCTGTTTAGGATCAAAACTGGAGGAAGGATTGGGCCTTACCTCATCACACACGAACATGTGGGAAGCCCACATTAGAACGTACCAGTACTGGTTGTAATATACTCAGGATTTCTTGCTGGTGTGCCCTGGAGGACAGAAATTAGGCATAAACTGTCTAGTTCAGGAATTTATGGGAATTTTTATGTTTAAAGTAATCGGTGACTCCCCTTCAGCTTGTGCAGTGTGACCTTCGGCCATTGTTACCCCTTCATAAACTTGTTCCTGCCCCAATTTCTGTCTGTCCTGGCGAGGCCAGCCTTTGGCATTCCCATCCATCTCATCCCAGACACTGCTCTGCTTTTGTAATCCTCTGGCACTGTTCCAGTCTTGCCTACAACAGTCTTTCATGGCATTCCCTGTTTTCATCCCTTCTCCATCCCTTTCCCTACTCACCTCAAAGGGCAAAAATTGTAAAGTAAGGGAAATGGTCCAACCTGGGAAAAAGAAAGGATCTGCCAGAAGGGATTGCTGGAGTATGTGTAGGCAGCTAGAAGGAATCCAGTGATATTTGTTTTCCCTTGTTCTGTTTTTCCTAAGTTTTCCTTTTGTTTATGCCCAGTTTGGCTGTGTCTGATGTTAAAGGGAGAGGCCATTCCATGAAATTCTTCAGCTCTTGAACACCTGTGGCTGGTGAAATCCTTCCTCAGGCTTCAGAGTTAACAGTGCACTGACGTGGAATAAAAAAACCTCTCCCTCCCCAGGGCGCTGCAAGACTTAAGTTTTGTCCAGCTCACAAAATCTGTTGTGTTGGGAGCCTTTTCAATGACAACAAACCCATTTATTTTAATAAACGGCAGCTCAGATTCTGAGACAGCCATGAGCTGGCAACGTGGCTGATTCCAAACTGGCCCAGTTGGACTTGGCACCAGCAGGGAGGAAATGTCTCATTCCACACTGGGCTTGCCAGGGAAGGCCTCATTGCTCTTGGAACAGTGGAGGATGATTCTCCTGGAATTAGGAAGTCCAGTGTCTCCCAGGGACGGGTCTGTTTGCCCAGAACCACCCACCTTCCCACTGGCACCCTCTGCCCAAACGTGGAATTGTGGCAGCACATCCCAACCTCAAAAGCAAGGGTGCCATGCAGCATCCAGCTGGATATTTGTTATATCAAATGGGAATTAATAGAACTGCTTTTCAGGCTAGACTAGAGGCACAGGAAAAGCTATCAGCTAGAGGTTCAGAGTTTAAATAAAACTGTTTCATTTGTTCCTTGAGCTATTTTATTATTTTTAAAAAAAAAATCTAAAGCCTGGCTTGAGACTCATTGAAGTACCTGGGAGGACTTTAATTGTTCTCTTCCTCGCTACTTGACAGGATTTGGATCAATCTGTTAAAAACTTAAAGTGGCATTCCGCTCTGAAAGAGAACACAGACAACAATCAGGGCAAAGCTCTGTTGTACAAACTCATGGACCACTCACCCCCCCAAGCTCCTGGGCCAGGATCAAACCTCAGGCTTCCTCCAAAGCCCCAGGGAGGTGTTTTTGCTGTTTCTGCCGTGGATGATGCTGTGGGAACTCCCCCAAAAACTCTTCCAGTGCCTAAATCCACCCTTGGCTGTTCTGCTGCTCTCCAAGTCAAAGGGCAGATTTGTCCAGAAGGTGACAAAGATGGATGCAACCAATAAGAATTTCCTCAAGCACAAACTTTCAGTCCTGGTGTCTCAGAGCTGAGGGTCTCTGGGAGCCAAGGTAAAGCTGCTGGGATATCTGGGATGTTGTGCTCACTCCCATTTAGCGTCTCTGGTGTTTCTTAAGAGTTGAGCTCTGGTTACAGCCTTGCTAGGGATTTAACAGGATCTGTCTCTCTGCAATCCAGCAGTCTATTTTCAGGAAAATCACAGCAACCTGATTATTTCTGAGACCTCTGCCCCCTTGTCAATTTTGATTGGAGTTGGCCCAGGAGTTCAAAAGGCTGTAACAGTTTGATCATATAATCCTGGCTTCCTAAGGAAACCAAGCTAAGGAACAAACAAACAGAAGTCCTCACAGAAATACTCCCTTGACAGTTGAGGAGTTTTTTTAATCAACACCTTGGATTCTATGAAGATTTTTACCTTCGCTTCCCACAAAGATTGTCTTACAGAGCAGCCACCAAACGTGGCTCTGGAGTGGCACCGTCACTGGCAGGTTTGCATTAGGGCCAGGCTGCGTCCCAGTGGGAGCCATGGGAAGGCAGCACAGGACCCAGTGTCCCTCCAGCATCCCCCAGTGCAGATGAGTCCCCACCAGAGAGGCTGAACGGGAGCAAAGCTCAGAGCTGAGCTTTCAGAGCGTGGGACGGGCAGAGGGAGAGGAATTCCCCAGGGGGACAATTCCCCCTGCCCTGTTCACCCAGCGTTGGATGGTGTGGTGGTTCCAGCCCCGCCTTTGGGATCCTGGATTAGGGGAATGAAACAACTCCTCAGCCTGGTCCCCGCTGGGCTCCTGCCCAGCTCGGTGGGGTTGGTTCCCCCACGAGTGCAGAGAGCCCTGACACCCAAAAGGCCCCCAGTTCATCTGAGCAAAACTCTGCAGCCCAAAATCTTCGGCACATCCCCCTGGGTGCAGCGAGAGGGCAAAGCAGGAGCCCCATGCCCCAATCCCGCGGGGTTGGCCGCCAGCTTCTCCTCCCTCCGTCCCCTTTTCCCTCGGTGCTCTTTCCATGAGCCCTGACAGCAGATCTGCCGAAGGGGCAATTTTACAACCTAATCCCAATAAAAGACAGCAGCTGCCGGTGCGGAAATCGTGGACGGGAGCGTGCCTGGATGATCCAAAGTAACATGCTTTGGTATTAATTGCAAACTCTTTTTTTCATCTGCCACTTTCAGNATTTCAAATCTTTTTTTTTATGTGGCCCTTTCAAGGGGAATTTTTAAAAAAAAAAAAAAAAAAAAAAAAAGGAATTGCAAATATGCCAAAACCGATTATTTATGCACGTTCAGCTTTATTTGATCTTGGCCAATTACTACCGTGTTCCGAACAAGAAGCTGCAAAAGCAAATCTCTCTCTCTCTCTCTTTTTTTTTTCTTTTTTCTTTTTTTTCCCCCAAGGAAATCGGGACTAACATTTTCCCGGCTTCAGAAACGATGCCGCCTCACTCCGTTAGCCTGGGGATTTAAATAGAAAACACGGATTTGAGAGGAAAGCTGAGGCAGTGGCCGCAGGCTGCTGGGAAAGGACGGGAAAAGAGGGGACCGGTCCGTCCGGGAGGGGACGCGGGGCGGGCGCTGCAGATCCCGGACTTTCCTGGGCCAAAAAGCAGGGAATAAGTGATCGGGAATGGCCTCGCGGAAGGCAGAGCCCGCATCACTCCTTTGCAAAGGGAACAAGATCTCTTTTTTATCTTTTCTTCCTTTCTTCATCCTTTTTAGTGTTTCCTTAAACATAGCTTTTCCCTCCGTGAGAGGTGTACGTTTAATTATAAAAGGGCCTTTTTCTGTTGTAATCTCTTTCCAGCTCAATTCCTTTGCTGGATAAATCCCTTAAACGTGTTGTCATTCCTTATTTATTGATTGCAGGTATTTGGGGTTTAATTGAGCAAGTCGGTCGTGGCCCAGGGCAGGAGTGGCGCTACATGAGCAATTAAATCTGATTAGCCCGAGCCCTTTAAGCCCCAGCTGGGTGATTGATAACCGAGACCAACATTCTTCAGTTGACTCGCTACATCAAAAAGGAAAAAGGCTTAGAGGAGAAACGCATGGGTCCAACATGAAAAATAGCAAAGGAGCCGAGCAGATTAGATTTGCAAAGGAGCTGAGCTAACGGCGAAGGGAGCAGGGAGAACAGTCCTGGTCAGCCCATAAAATAAATCCCTAAGTGTCTCCTCCTCTAAAACACAGCCAGCACTGTTTTTTTTGTTTTGTTTTGTTTTGTTGTTTTTTTTAAGAGGCTGAAGTGACCCGAGCTGGAGCGAGAACGGCTGAAGGCGGCGGAGCTCGGATTTTAACACCCCTCGGCCCTCGGAGCGCGGCTCCATCCATAAAGCTGTCGTCTGTTTGTTAGTGTGTTTGTCTGCTCCGTCATTACACTTTTTGCCCGGTAGTTTAAGAAAATAAACTAGCAGGAGGAACAGGAGCGAGTCACCCCCATCTATCAAGCTGATGGATGTCTCGAGTCTCCCTCGGGAAGGGGAAGGGACAGGACGGGCAGCGCCCAGCGCGGGGACAGCGATGTCCCTGCGGCCGGGGCAGCGCGGGGTGCGGGCACGCCGGGGATTTGGGGCTCAGGGATGCTCCGGGCTTCCAAGCAGCGCCTCGGGAGAGCTCGCAGCGCTGCGCTGATGCTCCGGGAGGACCCCGCGGATCAGCCCTGCGGGGTCTCCGGGAGCAGCACCCCGAGTCACTCACGGCCGCTGTCCCCCGGAGTTTCCAGGGCAGACGGGAGCGCGAGGGGCGCGGGCTCCGCCAGCCCCGGGGGTCCCGCCGTGCGCTCGGAGCCGCCGCGCCGCCAGCGCCGCCCCAGCCTGAATTACAGCGAGGGCGACTTGACGGGGGAGAGAAATCAAAGGCAGGGCAGGGGAAGCTCGGGCGAAGCTCGGGGGAAGGAGCGGCCCCGCGGCAGCGCCCCGGG
>VZTX01004790.1:40492-65095 GCA_013400915.1 Pardalotus punctatus | reverse complement strand
GGATGGGGGAGTCTAATCCCTCATGATTAGAACTACATTATTGGCTTCATGAGAAAGGATCAGTGACTGAGCCTTGTTGGATCACGGCCTTTCTTTGCCACAGGCTGTTTCAGCTGCAGGCTCTGCGTTCGTTCAAGGGCTTGCCTTTTGAGCCCACATTTAATGCTGACTCTTGTTTGCACAGTGATGTTGTTTTAATTCAGACAGACATGCAAAGGGCAGAATATAAATGCTTTCACAAATTGATTTCCTGTATTAATTTAGACTGTTTGTGTTTCAGCACCTCAAAGACGACCACGGTTGCAGGACATGCCAACACAGAAAGTGAAAGATGGAAGAGGGAGGGATTTCATGACTCTTTACATGATTTGTAGGTAGCACCAACTTAACTTAAGTGAACTAGCTGTTCTCAGTCACCAATATGCAGGAGGCTTCTGAGGGAATGTTGTATTTATAGGAAGCTGGAGGCTTCTTCCATTTTAAATGCTGAGGGATGTCTCCTTGTTCCCTCTTGTTATGTGATATAAAGCAGGAACACACTCGACGTTTCTTCCTAAACCCCCTTTATCTTGCAGAAGGACAACTGTAATTTCAACCCGGGTGACAAGTAGCCAGAGATTCATTAAGAATGTGCATCATTTAAGTGGAAAAACCCCAGCACTCAGAGTCAACTTTGAACTGGCCCGCTGAGCCAGCAGCGTCACCCCAGCACTTTGGAATGGGAAGGTCAGAACCCATCCATCTCAGCCAAGTGAGCAAGTTCCTCAGGGGCAAAGGATTTAAAGAAAGATGGGGAACAATTTCAAAGAGTCCGTGGCTGCGCAAAAAGTAGGGATTGTTTAATCAACAAAAACGACAGCCTGGGGGAGGCAGGAAAACATTCAAATGTTTAGAAGGCTGCTGAGAAGGGGAATGAAATTGATTGTCCTTTGTGCCTCACAGGTATGATAGGAAATTATCAGTTTAACAGAGCCAGGGAAGTTTCAGGTGGTGAGGCTGTACAAGGGGGACTGTTATGGGGCAGAGTGTGGACTGAGCAGAACCTGGGAGTGCCAGGGGTTCAGAGGAAAAGAGCTGGAAAACACCTGTGCTTTTTCCTGACTTATGGCACTGAGCAGCCTCTTGGTGCTGTGTTTTCTGCTCAGCCGGGGAAGACAGAAATGTTGCTGCTTTGTGAAACGCAAAGAATGGTTAAACAGATGAATCTGCTGACTCTGGTTCTGCAGAACTTTATGTTCTGCCCTTTTTTGTTCCTGTGGTCACTCTTTGCACCAGAGACTGCCTGAGGGAGGACCCCAGGCTCAGAGTTGCTGGCTGCCAGCTCTGCTCCATATCCCCATGCCCATTTGGAGGGGTCTGCAGGGGCCCAGGAGAGGGCAGGGAGAGGGGGAAAAGAACACCATAATTCCTTGGAGGGAGACAAGTGGAACAAACCATCAGAGAATTCTTACTGACCAAACCCATGGGCTTTGGGACAGGCCAACATTGCTGCCCTGCTCTTGGAGGAGCCAGCAGCCAGAAGGGGTGGTGTTGGAAAGGCCAGGGACAGAGCAGAGTGGTAACTTAAAGTTCATGTTTTGTTCTGAAGCTCTCATTGCTCATTCTGATCAGCTCTGTGGTAATGAGAATAAGAGGAGGTAAAACACAATTGCTGCTATGAAATGGCAAAACTTTATGAAGTCAGAATGAATGGCAGAATTTTTATGTCTGCACTTCACTTTTATAGCTGAAACATTGCCGTCCTTGGAAGACATGGCAATTCATCATTCTGTTGTCTATATCAGAATTAACTGCAGCATTTTCTGCTCCCTGTACAGTTAACCAGAACCAAACCTGAGGAAGGAGAACGACTCAGTTCAAATGTCCCTTAATATTCTCAGGTTTTGGAGCTGAAGAGAAGATTAACAAATATCTGCTATCATTATCAAGAAACCTCTTGCAGTTGAAAGAGTAATCTCAAGTCCTTCTTCTCTGAAAATAAAGGAAACCAAAGCCTTATTTGCAACGGTCACATAAAGGCACCACTTTGTTAAGGTATTGGGTGTGTCAATTTGTGGAGCAGGACTGCTTTAGTTGGGACACAGAAGTTCTGGTTTATCTCGAACAACCTTCCATGCAGTGCTGGTGCATGTTTCCTGTGAAGGGTGGTGTCTGGGAAGGGACGAGAGGAATAGGTAAAAATTTCATTGTGTTTATCTCTGGAATAGAGGTGTTCCTGCTTTTAAACAGAAGCAAGGCAAAAATATCTCTTGGAGTCACAGGATTGGAACTGCCATGGGAATGAGAACATGCTGAAGAGGATTTTTAAGAGAAGAGAAACTATGAATTTGTCATAAATCCCCCTATGGGTTTATGTAGACAGAAATCCAAACTCAAGCTGCCCTTTGGACAGCAGAAGGACGTGAGGTGAGGAAATACTGAACAGAAATGAGTTCTGGGGAAGGTATCAGAAGCCATAAAGTGAGAGCAGTTTTTTGAGGTGGTAGGAGCTGAGCAAGATCTAATGAGTGGTGACACTTTTCAGGGATGCAAAGTGGAAAGTTTGCCTTTGGTGGAGGGAGGTAAGGAAGTTTTTTTGCAGCCTGAACATCTTTAGCAGTTGGCTGGTGAGACAAGACAGATTGTGGCACTGCAGGGACAGACAGCCTGCTCCATTCAGCATGGACCCTCTCACTCTGGGGGTACCTTACAGGGCTGCTGTTGTTGCTACAGGGTTGTTGTAGATGCTATTTTTCCCCTATAGGAATGTTTGTCCACATACTGCTGTAGGTTTTTCCTTAGTGCATTTTATAAACAATTTGCAGGCCAGGGGCATTTAGCATCAAATTTACACCTGCACAGGTCCCTTGGCCCTGCTGTTGTGGAGGAGCGTCGTATTTTACAAACTGCCTGTGTGAGATTAACGCTGCATTTCATGGCAAAAAACAAACCCCAAGTCTCAGGAAAACAGTGCTCCAATGCACTCCTCAGATTTTTCAGGTTTCTGCCTGTCTTCTTCCCAAATGTAGATCCTACATTTTTAAGGGACAATGAAGACTCAGAAGTCCCTGAGGAGCCTTGCTACACTGGGTGACTGAACTCTGTCATGCTCCATGGTTGATGTGGCCATGTGAGAACGCTCCAACACCTCCTGAGGGTCGCGTTCCCCTCCAGTGCCAGCACAGTTCAGTGAAATTTGCATTGGTCTCCAGATGAGCAGAGGGTGACATAAAATGTGCTGGAACAGCAGCATGAAGATGAGTGTGACAAATGGAGCAAGGAAAATAGGAAGTAAGATTTAAGGAGGCAAGGAGTCTAGAATGAAGGAAAAAGGAAGAATTATTCACAAAGCAAGACATTAATGAAGTAGTCAAGGAGCAGCAGTGTGTGAGGCAAGGTGAGTTTGTCTAAGAAACATGCCTTGAGATTGGACTGGGTTTGGGATTTAGAGGAAGGGGCTGGCCTAACTATTATAAAGGGCTTTTCTTCCCCCATTTCACCAGAATAACTGACTAGGAAACTAGGAAACTACTCTCCATTCTTAGGTTAACTAATTTACTTGTCTGGACATGTTTGCAGGAATTGATAAGCAGAGACTCTACTTTTACCAGTGGAAGAGGATTTAATGTTTAGTAATCATTCCATGTCCAAATATTTAATTTCTGTTCTGACAGCCTTACCAAAAAAAAAAAAAAAAAAAGTTTAGCAATTTCCAGCTTAACATTTTGTAATAAAAGACTGAAGAAAATAAACACAAGAGTGTGTTTCTCTTCTGTGGGGAATATTTACGTACTTGAACCTTGTTCCAAGAGCTAGTGCTGAGATATTTTGTGATCTGTATCATCTCCATGGTTCCTTGAATAGGTATAATTCTGGTGCTTCATGCTCAGGTTTTCTTCCAGAAAAAGATTTCTGGCTCAACTAAACTTTCCCCTGTGCCTAAAAGCCATCTGTTTTTATGCAGGCAGCTGTACCCCAGTGTTCCTGTCTCATAAGTAGCTTTCTCTGCTGTTCCCTAATGGACAGGAGAAAGCTGACCTAGTTGTGGTTTGGAGATGTTTGAGACATACACACTTGTACTGAAAAAAAAAAAAATAATAATTTTTTGACTTTTTAAAAAAAACAAAAACCTTAAACAAGAAAGCAAAGCTTTGTTGTCTGTCTCCCATTATGTTTGATAATGCTAAAATAATTTTTTTCTAGACAGGGATAATTTTCTTACTTTTGTCCTGAGTGAAAAGCCACCTCGTGTTGATGCCTTCGTTATGACTATCTTTTTACTTTTCATGTATCTGTAATTTGCTGTAGTTCTGTGCTTCTTACGAAGTGCTAAAATCCTCTGTTCCCAGCACCTTTAGCCAAAACAAGGCTCCCCAAATACAGGCTCAAGGACATATTCATTGCCCTAGAGCCCGAAAATATGTGAACTACTGTGGTATAGAGGGATCGTGCCCAGGGTGGTTAACATCATACCTGGGGGTGTGATAGGAGAATTAAGGGCCAATATGCCAATGGGGCAGAACTTACAAAAGGTGAAGGGCTCGTGACCTGTTGTCCATTTTGGGTGTATTCCCTGACGGGGGACTTTGCTTGCCTGAATGTACCTTCAAGGCCTCTGCAGGCCTTGAATGAATCTGTCTGCTTTTATACTCCTAATTTGTCTTGGCCTCTGTTTCTGATAGCCTGTGTTTTAGGCATCAGTGTCTTTTGTACTCCATATATTCTCAACGGGGCTATTTTGCTTTAAGATCAAGGGTGACATGACGTATAAACCAAATAAACTCTCATGCTGATATCACTTGGAAAGGCTGATTGCAGAGGGTTTAGCAGAGACAGAAGAATTCAAGGAAGCTAAGTCCTTCCCTGAGCACTTTCTTGTCGCTCTGCAAGAGCTGTTCCCATCAGAGCTACCCTGGGGGGGATGCAGATGGAGGAAATCTCCTCATTGATCCTTAGATCTCGGTGTTATTCATGACTCTGCTGTGTATTGGCTGAGAAGGACAGAAGGCTGAACTGTCTCCCACTCTCAATTTTCCAATGCACTCTAGTCCCAGTGGGAATGCAGTTCTTCCCAGAGCAGCACAGCTGCCAGGGATTTGGAAGAAGGTGTCTGGTCATCAAACAGGTTAATGAAATTTTGTTTCCTTCCTGGAGCTCTCCTGTGGCTGGCAGCACAGCAAATCACCCAGATAAGCCTTTCTTGGGCTTGTTTTTCGGTATTTAAGGGCTGTGACACACAGAGGGAGATGGTGTTCAGCTGTTCTCGTCTGGGAGGAGCTTCTGTTGAGTTGGCTTTCAGATCCTGGATGGTTTACCACCACGGTAAATTTTCCTAAAACTAGAAGGAAAGAAAGAGGCAGGCAGCCCTTCACCTCCCCTTACTGCTTCAGCATGACAGAGAGAAGGAAGGAAAAGACAAAGCCTGAACTCCCTTTGGGCAGTGGCAGAGGGAGCTTAATTGTTTTGTTTGTTTAGAGCACCGAATACCCACTTCTACACGAGTGTGAGCTCTTTGAGACAAAAGACACTATCACCAGGACAGGACCTGGCAGCTTCTGGACAGGGGTACCTTATCAAGTAGAAAGTAATTAAAAAGAAGACATCTCTGTACTGGTTCCTGCATTCCAACAGCAGCCTGAGAATCACAAACCACCAGCACAAAAAACCCCACAAGCAGCTCTGACAAAGTGCAGCCTTTGGGTCACGTCCAGCCTGTTGGGCTTCAAGGCTTCTGCTGAGGTCCTACTAACTTATGTTTGGGAAAATGTTATGGATATTGATATTTTTTGAAGCCCTGGACAGGGCCAAGAGCACCCAAAAGGTCAGTGATCTCTGGGGAGAAGTGGGCTGAAAGTAAATCTGCTTGGTGTTCCTGGACAATCATCTCTTTTCCAAGCAGTGTAGGACAGGGCAGGGTGAGGAGCACAATAAATTCTTGATTGCTATGAAGACTTTATCAAGCCAGAAAGAGAACATTTGGACAAAACAGGGTTTTGTCTGCTGAAATTTGCAGAGAAAGTGAAAGAACATCTGCAGCAAGTACAGATTTGGTGCTAAACTCCGATCTTTTTTTTTGTGTCAGTGACATCTCTTTTAGAATAAGAACAGCCAAAGATGAAAAAGGTGTCAGGGACTAGGTCAAGAGGTGCTGTGATAATGAGAAAATACATTAATGGAAAATTACTAGAACATGCAAAGCTCAGACAGATTCATCTGTTGTGGCTGGATCCCTATATAGAAGCCCTGTTGAGTTGTTTTACCCCTGCTGGGCCAAGTTCACTAACAAAAAGATTTTGAGAGTCAAATCTGCTGCTTTTGGGGGAAGGTAAAAATCCATAAATGAGGAAGAAAGAAAAATCATGCTAATTTTCTGGGTAGAAGTGTTTATTGAAGGGTGAGGCAGTAACACAAGTAAGAGAGAGAGGATGGCTGGTTTTTGTCAGAGAAAATGTTGAAGACTTGCCCAGAAACAAAGCTGCCTTGAGAGATGCCCATTGTTACCCACCCAGAGCAGCAGTTGGGAAGGATTCTTCATCAGAAAACTAAACCATCCTGCCACGATCTCAGCTGACGCAAACAACTGTTAAAAGCAGGTTATTAAGTGCCAGCCTCTTCCCCTGCAGAAACTGAATCTGCCTTTCAAACTACTCTCAGTCAGGGCTGGTGGCAGTAATACTTCCTAATGCCCATTCTGTGCCATTGCACCCTAAATACCCAATTCTGCAAGTGTTTAGGAATGTAAAAGTCATCAAGAAAATGAATGGAGCAACACACTCCCTGTGACTAATTCTCATTTAAATGTGCAGTATTGTGGCTAATAAGAATGCTGAGAAACTAGATCTAATTCTCTTAGGAGTGCACTGTTTTCCTGTAAATATAGATATTTCAGGGAGGGTGAGTGCCTCTCTGGGAATAAGGGGCTTGTGAATAAAGTGACTGTTCCATTATTGCAGCCCTTGGCAAAGGAGAACAGAAGATCATATGCACCAAGAAGGGGAAAAACAACTGAATGGATGTGTCAGAAGCATTACTTAGTGAGAAACAGGAGTGGTTGGCACAGAGTAGGAGATTTTGTCATGCTGAATTACAAAATGACTCTTAGAAACAACCTGAACAAAACCAGGAAAAGGTCTCTGTTTAGAATAGAGCTTTTCTGTAATGGGACTATTTGCAATGGATATTGGATTCAAAACCCAGTATAACTGAAAATATAAAAATTAAAGTGCTCATCTGCAGTGTTCAGATTATTGCAGTGATTCAATTCAGAAATCGCGGGAAGCTGTACAGAACATCTGTTGTCAGACAGGACTGTCAGGGTTCTTAAGAACAGACAAAATTATTAGATTGTCGCCAGAATTCATGCAAAGCCAAAATAAACTTTTGTTTCTTTGAGTGTAGAGTAGTTGTTCTGGTTTTAATTTTCTTCCAACAACAGAATCTGATCACAGCCCAATGACGAGCTGTCAGACAGCAGGGAAAAGAGACTTTCACTTAGTGTTTTCATTGGAAAGATCCTTCAGAAGATTTGTTTTTTCCTGTGAACAGAGTAATGGGAGAGTTGAGATAGAACTGTGCTGATGGCATTCCCTGTGGCAGGACCAGAGCATCACTGGTTCCTGTATAAAATTCAATGAAAAAGCAATGGTCCAACACTTCTCAGCAGCACCTCATTGAGCCTGCAATGGCTTTTGCATGCAAGAGCTTGGAAATAATGATGTTTTCTTGGTGGATTTCACAGGTTATTGGCAAAATATGCAACTAAATATTAGTTTATACATAACTGAGTGCTACTAAATGCTTCCCTGATGGCATTGGGCTGTCAGCTTCAGTTAGCAGAAATTTACCTCTAAGAGCTCACTGTGTACAATTCCTTGTGCCAGCTTGGACCTCTTTATCCTAAAAATCTGTTTAAAAATGGGGGTAAATGGAGCAGTCTTCCTCTGAAGAGCCAATGCATATAATGGCCAGAGGTAACTTAACTATTTTTTAGCAGAGGAATACAAGGAAGCTCTACTATATAATAAAGAAGCTCCACTATATAATAAAACAATGTTTTAATTTTTGCAATAGTTGGAGCATGAGGTGCACAATTACATGTGGTGGCGAGCAGGCACTGAAATGTGAACATGGCAAGTATTTCTCCATCACAGCATTAAATTTTAAAATAACCTCAAGCAGCAAAAAACTACCCCAAACTTCACTCCCTGCTCTGCAGAGACAGCTGCAAGCAATATTTTGTGTTTTGGAAAATGTTTATTTATGGCCTAGACAGAAATACTGCCAGGGCCAGGCTCTCAGCATGTGCTCATCCTTCAGAGGGGTCCACCCCGTTTAGACCTCCTGGAATTCTTCCTGATGGAAGTCAGCAGGTCCCACCACAGAATACTCTTCTGTCCTGGAGTGTGAGGCTCGCAATAGGCAAGATCTGAGGAAAAGAGGCTGTCCCATGAGGACAATATCAAATGAGTGATAATAGAACATCCACTGGGCTTGTGAACAAGAAACAATAAATAAACACAACTCCATTTAATATAAATAACAAGCAGTTCTATTTCATTATAAATAAATTTTAAAAAGTGGTTTGCACAACCTTCCTATTTCTATGCACTAAATGATTAAATTAAAATTATGCTCTATCTATTGCAAAATAGCATGCTTACATATCCATACATACAGGAGGTAAAGTTTTATTAAGAACTGCTTAAGGAATGCAGCAATTTCACATGGATTTTAAGAACTATATGCACATTAAGATAAAACACCAGTGTGATAAAATTATTTGTTTATTACTATAATTATGCAGAATTTATAACTTATAATAATGTTATAGACGAGTATTTGTAGTTAACTATAATGTAGTCCTTTTTTAATACACACGCTTCTTTTAAGCAATATATTTTAGTGCTATACCCTTCGTAAAACCGTCAGTTCCCCATAAATTGAGTGGCATTCTGTGTCCTTTCACAGCTCTGTGACTGCCAGACGTGTGAGCTTCTCTGTGTCTTTCTCCTCACACCCTGTTCAGGGATCAGTTGAAAGGAGGAGGCTTAAGATCCTCCTTAAGTTAAAAAAGTTAAAAAGTTAAAAAATTTTCCTTTCAGTCCTGTGGGGCTCCAGCTGTTGGAAAGGGCACATCCTAAACCACTGCTTCCTCTCTCAGAGCACCGAGGGACACACTTCCATGGCCAGGGATATTTAATTGTGCTCCTTTGGTTGAAAACATAAAGATATGTTTTGAGAAAAAAAATTTGGCCTTTGATAATACTTGTATTTTTTTTTTTTTCATGTGTTCTTTGCCTTTAAGGTATCTTTGGTTACATTGATTTTGTATAATTTGATAGCACATCCTTGTCTTAGCATTCATGAGTATTTATTTGCTGATACATCCTTATAAATTTGAAACATATTATATATTCACAATATATAGTCACAAATTGGTGACCACTCTATGCAATTGTTTTTCCAGATCCTGCTCTTCAACAAGATGAAAGCAGGGATTTGTGTTTGGGTTCCAGAGCCGAGCAACCATTTGCGGTGCAATTTTACATGGAAATGCCTCTAAAATATAACATAGTAACTTAAAAACAACCAAACCAAACCAAACCAAAGGAAACCAACAAACCCCCCCCCAAAAAAAACCCAACAACAAAACAAAAAAAAAAGGCAAACAAAAAACCCAAACAAAAACAACAAAAAACCCAAACCACCAAACAAACAAACAAAAAAACCAAAACAACAGCAACAAAAAAACAAAACAAAAAATACTTTACAGAATGGTAAAATCAAGGGTTTGGGAAGGTCCATGAGAAGACCTGCTGCCTAAGGTTGACATGCCTCAACCAGGCTTCTCCCACTGTAATTTATCTTTTTCACCTCTACAGATGCCAATTCCTGTGCTCCAACCTGCTCCTGTTGTCTCTGTTCCCCAGAGCAGGGAGTGTTATGAAGGCTGAAAATAAAAGATAGTGGGTGTTTGGTGGTTTATCCCGTGCCAAAAGAATTGTCTGATACCTTCTTCTCAGATAAAAATGCCTGACTAAATCGTTTTTGCTTTGCTTTTTATTGGTGGATAGTTTTTCTCTGGAAGTAGATGGATTAATTATAGTAGAGTAAATATTATATGAATAGGACCACAATGCATGTGAAGCCAAATAGACTGCTGTCCAGTTAACGCCACACATAAAATAAATGCAAGCCAAAAAATTAAGGTATTTCTGTGTGCCTCTTTCAGGATATTCACTATAAAATAAAATAAAATGCTAAATAGTTCACCAGTTCTCTGATTAAATTCCTTTAAATAAGACTGTAATATTCCTTGTAATGCGATCTGATATTATCCAGAGAAGATAAAATCAATAACTCAACCCAACTAAATGTCTATTGCTAACCTTATCTGCATACACTAGTTAAGTTATTGCCTTTGCCTAGCTGAGCTGTATTTTAAGTCCTGCCAATTAACATTTATTCACAGAAATGGAGGAGAAAGTTACCAGGATTTGGCTTGCAGGTGTTGATGACACATTGTTCCTGAAACTGGTTCCACTGTTTCTGAAAGAAAGGGCAAAATGCCCCCACCATTTCCAACACAACAGAGATACTTCTGAAGAGGATTCTAAGCTTTGGTTAAAAATAGAAAATAAAATATTCTTTTATGATTTTACACATTATACAGGCTTGATTTAGTTTTAAGGGAAAACCTGAAGCATACTAACAATTTTCTTTTATTATTATTAATTTTACTGATCTTGCCCAAAAAGGTGGCAGCAGAATATACGAAACAACTGTACAGCTTTGCTAAGACAAAGGTCTGTGATCTGACTAATGTCAACATTTTGAAAGGAAAGATTCAAGCCTTGACTGGCTGTTGATAAAGTCTTAAAATTCCTGATGGATTGTCAAAATATTTTGCAGCGGGTGGTGAAGAAACAAAATCTGTCTTAGAAAAGAAGGATGAACAGATAACCTGTGTTGTAAATAAACCTTTACAGGAAGCATTTTCAGGTTATTCATGAACTGTGGCCTTAAAGAGAGCCCCAGTAAGAGCCTGCCCCTAGGAAAGAAGCCAAAGGCACTCAAAATGAAATCAAGGATTTTCAGACATCTGCACAAACCACTGCTGAGGAACAATGCAAAGGACCAAGTGACTTTTTCATGTCAGGTTTCAAACACCTGGCTGAAGGAAAATAAATGCAGCTGGATGGATCAAGTTCCAAGAGCTTCCCCAGTGAAGCAGGCCAGGATAATTTTAACTAAAAGTGTTCTTCCTGCAATCTTTTATTCTCACCACCATCTCATTACAGGTTCACCACTGCAATGTCTGGACTCCTTATCAGAATGAGGAAGGGCTGATGGATTTTGGAGTTTTCAAGCACTGTCAGCCGGCCTTGAGGAAGCAAGAGAGCTGAAAGATATTTTTCTTGGGTCACCTAGAGAGATGCATTCCACTGAGGAAAATAGGAATGTGCAAATTGCTGCCTTGCATTCAGCTCTGTAGTTTTGATATTTGGTTAAAAGACTTCAGCCAAGGTTTGGGTATATCTGCACTTCTGCCAAGTGGTAATCAGAGTAAAACCAGATTGTCCCTGCTTACTCTGCGTGTTGTTTGGGTGCCCACCTGGACAGAACGTCCTCTTCTGGCACAGATGTAAATACACAGGACACCCCTGTGCTGACTGAGAGCAGCAGAATGGAAATTACTGCCCTCTGGAAGAACTGGGAAAGTAAACAGAGCTGCTGAGTCTTTATTGCTCAGTTCTGGGGTCTGAGTAGCATTAAGCCATGCTTTGCTAATTAAATTACCTAAGGTCATCTGTTTATTGTCCTTTACTAGCAGATAACAACTCTGGTGATGGTTTTAAGCTCCAGCTCCTTCACTGGCACACAGAGACTGCTCGGCTTCAGGGAATGTTCAAGTGTGATGGAGGAAGCTCCTTGCATCTGGAGCTGGTGAGGGAACTTCACACGGCACAATTTAACCCATAACAAGATCTAAACAAGGGGAAAATGTTAATTTTAATTTTTCTCAGTCAGTTTTTTAATAAGCCAAGACAGTAAACTCATTTGCCTTTGTGGGGCTTAGAGCATCACCATTAGTAACTCTGCTCCCTGGATTTCTAAATTCAAAGTAGAATTTCCAAACTGACAGCTGTCTTCACCAAAGCACCCTTGCCAATTTTTGGGGTCAGTTTGTTGGTCAGGTGTTTGTCAGGGTAAAAATATGAGCGATATATCTTTATTTCCCTGCTGTGTGCCATTAGTGGACTCTATAATGTATCTGCAGCCTTCCTGGTGGTAGAGGACCTTGTAAATTTTTGTGCTTGTTATGCAGCTTATCAAAACCAGTAAATGACAAGAAATAAAATGCAATCTCGTGCTGGTTTGTGCTACTAATATAAACTATTATGATGTTCAGGAGACAGTATTGTAACTCCTCAGTTGTTGCATCGTTTCATATCAAATGATCAATTTTATATGTTCTGCTTTTTCAAAGAGACTTTATAACGGGTGCATTTATCACAACTCACCTTTTTATATAATTATTCAGCAAATGAAAGCAATTGTCTTTAGTAAACAAAACCAACCTTGGAGAATGGAATCAGATAAAAATTAACAACTCTCAACATAATTGTCAGCCGTTCTTTCCTACGCACAATTAACGTGGTCAAATCTTTAACAATGCTGAAGACAACAAAGATTTAACTCCATCCTCAGCAGATCTGCCTTTCCCCCCCTCTTTTAGATCTTCCCCAGTCTGGAGGTTTTCAGTTTTTCTGGCATCTAACTTTAAATATTGATCTTTAGCTGCTTTTTATTCACACGCATGTTTAACCCATCCTTATTACTTTCTTTTAATCAGTGGTTAAATGAGTGATCCTCCACAGCCTCCCAGGGTTTGTGTCCCTGACTGTGTCTCATTTTCCTTGCATCCCTTCATCATTTTTGGGGACTTGCTGAAAATCAGAATGCTCTTTCTTCTGTGTTAATTTCAGGTTCATTAATTTCTGTCCCTGTTTCCAAGCTCAGCTCTCTTTCTCTCAGTTTATTTGAATTATTTCAGCAAAATTGTAAAATATGAAGCACGGGCACAGCTCTAAGTCTCTGCATACTACAACAGAACATTTGCTTACTTAATTCCCTCTCATCCCAGAGGATATCCTTCACTCCGATGTTCCTCCCAGGTGATTTGGTAACACCTTCTCTTTTGAACCCTTTGAAACATAACTTGGTTGTTTTACCTGCATTTGACCAGCTGGAAATAGGTGAGCTGCTGATGTTCTGTCACATCATGTCAACACTCTGGGTGCCTGAAAAGAGAGAATAAATAGTTGCAGCATTTACTTATGGTGTCTGTCCATTGCTCCAGGAGGAATTCACAATCACTGGAGGAACCATAAAAGGAGACACAGGTTTTGCTTTTTTTAAAAAGACCTGGAGAAATGAGAACGATCACCTGCCACGAGCATCAACACCCACTGCAGAATTACTTTATGAAAAATAGATACTGGCTTAAGTCAAACAACTGCTTAGTGCAAACCTTTATACCACACATTGAAACTTCTTCCAAAATATTTGTGGAGAGCTCTGAATCCACATATGATTTTACCCTCTTCAGTGTTTTCTCCTTCATTTCTAGACCTGCTACCTGAAGTGTGTGAAAATCTTTCTTTTCCTTTATTTTATTGAACAGAAAAAAAGGCTGACAAAAGAACACGGTGAGTGGAGCCCTTCAGAATTCATTGCAAATTTTCTCCTGTGTTGGAGATTAACTATACTGCAGAGAGTCAGGAGATGAGGGTATCTCTTCTGCAAATTGAATCTTAGTAGTGTATAACTGAGCAGCTTTTTTTCTATAAATGAGAGATAGTTATAATCATCCCTAAAACACTTTCAACTGTACTATTAGCCAGAATTTTCTGCTTTCTTAGTAGGAAAAGGCTCCACTCCTGAATTTGTGTCATGACTTTGTGCTATTCTGGATCACTGTGCCAGCAAATCTGACGGACTGATTGCTCAGACCACAGGGATCCTCATCCTCTACCAGCCTCCTTGGTAGCTTAGCCATCATCCCAGAATTAAGGTGTTTTTCTTCTATTTTATGCATTTAACCAGAACTTTCTCCAAAAAAAGGCACTGGGTAATGTGTGTACCTGAAGCGTTTCATGGAGTCACAGATGAAACAGCCAGCACGAGCAGCAAACAACTTGTTCATATCTGGTTGCACAGCTTGTTGTTCACCCTGAAGAGATGGAATAATCTGTATTCTCCAGCTGGGAGGGACCTTCCTGCTTCCCTAACAGACAGGCAAGGCAAATTAAAAAGCTTAACCACATCACACCGAGCTCCAGGAGATGCTTGTTCCGTGCTGCACTTCTAAATATCTGCACAGAGTGAGAATTAAAAAACAAAAACTAAACCAACAAACAATCTGTTATTAACAGATTCCAGTGTCTAAAGAGCTGCCAAACTTCTGCAACCCAGTTTCCACATAGATGCTTCCTCCAGAAAATATTATAGAACATCTTTTTTCAAATGTCCTTAGATTTGTCAACATCTCTTAAAGGAATAATGGAGTCTATTTTTACCTCAGTGACACTATCAGGATGCCGTTATAGGAAATGTCACAAGAAAGGGGAAAATAACATATTTTTAAACTGAAAGATTTGCATACTTAATAATATTTTCAGCATTTCAACATTTTTGAGGATGTTCAATCCCTTGTATTGGGCTTGTCAAAGTTTGTGCCTACAGAAAAACAGTGATGAATAAATTTTACTGGGCATTACTCAGATCTGGTGTGTGCAGGGATTTTGTCTCTAATTCCTTCTAAGCAAATCAGCAAAACAGACTCTTATTACTATGCAAGCTCATGGATCTTGCAGTTCATTAGCCCTGAGTCTTGGTTGCGTTCCATTAAAGTACTCCAGATTACTTAAAACATACTGGGATCACATTTGTTGAATTATGCATTTTTATTCCTTTCTTTTGGACTGTTTCGTTGATTGGTTGGGTTTAGATGTTTTGATGGGATTTGTGGGGTTTTCTGTTGCTTGGTTGTTTGAATTATTTTCCCCCAACTGCTGCTATGTTTTAGAACCAAAATATTTTTGATGAAGGAGATTAAGATATGCCCATGTTTAAGCCCATTTCTTTTGGGGGATTTAACAAATCTTCACAATTCTTGTGATTGATTGAACGTGCTGTGCTTTAATAATACTGTAATTTTGGACATTTTTTATGGGATCAGTATATTTCTCTCTAATGTCAGCTTTGACTGATGGGTCAGATTTTTTTTTTTTTCTCAGTCAAAAGAAGTCAACAGTATGTGATTAGGGCAGTAATTAAACACATCCTGCTAGCAGTGCTGCTCTTCACTAGCCCTGAAATAGAGCAGTCAAGCAGGATGTCAAAGATTACCTTCCTCTGGATTTCTGAACACCTGCGAGCTTTCACCTCATTTTGAACAGAAAATGGCAATATGAGCATAGATTTCCTGACTCCTTGGTTCTCACATATCCAGCCAAGCTTTTTGAGAACTTCTTGGAGCTGCTGTCCTTGCTGTCCAGTGAGTAGAGGACAGGAATCTGCAGGACCTTTCCTGCCAAACCAGGAGAGACACAGATGCTGAGCTCGCAGCTCTCACACCTGAGTGGACCCTTCCCATCTGTTTGTCAGACCCTGGCACCTCATTCTTGGTATTTCAAATTAAGACACGCATTTAATCAGTCTGTACTTCATGCTAGATGAGCAGGAGGACAGAAAGTTAGGATTTCTCCTCTGGTTCTATTGGTAGATTAAGACTAGAAAGGACTTATTCTTGCATAATGCCAGCCACGGGATTCTAACCAAGCCCAAAGTCAACCTCCCAGTGAAAATGCAATGTTTCTGATGATTCACAGTTATCTCTCTGTACTGGGAAAAATAAAACAAACCAGACCTCTTCAGACAGGAGGCTGTTTGCATATATTTAGCTTTCAGTGGTGTGATGTTGTGGTTTATTTTGTGTGTATGTGTTCTTTCTCACAGTAAAACTCTGATCATTGACTTGAACTCCTTTCACTGCCATACTCAGCCCTCAGTGCTGCATTCCAACATCGCAGCTGCTTCCAAAAGAGGTGAAGTTTGGAGTGAGACAAGGTCATGCCTAGCTGTTCAATTAACCATTTTAACTCAGAAACTGTTGTATTTTCTCCCTCTGAATATGCAATCAGCAAATAAATTATCACTGGAATTTTATGAGAAATATGGTGAGCAAGAGGGAGGAAGAGGAGACAGCGGAGCAGATTCTCATCTGACAGTCAAAAGTACAAAAGCCTGAAGCAATGAAAAAGTGAGAGTATTTATGCAGCAGTGACACATTCAGACATCCCACTTTTGCTTTTCTGTGTGTTCCCAACACTGGTGTGCTGGCAAAATCATGTCAGTCACCTTCTGGAAATACGCCAGTAGAGACAAGATGCTATTTTCAGGAAAAATTCTATAAAAAAATATTTTTTGCAGTTTCTTTTCCATGGAAGGAACCTTGTCTCTTTTTCCTCTTCCTTGCATCTCTAATTCCGCATCACCATCTTAAGGATCACAGACATAAGGATCTCGTTGTTGAGCAGCACTGAAGCAGTTGTGGGGAGAATGCTCGCTTACAATAATTATGTTTATTCACTGTAAACTAGGTAGATCTCCACACGTATCTTCAGTTAATTTTCCAGTGTTGTCTTCAAGCCACTCAAAATAATTTTTGCTGACAAAAGCGTTTCAGCACTATCTAGAGCCCTGAAATTTCAATGAGTGAGCTGATACCATGTCACACCTACTGCCACCTTTGTCAGTGCCTAACTTCCTGCTCAGGCACTCTAAACGTTTCCAACATTTCCTACAATTTTTCCTAAAAATTTCCTAAAAAAAAACCCGTTGGTGTAGCTAATCAACTTCCCTACAGACATCTTTTTAATGAATAACTTTTCTCCAGAATGGTCACTTTAAAACCATTTGCTGCCAAAAGTTATTTTCTGGTGCAGTGAGATAAGATTTTGTTTGAAGAACATTTCAAAGAAAATGTAATGTCGAATGGAGCAACAATTCTACCTTTGCTTTTGAGCACTGAAGTGTTTTTCATACTGTCCATATAATTAATTATTTCATGAAACAGGTGTGTAGTACGATCATCTGAATGTATCTGGGGGCCTCATCACAGATGTGAGGAATTTTTTAGCTTTTGTCAATCTCCGTTGGTGATGGCCATGCCATGGTTTAGACCTCATGGAACATCGGCTTGTTCAGCTGGAATGTTTTGAGCCCATTGGAATACTTTGATATTTCAACCTATGTCTGCGTCACCTGGAAAGAAAAACAGGTTTCAAAAGCTTCAAAACTTTTCGGTGAGATGTCTTGCCCACTTCAGGCTGCTTGTGGGCATTGGTGTCTGTTTTATTCCGCACATCTGGATTTAAGAAGAGAAAAGTGGAATTGGTTTGGAAATTGAAGCATTACTCTCCCGCCACATATTTAATAGCTATAACCAATGGAAGTGGAAATATAAAGCAGATGTTTTTGCCAACCCAAATTCAAAAGCAGGTCATACCCTGGTAAGATGTTAGATTAGCATGCAGATATTTTAGTTTCCCTCTGCATCCCCCCTCATGAACTTTCCATGTATTTTTGATCCTTTTAGAACCAACTTAGCTAAGAGAGACCTTTTTAATAAACAAATAATAGGAAAAGCATCAGCTGAAATCAAATCAGTGATATTTTTATAGAAATGAGCCTTTTTTTTTTCATTCATTGCTCTTGGAATTGCTACTTTTGCAACATCTGTATAGACACAGGACTTCCAGATCTGCTTAAGTAAACACTTTGCTTTTTTATTTCCACTATATATGTGAGGGGATAAGTAGGTTACTATTTATGAGATGCATGAAAAACTTCCATTTCGAAGGCCCTTTTTTATTAGATGTCTTAATCCAATTCTCTTTATTGGATTGGGAAATGAAAATGAATTCTCTTGAGCACAAATAATAAAAGGCAAAAATAAAACTGGTGCACACACAATTCAAGCTAATAATAAAGAACCAGCAGATTCAGTTTAAAAAATTGATTTGTCCCAAGCAGCGCTTCCAGGGGCCTGGGGATCTCTCTGCTACCAGAACTAAATGTGCTGTGTGGAAATTTCCAATCTCCTCAATTTAATTTACTCTTTTTGTTTGAGATTTTGTCTCCCCTGCTGCATTTTGATTCCCTTGTGGTGTTCCAGGGATATTGGTCTATCTCATTCCTGGTAGGTGTCAATATTTTCATCTGTCTTTCAAGACATTCTGGTTATACATGCTCTTTGTTTTGCAAAAATTTATTTTTGTCTCCTAAGACTTTTAGTTTCCTTGTTTGAAGTACAGGAGTTTGTTCAGGGCAATATAATTTGGTAGGAATGGTTAATGGCAAGACAGTGTCTCTACTTAGGCAATTATGAGCAAGTTTAAACATTTATAAAAAAAGTTGATAGAAACTTCTGCTTTCTATATCTGGAAAGGAAGAGGAACATGTTGACAAATCCAAAGATTTACCTTCAATGTATCTGAATATTACAGTGCACATTATTTTAGTTTCTTCAAATTCTAGCTATTCTATGCACAGAGATTGAGCGCATACAGTTTTCATTGGAAAAAAACCCCAAACAACAAAACCATAAACAAACAAGCAAAAAACCCCAAAGCACATTTTTAATTCCTTTTCAACAAAACACTATAATCATGAATGTGACCCAAAGACTTTGCTTGGGCCCAGTAGCCTCAAAGATGCTTAGACCTGAAAAAGGGTTTAACCACTGCATTGAACCAAGGTCCTGTGAACAGGTAACTGGTGTCAACCTCATGTGAGCGAGATGCTCACATTCTGTGAGATGCTGAGTTAATTCCTGAGATCTGTGATTAATGTGCATCAAATTTTTATTACTGACAATGCTCCAGGTATGAGTTATGGCTGAAATTCTTTTGGAGTATTTGTCAGGACTGTGTGAAGTAATTATAAATCATATGGAAATACTGGGCCTGGAGAGGAGAAAACTCTCAAGGATCCCTAAATGCAACCCAAATCTACAAACATTTAAAATATTCTCATTGAAATGTTCTGAAACAGAATTGAAATGGCTGTTTTGCTGATACCTTTTGTGCGTGAAAAGCTTTGCTCTCCAATGGCAAGTTTTGTTTTTTCTATAATAAAGCCATTAATATTACATACAGAACATCAAAGAGTCAATACTCTATATAGTTATTTCCTTGTTTTCTTAATTAAATAAATGCTGGTGAAAAGAAGTAGGGAAGAAAATGATCTAATTTTTTGCTCTTAATGGTGTTGCAAATGAAGCATAGTTAAATTCCTCAAAGAAACCAGTGTCTTGTTTAAAACGTAAAGGAAGAACATCAATACAAAAACATCACATTTGACTTTAAAAAAGGTGTTAGTGATGGGCTATAGACATGTCTGCATCAGACTTCTCACTGTGCTGGGGTTTTTAATTTCCTTTCTTCTACATTTTCTGTGCCTGGGGTCATCAGTGTGGTGGTTTGGGGTGCAGAAACGTGGATGCAGGGAATGCTGCCTCTCATCCTCATGGCTCTGTGACAGCACAGAGGCTCCAGGAGCAACCCAAGCATCTTCCTTGCTTATATTTTGAATTTTGTCCCCCTCCCTGTACAGCAGGATGTCACTTTCTGCCAGCAGCCACAAATGTGCACATCAGCCATGCTCTTTTGTAGGGATGGTTTCACTGTTCATGCTGAGCCACTCTTACACGTCAAAGGGAATTTTTTAACCTTGATGATAAGGATAATTTCCCTACATGTAGCCAATTGTGTTCAAGGATTCAGTAACAGAAATTAACTCTCTCTTACACAAATCCTACCCCTCTCTATGTTATGACTGGTCTTAAGCCCTCCTTTTTCCTGGAAAGAGAAGTTTTTAAGGTCAAACTGTGCTTCTCATCTCGTCCTCTTCCTGAACAGGCAAACTGACCCTCAGTTTCAAAATATGTCTGGGAACCAGGTGTTGCTGTTTGCTGGTTGCCAGAAATGCATTTGTTCTCTTGCATTTGGTAGCTGGAGCAATGGGAAATGATGCTGTTGGAGCCAGAAAAAAGAGCCAGAACTGTTCATAGCTCTCTCAGATAACAGTGCTGGTGCTTCTGATTTCAGTCCTTCCATTGTCCTGAAGAAATCCATCCCCTGTCCGAGGGGAGCTTCTCCACTCTGGGCATGTGCTTTTCTTTCTGCAACGAGATTCTCCCCTCCAGCTGAGCTTCCATCAGGCCTTGTAAATTCATAAAAAACCAGAAAAGTCTCCAAAAAGGGTGTGCAGCCCTAGCAGACACAATCCTTGCCAGGCAGGGCAGAACGTGGGGCTCTGTGTCCAGGCTGCTCCTTGTATGAGCAGGAAAATCTGCGCTTGATAGAGTGGCAGATTTGCATTTACCGATGAATTGCCTCTCCTTTGGTCTGGCATCCTTTCCTATTTCACTGTAAATCCAAATGGAAATATTCCCTTGTTTTGGAGGGTACAGCATTTGTGTTTTCACACTCTTGTAGGCACTGATTGGAGCGGGAGGGAAGATCATGGGCCTAGGAGGAGTGATTGCATTTATTATGCCAAGGGAACAGATGTTCAGGCTTTTCATACCCACACAAAACCACATTCCTATAGACTGGTTGTTTCCCAAGCATGTGCTAATGGATTTAAACTTCTTTTTTTCTTTTTTTTTCCCTTTTATGCACATGAGAAGAGTGCATAATGTCCTGTTCAGGATATAATGCAGGATAATAAGAGTATTTCTTAAAAAAATGTTATTACTCTGAGCATCCCTGCCAATTTCATCTTCCTCACAGGCTTCATAGAGTGCCCGTTCTGACAGGGGCTAAATCTTATATGGAACAGTGTCTTGTGGAAATTCTTTCATTTTCTCTGTGTAAAAAGTTAATATAAAATGATGGGTTGGGTGTTGTTTTTTAAAAAAATACCATTCTTTTAATTAGTAAAATATTTTTGGTAAAGAAGTATGTAAATATACATATCTAAATCCACTGAATTTATTAGACTGTGGGGTTTCAGCAACTTCTAGTAATCTGTAGGTTAATTAATACTCAAATTAATTAAACTTGTCAGACCAAGTCCTTGTCAGTGCTCTACATTAGAATTCCTACTCACTACTATTCTCCAATCTCATAGTATTTCCTCCGTAGTTTCTTTATCAAGAATGATGAGAAAAGGAAGATAATATACTTTTTTCATTGTGAGGCAACATTTTCACTACATGAATATAATTGGGTTTTGGCATTTCTTCTTGAATGTATTAAATATTTTCATTGAACCATAATTTTGGATATCAAAAAAGTAAAGGGGATATAAAATCCAGTTCAAATTCTGAAATGTAAAAGCTAAGCTATTAATTAGAGGATGAAATGTGAATTATCTTCCTTAGCTTCCATGAAATCGGTAATAATACAGGCCTTGTGCTTAGTGACTTCATATCCAGCCTCAGGAATAAATCTCATTTCCCCCATCCTCATCATAAGTCTCTTTTCAACAGCACCTGAAACACCTGCTCTTTTGCACAAGTAAATTCACCACAAATGAATAAAACATTAATTGATATGTGTTTTTTGTATGTGCCCAGACTAGCACTGATAAAAAAGATACAATTCTGAACATTTTGGATGCCTTTGTAAATTCCACAGGTCCTGATTTTGCCAGTGAAACCAAGACAATGCATCTTTAGTTTTCCACCAAATTTAGTGGGAAGCTGCCTGCCAGCTCTAATACAGACTCTATCTGATATTAGCTCTTCACCTCAAAATTTGTTATTGAAAAGTCAGTGGTGTCTGATTTTTTCCTGTCACCATGTGCTGCTGCTGGTCTGGGAAAATACAACTTTTGGAAAAAAAGTCTGCCTTTGAAAAGAAAATCTGACCTTGTACTCCTAAGGCATAACTGAGCTGCCCACAGCAGTTTATGTTCAACAAAAATGTGTCTTTTAACTCTCAGTCTGATGTGGGACAGCTCAGACTTCTCTGAGCGTGGCAGTTACCTCAAAACAGACATGTTTATAAGGAAAAGCTGCCCCAGGGTGGAGACTTTGATATTTCATTAGCTAGTCAAAAAGCAGGCATTGCTCATATGCAAGATCCTCAACTCCCTTTGAAAAAATAAACATCTCTAAGGCTAAATAGTCTAAGGCTGGTTTTGCTGTAGTTACAGAAACAGGAGGCATAAAGAAAGCAGAAACAACACCTTATCTTCTGTTGAAATGCCTGGAATCTGTCAATTTCACTGAAAAGGACAGTACTACTCTTATTAGTGGTACTTTATAGATTCAAACTGCATTATGCAACAAAAGTGGTTTTGACAGGGGAGTGCTCTCCTGAGTCTGTGCACCCACTCCAAACCTGCCCAAGGGACCAGGAAAGCTGTGATTGTAGGAATTTTCAGGAAGTGTGGATATGCTACCCTGCCCAACAGTTATGACAAAATAAGAAGAAAGAGCAATAGGAGATATAATCAGACTTTTCATCCCATATCTTCGTCTTAGGCCAAGTCAGGTTTCAGGATCAGCGTGGAATGGGAATGGCAGGTGGTTCACAGAAGTGGGAAGAAGAGGGAGAAAGAGCAAAAGGATGGGATGCACAGAGCTCTGCACTGCCAGCAGCTGGTCCTCTGTGGATGCATTCTCCTGCTCATCCCAAACACCAAAACAAGAAAGGAGAAGAGGCAGACACTGTTCAGTGTCTCGATGTTGCTGCCCTGCAGAAATGTGGGCAGAACTCTGCCTTTTTCCTGATGGAAAGCTCAAAGCCATGAGGGATGGGCTGGGAAGGAAAGTTTGGTGGGAATGGTCAGGGAACTTGAGCTGAACAGGTGTTGGTCAAGGAGAGCTGCACAGGCTGGAGGAGGACACCAGCCCTGACATGGCATTTTCCACATGCTTAGTCAGGGGGTGGACTCTGCCCAGCATCCAGAGAAAATACAGATGGCAGCACTGGAATTCCCGTGGTGGTGGCTTTTTGGGGTTTGATAAATAGCAAGTAAGCATGATAGGGATGAAAACGAATGATATCCAGGGAGTCTTATGATCTGCCCTCACTTTTTGGATCCACAAAACCCAGTGAAACTCAGTTCCTAAATGTGCTCTGTCATCTGACTGGATTTTATCAGCCCAGATTAAGGTGACCTTTGTACATTTCATATTCTCTCAACTCAAACCAGCAGTAAAATGGAATAATTCTGGAACATATGCCCAAGGAAATAGCTCTGGCACCTGACTTTTGATACAGCAGCTTGTTCAGGGTGATCTGTTTGGGTGGGGGGACAGTCAGACCTGTCTGACCCCTGACAGGTACACGGCAGCCCCAAGCAGCCAAGGTGACTGGAGCTGTGCCCCACAGCTTGGTGACAGCGACAAAATGCTCCAGATGCCACGAGCAGCAGCCAAAAAGCTGCTGGCCCAGCAGCCTGAGTGAGTTTTCCCCCTTCAGATGGACAGGGACATCTCTGTCTGCAGGCCAGGACCCCAAAACCACTGGAACCTTGCAAGGACACACCATGTGCTGCAGACACAGCACGATTCTTTCCAGGTGATTGCAAATTAATATCACTTTCAACTTTCTCCTGAGGGGGAAAAAGAGTTGGTAGACAGGCAGCCTAATGCCTAATTGCTTTGCAATTATATTTTCCAAGGAGATATATTAATATGTATTGCTAAATCTCGTGTTCTTACGGCTATAATTAAGGGTCTGTCAGGGTTTCCATTACAAAACCACAATTTTAGGGATTTATAACTATTCCCAAACCATAAGACTTTGCTTCAGGCTGCAATTTGGTGCAGCAAGATCTCAAGCTAAGAACAAATTTATTGACAAAAGCTTACAAATATGCAATTTCCCTGCTTTTGATTTATTTTTCTGAGATGTAAAAAGCAATGCACACTTATATGTGTGTACATATCTATAAATTTGCTGGTGAATTTTTGCAATTAAGGAATTCAGATGTAGGTAGTGTATTAATCCATATGGAGGCCAAACAACCTGAGCAGTTGAGATACATTAATTCTTTTATTTCTGACAATAGCACAAACTTATGAACTGAAAATATTTCATGATTTGCATGCAACCACTAGCAACATTTTTCCTTCTCCAGCTCCAGAAAGAAAATCTAAGTTTCTCTCATGGGCACATCACACTGAAGGTACTGCAGGTCTACAACTCTCTGGGCACATAATCCCATGAAACTTGGTCCAAAATTTCTTTGTTTGGGTTTGAGTGGAGAGCATGTAGAGGTTGAGGTAGGTTTTCTCTTTTTCTCTCACAGAGAGAGAATTTCTTTTTATTGCTCTTCTCTTTGCTAGAATTCACTACTTCCCCCAAAGCAAGGGCTGATGTTGCTGCATGCTGTGGATGCTGTTAATGTTCAGTTTTCCTACTCACTCATGCTAATTAAAAAGAACCATCTTTGCAGCCCACTGGTAGAGTCATTGTTTGGACTGCATATGTAATTTGGATCTCCATTTTCTTTTCTTTTCTTTTCTTTTCTTTTCTTTTCTTTTCTTTTCTTTTCTTTTCTTTTCTTTTCTTTTCTTTTCTTTTCTTTTCTTTT
>VZTX01004790.1:29323-40402 GCA_013400915.1 Pardalotus punctatus | reverse complement strand
GGTGCCAATGGTGGTTTTTATTCCTTTCAAACTGGTTATTTGGAATTTTTTTCCTTAGTTCACTGCTTGGTCTATGATATTTACTTAAAAAACCCCGATTAGATATGAAGATTAATTTGGGATTATTGCCAGTTAAAATAGAAGCCATGTCATTAAGTTGCTGAGAGAAAATCAGTTGTCCTTGAGGATTTCACAGGCAACATCCATAGCAACTTGCACAAGTACTGATAAGTTCAACAACCAGGATTTTATCTGTGAAGAGTGATTAGCATAAACCACAGAATTCCTGAAATGTTGAAATTGCAGCTGGTCTTGATACACTGTCAATAACTCATTCATTCCATGAATGGTCCTGAGTACAAATCTTGTGGATTTAACCAAACCACATGTTCTGCACATTCGACATCTCTGCTTGAAGCTGTGCAGGCTCTTGTCTTTCACAACCCCGAAAGGCAAAAATTCTCATTTTCTAAGTCCTGCAATCAAATACTGGAATTCTTGAAAGAGAGTCTTATAGGAATTATTACATCACAGAATTGTTGTCCCAACAGACAACTTTCCCTTTGCTAGGGAAAAGAAGCTCTATCTTTATGAACTAATGCATTTTTCACCATTGTTGGAGACATAGTGTCCTTAGTTATTTTGAGAGTAAGCTGGTTAAGTGGTTGAAAGATTCTATTTGATCTAGGCATCATCAGCATTAAACTTTGCCGAGAATCAGAATAAATATATAAAAATAGAATTAATGCACAGAATTAATATTGTGCTCTATGAAGAAGGAAAAGCTAATATTCAGTCTAGCACTGGCCATATTTATTTTTGAGATTTGCATTAAAAGTAAACCTCATTACTCTTTCTTCCACATTCACTAGAGCATGAGCTAGCATCCATCACCACTCTTGAATTGCCAAGAAGTTGGCTAACCATCCATCTCATTACTCTCTCTGACAGCCATGCAAAATGGCACACAAGAGCAAACAAACTCTTAGAAGTTCCAGAGTGTTCTCTGATTAGTGGGAATTGATGTGAATCAAGAGTTGAAGAGCCAGCAAGCAGCTTGCAGTGCACAATGTTTTCAAAGGGAACCTGATTTCTTGCTGGAAAAAAATGAACAGGGCAAGGTATGCACCTTGGATTAGCTCGGTGGCAAGAACCTCCAGGCTCAGGATGTGCCTGCTTTGTGTTCTCTCATTCCCTGGGCTGGTTGCAGCCACCTTTGGGTGTCACTTCCCAAACTCTGTGTCAGAACTGGAGGGCGGAGTTCATTCTGAGAACGGAGCCCTGTGGTGGGGCACTCTGGGGATCTTGGCTTTGTGGTGCCAAGAACAGCCCTGCATCTGCTGTGGGTTGACCCTGGCTGGACACCAGGCACCCACAAAAGCTTCTTTTTCACCTCCCTCCTCAGCTGAAGAGGGGGAGAGAAAATATAATCAAGGGTTCATGATTTGAGATAAGGACCAGGAGAGATCACCCAGCAAATACCATCACAGGAAAAACAGACTGAACTTGGGGACCTTGACTGAATTTATTACTAAATAAATCAGGGCAGGATAATAAGAAATAAAATAAATTTTAAAAACATGGGGCATTCGGGTTAGGTCAGTCCATCACATGCTTTTTCTCCAGCTGCTCAGGANACAGGTCCCTGCCAGGACCCTGCTCCAGCACAGGTGAACTGCACGGTCACAGCCTCCTTTTCAGCCACCCCCCTGTTCCAGCATGGGCTTCTCCATGGGCTACAGGTGGATCTCTGCACCCCCATGCCCTCCGTGGACTACAGGGACACAGCTGCTTCACCATGGCCTTCACCATGGGCTGCAGGGGATTCCCAGCTCCAGTGTCTGGACCACCTCTCCCCAGCTCCTCCTTCACTGACCTTGGGGCCTGCAGAGCTGTTTCTCTCACTCCTCTCTTCAATACCTGCAATTACATCTGCACAATAAGCTTTTATTCCTTCCTAAATATTCTTTCTCAGAGCTGTTGCCACCACCTCTGGTGGGCTCAGCCTTGCCAGGGCTGGGTCCACCCTGGAGTCAGCCATGGAAGAGCTTCCAGCAGCTTCTCACAGAAGCCACCCTTGTGGCCCCCTGCTTCCAAACCCTGGCCACACAAACCCAACACAACCCCTGGACTGGGCTCTCTGCAGTGGAGGGGCCAGCACAGAGGGGCACAAAAATCTGCAGTGTTTAGGTGACCCCGACACCTGGACTAACTGGACTAGCACCTTCTTTTCCTCCAGAGACAGAACTGAAGCAGTGCATTAAGCACACACCTTTTCACCCCAAATTTTTGTTTGGGAGAAACTTCACCACCCCATTTTGCTCTTCCCCTGCAGTCAGTTTCTGCAAGACATTTGTGTTACAGCAGCAGGTTCAGCCCCTCAGGGGCCGTGAATTCTGCACTTGGAATTGAACCTGGGGATGATGCTGTGTGAGCAGGTGTGTCCTGGCAAAGCCGGGACCGTGGCTGGGGCTCCCCAGATTGCTGCTCCAGCAGAGTTTCTATGAGAGCAGAGGGAACTTCAGGATTCTGTGCTGCTGGCTGTGTGCTCCATCCTGGTGCAGCTGCTGTTGGATGCCGTGAGTTATCTGGCAGCCAAAAATCCAGATTCAACCACAGGAATTGATTCACAAACAAGGAGATGGAAGAGTAATGACGAAACATAATAAAACACTTCCCAAAACCACGCCACCTAAGCAAGTGTTTGGCAGCTTCTTTCAGTTGCTTTTTTTAAAAGAGGCTTTTGTCTGGAGTTAGGTGCTCCCCTGAGCTCTGAGTTGACGCCGGAAAAGCTGCCAGTTGCACAGGACAACATGTGAGATTAAAGAAATATGTTATTTCCTTGCGCCGCAGTTCCTGGGAAAAGCATGTGAGATTAAATAAATATGTTATTGCCTTGGCAGTGCAGCTCCTGGGGGAAAAAAATCACCAGTAAATCATCCAGGCCTAGACAAACATCCAGGGAAATATACCCCAGAGCATTGAGCTTGTAGTGTTGTCGGGTTGTTTTTTTCCCCCAACAACCTTGTATTACACATCTGAAATGATCTCACTTCATTGTGCAGAAGAGTTTTTTTTTCTCTCTTCTTGGCACGACACAAAACTTGACAGTGCTGTTGACGTGGGTGAGTTCAAATGCTTTAGGTCATGGGCACTCTCAGAGAGATTGATGTATTGCATCCACTCACCTGTTTTTTTATTGCTGTTTTTGTTGTTACATGTTCTTATTTTGGCAATTAACAAAACAAAAATAATATTCAGAGCAGTTTCCTTTTGCTGTTCCTCTTTTTCTATTTTTCCAGATGAGAAAGAAATCATAAAAGAATGTTCACTTCCCAAACAAACCTCCTTGTGTATTCTTTTGCAGTTAAGAGCAAAAAAAATCAAGATGCAGAAAGTACAAAATACAATTTATATGGAATTTTTTAAAAAAATGGCATTAAAAGATATAACTTAGGTATATGCAAAATGTAATTTTATTTATGCAGGTCTAAGAGGCGCACTGCATATTCCCATGTTGACACCAGAAGTCACATTGCTTTTCTTTATTGCTCCCATTTATTTTATAAAATGCCTGTATGTGTGCCTATACATATGCAGGGGTGGGTCTGTGCAGTTGTCAGTAATGCATAATATCTGCAGAGATGCACATATGAATCTATTTTGGGTTTTATGGCATTTTAGGGGTTTTATAATAAGTTATACATTTTATTGCTACTTATGGAACCAAGACCTTGTTTCAATTTTCTTACAATTTTAAGTGTCTTTTCTGTTTCCAGTTTCCGGCTTCTGCAGAGAACAAAACTGGTCTCCAGAGGTTACTCTCCTTAAAACAGATGAATGCACAGCAAGAGGAACAAAGCTATTTAATAAATTAATCATAAAAAGACGGTTAATCGTCAGACGCTATTAGACAGTACGTTTGATTTGGGACACTTTTTCAGTGAGATTGTCAGATTTTTTCATCAAACATTTAAATCCTGCTAAAAGAAGTGAAATATCAAGGTCAGGTTTCAAACTGTTTCATTCAAAATGCAAATGCTGTTTGACCTTCCTGTGCTCTGGGTTTGTACCAGAGTAATTTTACTGGTGCAGTTTTATTATATTTGTCTCAGGATGGAGATGCTGAAAGCATTGGATTATTTTCCTTTGTATCTTTCTCCCCCTCCTCCACTCTCTTTTAGTAAGTTTTAAATTGGAAGAAATATACTAAGACATTGTTCATGGGCATTTTAAGGAAATTAATGTTGTGTATCTCATGCACTGAATTTAGAACTGCAGGAATTGTTTCCCTTCATAAACTGTGACAACTTCCACTCACAGCCTCACACTCAGCCACCCCATGGTAATTACATTTGCATGTTATATTCAGGGCTGCCAAAAATCACTGCTAAGATCATCAGAAGGAGCTGTGTTGTCACTCCCAAATTATGGTCACCATTAATGGATCACAGCCTTCATCTCTGAAGGTCTGAATGGGCCAAGACTGGGACTGGCCACCTTTTATTTTCTCTCTTGGAATTACAGCTGTCACCCACCCATGCACCACAGAACACTAATGCCTGATTACAGCTCACCTTGCTGTGTGTTTAAATTATTGGGGGAGAATTTAGGAAGCTATTCCAAGGAGGTGGGATCCCTTAAATTCCCAGTCAGCGCAATCATGTGAAAATACAGAATCCAGCCCTAAATATTCTGCACTTTATTTGGGAGATGAAATTTTTAGCCTTTGTTTTCAACTTGCACTCATTCTGAAGCAGATTTTTAAACTGAAGATAGAAATGAAACCAGGAGTAAAGGTATTTTTAATTACTTAACTTTTTTGTGTGACTTTTTAAAATAAAAAAATATTTTACAGCTTCAAACATGCGTTTGCAAAATTTCTGTTTCTTCCCAATTTTTTTCTGTTTAAATACAGTCCCGTCCATCCAAATGAAAGACTACCAGCCAATTACCCAAATCAGTTTCTCAGGGCAGAGAGGTACTTATGTAGCAGAACAGTCTTCCCATGGGTGTTAGTTTACAATTAACTGTTCCCTACACCATTTTTCCCCAAAAGCCAGTGGTTTCAGAGGCTCTCAGATGATATTTGGGGTTATTCAAAACCCATGTCCTTTGCTGCACTGCAACTGTTCACCCAAGCCAGTCTTATTGAAGCGGTTGTGTGCTTGTATTTACACATTTACAACATTTTGAAATATCCTCAATCAAATCCAAGTGTCTCCTACTTGAGAAGAACAGCATGTAACTTTTCTCTTGGAGAACACTGGAGAAATGTTTTTTAAATTCCATGACAAAATTAATTCCCAGCCACTTCAGGGTGATGTGCCCTGAATGCAAGGATTGTCAGATACTGTGTACATGGGCCACAAGCACTTTGTCAGCTATAAAAAAAAAAAAAAAATTGGGATGGTTTTCTTGGTGTTTTTTGTGTTTGGTTTTGTTTGTTTGTTTGTTTGGGGGTTTTTTGGTTGTTTTTGTTGTTGTTTTTGTTTTGTTTTGTTATTGTTTTTTGGTTGGTTGGTTTTTTGTTTGTTTTTGGGAGTTTTTGGGTTTGTTTGTTTTTGGGAGTTTTTGGGTTTTTTTGTTGTTGTCTGGTTTTGGTTTTTGGGGTTTTTTTGGGTGCCTTTTTTTTTGTTTGATTGGGGTTTTTGTTTGTTTTTTGTTTGTTTGTTTTTTGTTTGTTTGTTTTTTGTTTGTTTGTTTGTGGTTGTTGTTTTTTTTTAAACCAAATGGGAATATAACCAGCCTTGCTATCTTTTTTTGTTTATTATTTCCTTTTACTGAGCCATATTACACACCCAGCATTGTTTCCATATGCTGTTAAATTTCAGGTAGGAACGGGGGCTAGAGGTGGATAAAGCACGAAATCCCTGGCAGAACGCTCAACATCTGCTCAAATAAAACCAACAGCGTCCCGAGATGCTCATAGACATTTATCAGCCACAAGATTTCAAAACTGGCCTTGCTCCAGCTGGAGAAGCCTCATTTGGGAGGCTGCTTGCAGTTCTTCACGCTCAGCCCTGGAACAGCTCACGTGGCAGAGAGGAGAATAAAACACATGGCTGTGAGAGAGAGACAGGGACCAGGAGATAATGGATCTTCGGAAAAGCCAGAGAAAGTGCAGGGGCTTGATGTCTCCTGAAGGAGTGAGGACATGCAGCAGAATCCCAATGAGGGGACATGAGGTGTGCAGCAGCCTGAGTGAATGGCTGTGGAGCTGGAATGAGCCAGCGGTAAATGAGGAAGCAAAGAATTCTGGCAGCATTCCCCTACAAGACAGTGAACGCAGCGTGAGAGATTAAGCTGTTAACATCATCATCAGAAAGGCAATTTAGAAAGTCTGATGGCTGGTAGGAGGGCACAGACATTAGTAAGGAAATGGAACAAAGGCAGGGATATCAAAGGTTTTTGTTGTGTTTTCCCCTGCTCCATTAAAATTCCCTTCATGCCAGGGCAGTATCTGAGAGGGCAAGACAGGTGGGACACCATGGTAAAGTCAACTGGGCAGCCACCAAGAGAGTCACCATATCCAGAATTTGAATTTTAGAAGCCTTTAATGCTTCAGTCTCCAGTTACAGTATCAGAGCTGCTTCCAAGTGGCCCAAGACTGACGTGACTCTGTGGATCAGATGAGAATTTCACAAGCCTTTTCCTCCAGCGCTGGCCCTCAGCAGTGAGTTTCTACCCTCAGAGCATGGCACTTACCTGTGTGCCCCAGCATGTGCCCTGGGGCGACAAGGTCTGCTGGAGCCAGGACATGGATGGGCACCTAGATGGATGGATGGATTTAGATGGATTTGGATGGATGGCAGTTCAGATCTGAAATACACAAAAGGAAGTTGCTAAAGGAGTCCACAAAATCTCCCATCTCAGCCTTGGGGTACTCTTTTGATCCCACAGCAATTCCCATGGATATGGCTGCTAAAAAAGCAATTTGTTTCAGTAAACATCCTCTTTAAAATGAGAGTATAGTGTCTTGCAATTTGTCTGAAAGAGAATCATACAGACTTTCTTCCAGAGCTCCCAAATAAAAGGCAGGAATCTAACCAGAGGGGATGGTGTTATGGATTTTATCCAAATTCTGCTGCCAGCTCTTCTTTTCTTTACAGGTGTCTGCACAGCCATTTTTCCATCTCCATTTTTTTAAAAGAATGACTTTTAACTGAGATGTCCCATGTGAACACATAGCAGGATTCAGATTAACCCTCTCCCCGGGCTTATGCAGAGACAGAGGAGGATTTTTTGTCTCTGCTAGGGCCCAACAAACAGACTGAACCTCACTGTCCCTTGGGATACAGCTCCAGTTTAACACAGTGATCACAAACAGATTTCTGCTGCTAAAGCATTGTCCAAATAAAAGAAATCTAATCCCAGCCGTGCCAGAGCACAGACAGAGGTGAGGCACTCATTTCTGCCATCATGACCAGCTGGAGGAGCGGATAATGAGGCCAAGAATCTATTAATGGGACACAGACAGATACATCATCGTCATCATCAGATGGGTGAGTCTCAGTTTGTGGGAGAAGGAATGGCTAGAAAATATTACATCATTTTGTCACATATGATCCATCCTGCTCCTCGTCGCTGCAGGAAAAGAAAATAATTTAGTTCTCATGTTTTTGTTCAGACAGAAGCATAAAAACAGGTTTTGCCATATTCCACCTTTCTATCAATTTCTTTTCCTTAGACAGTCTGGTTAATATAAGAACATTATTATGGAAAGTGGTAATTTCCTCAGTAGTGGTCCTGCATTTTTACTGGCAACACTACAACAATCAGCCCTTTCTTGCATTCTAGGAGTGACTATTACACATTATTTTTTAAAATAATCCACTGTTTAGAAGACCTGCACTATGAGCTGATTCAAGGTATTGACAAGACAGACTGAGAGGATGGTTCAGCTGCAATTCCTATTTAAATGGCCATAAATCAGTTAGCTGCAGAGTCAAATTCCCTAAAACTTCCTTCTTTAAAAGAGTTTAGTTATGAATCGGACACAGGGTAATTTTGTCTTTTGGTATTTTTTGAGCCGCACATACCACTTTAGCCAATTTTTAACAGGCTCTTATTTAATAAGTGCATTTTTATGGAAAATGCTGTTATCATAGCAACTCAGAAAAACTGCAAGGTTTTCCAGTGTTGGATTGTGTTGGTTGGGGGATTTTTGGGTTGTTTTTAAATACACATTTTTTTAGTAATATTTTCATTCTGTTCTTTCTCCAAACACTCCAATAAATTCTCAGCAAATTTTCACAGAAATTGAAACATCGCAGTAAAATCAGTAATGAGAGGTTTGGGTATTCTTCTGAAATAGTAGGTGGCTTAAATATAAAAAATAAAGGCTTTTGTTAGACCATTTTTTTGTGGCTTATGCATTTTGTTTTCCGTAGTCACGATTTAATTCTATTTTAGACAGACAAGATGCAGTGCTGTGTGGATGCTACCTACTATTGTGAAGCACAGCAAGAGGTTTACTGCTCACATAAATAAAACAGAGGTTGTGTCAGGCCCCAGAGGTCCCCAACAAGCCTCTGCTGACACCTCTGCATGTATCCCCTGACCCTGTGTCTCACCCATCAGCACAGAAGATGTATTTAAGCCCACTCCTTGCTCAATCCAGGCTGCTGGAGTGCTGTTTTTCAGCCCTGCCCCTATTTCCAGTTCTGTCTCTGGCCAGGTTGTTGGCTGGCCCAGAGTGGACCTGGTCCAGCCCTCATCTCCAAACACTGTGTCATAATTGTTTTATGATTGTTTTGTTTGTTTTGGGGTAGAAGGGCTCAGTCCTGTTCACCTTCACAGTGAGGAGTTTAACCTTGGTCTTGGTGCATTTTTTTGGTATCTTCACAGAAGTTTTACAGGAATGTAAACAATGTAGAGGTTTGAATGAGCAAAATATTTGCATGGAAAGTGCAACTGAGTTGTGAGTTGTCTTGTCACACTTCAAAATTAGGCAAGATTAGATCCAAAATTTGATTAGAACCTGAGAAGCGAAAGGCTTGACTTTAAAGGTTGACTTTAAAGAGAAGTTCAAATGCTGTTGGAAGCTGACAGTGTGATCTGTGTCCTGTCAGAGATCTCTTCCACCACCAGCAATCTAGGAACGTCATGCAGCTAAAGTTCAGGATGAGGAAAATGCCAGGGCCTGCTGATCTAAAAGTGCCCCACAAATCCTGGGATACATCCTGAGGAGGGCACCATCCTCATCCTCACATCATGCTGCTATCCGTGTGGTCTTCTGTGTCCCTGACAACTCTTTTCAAACCTTAACCAGAAACAAAAATGCCTAATGCTGAGATCAGAGGTTTAGTTGTCACTTTACCGTTTCTATAATAATGAAAGCCTTTTTCAGCATTCAGTGGTGTATTAGTTGAAGCACTGATGCGAAACTAAGGCAGGAAAATTTTTTAAATGCAGTCTACTTTTACTACGCTCTTTAAATCCACACTCCTCTCACTTTTTGGAGAATTGCAAAATGAACCGTCAATCTCAAATTATCACCTCTTCCAACCTGGTTTTATGCTATTGGGTATCTGAAAAGCAGAGTCATCACAGGTGTTTCTGTGAACATCTCAGACCAAATTTTTCTCAGTTTCTGTAATTAGTTTAGCAGACTCATGCTGTAACTCGGTTTTGGATCAGAACAAAACTCAGTATAGGATTAGGGAGAGTCGTTCCTAAACTCTCCTTCAAACAGTGCAGATGTTGAGTGCAAAGAAGCTGGCTTGGAGTGCAAACCCTGAACCCCCCCACCAACCCAAAATTTGATAGTTTTTCATCTGGTATTCATGGCAGTGTCTGTATTTCATGGCAATAACTGTGTTTTAGGCTACCTTCCAAACAAATAATAATGGCTATTACTGAATTTTGAAGGAATTACAAAAGTTTCATCACCTAGTCTCCCCAGGATTGTTTGACACCAAGGTGTGAAAATTGCAAGAAGCAACCCACAGACTATAAACCCTCACAGTGCTCAGCACAGTCTGCCAACGGGAGCTCAGTCTCACTGTTTATAAAATTAAACAGAGCTAGCAAAGTCCTTGGGTCAAATGAATCCCAGGAAATGAATTAGTTACAGAAAAATTCCCAAAGAAATTAAACTATTGCCACCAAAATTGTTTTTTCCACTTAGGAATTTGAGTGGGAGATGTAGGCCATGAGGCACAAAGACAACTGGTTAGATAAGAACGTTCTCCCTGAGGTCTAAAAGGTAAAATTTGAAGAAATTTCCTGTCTCTCCCTGTTGAAGAGTGGCTTGGGGATCGAGGCCATGGGATGTTAGAGACTTTGTGCGAGCAAAGAAAAGTTTAGATCAAAAGGCCTTTTGGCCATGAGAACTGCAAGTTGTGCTGACAGTAAGAAAAGCCAAGGACATCCTTGAGCACCTGGGAAAGTACCAAGAAAGGGAGCTGTAGTTGTAGGAATAAGAAGAATCCCTGAAAACAAGAGCCACCTGTGGGAAAGACATGTAAATGTAACTTTTTATAGCTAACCAATGATGTTACAACTAGTAAGCATAATTAACTGTAATAGTATATGAGCACTTAGTACCGTGAATAAAGTTGAAGCTTGCTTATAAATCATTGATTTGTGCGTCTTGCTTCCCTCACCATCAGCATCTCCCATTCATTCACTGAGCAGGGGGAGAATGGTCTACAGGGTAGAAATTCAGCATCACTAAACTCTTATATCTCTGAATTTTAGTTGAGTTCTGGACTAAAGGTGTTACCGCCATTGTTTCAAAATTCACAATGAATGAGAAAAAGAAAATCCATGGTATTGCTCTATTTTTGTTGAGGTGTGGCAAGAAGAAACTAATGATGAATCAGGATGAAATACATAGAAGTATTTTATCCAGAAACTGTTAAGAGAGGTGTTTTTGGTACCCCTGAAGATCCTCAAGTCTGCCCTTCAAAAAGATGGAGCAAGAAATCCAACACAGGTTTTGCTTTGGGTAGATCACCTTCTTCCAGCAAATCATCCTAATGAGGAGTTTGCTGAAAAGTCTGAGGAAGGAGCACCCCTGGGTCCCCACCCTGACCTCCCATTGAGGTCCTGTAAAAAAAAAAAAAAAAAAAA
>VZTX01004790.1:3041-29309 GCA_013400915.1 Pardalotus punctatus | reverse complement strand
AAAAAAAAAAAAAAAAAAAAAGGCCTGTAAAAAAAATTCAAATCAGTTTACCCTGCTACAAAGCCTGACTTTAATTTCTGTAAAGGCCTGGGGAGACAAAATGACCTTCTTAAAATATCTCCCTGTGATTGAACTCTTCAAAGGATAATTGCCAGGAAACTGTAGAACAGGCTTTTCAAAAACTCCCAATTTAGAAATGCTCATTTCTTTCCTACATACTGACTGTACAGGGCTGTCAAGAATTGAGCTCATGTTGAAGCCAACAGGGGAGAATTTACAAAATTTTCCAGTGTTTCACCTAAGAAACATAAAAATAAAGAGACATGGAGCAGCGACAAGATGTTCACTGTCACTGTCAGTCCTTTGCATGGCAAGTCCTACAAACAAACAGATAAACACAGAAGTTTTTGTGTCCATTTCTGCAGGGACCTGCAGGCCCTGCAACCTCTGTCTGGTTATGTTTTGTGGGTGAGGTTTTTTTGGCCTGAAAAAGGGCTGTGTTTTGCAGGAATACATAAACAGCTTTTAGGATCCCCTGCTCATCTGTTTGGATATTGTCACACATGAGCATTGTGCTGCTCTGTGCTGGCAGCAGCAGAAACATGTGGAGTTACACAGCAGTTTTATTACCAGTTGTTGTGGATGCTCCTCATCTGATCTTCCTTCAAATGAAATATTTATCTTTCATAAGTGCAGACAGACAGAAACTAATGGCCAGCATAACGCAGCTGATTTATTTTTTTTCCCACCCGTATCTGAGCTAGTTTTCACATTGAAAATGTCATTTTTCATAGCAAACAGGGACAGGTTTGCCAGAGTAACCCAAACAGAAAGCCAAGCGCCAGCTCTGGGGTTATGGGTTAGGGTCACTGTGGCCCCAGAGACCCTTTCCTATGACATTAGAAACCCAAAATGTTAGGTAAGATAGATATTGCAAAAAAGGCCATAAACCAGAGGTTTTTTAGGAGATTGGAGACTGTTGAGTAAATGTTATTGTTCCTGTCTTATGGCCAAATGGTCCAACCAGAGATTTGACAGAGAGCAAATGAACCTCTGTCAAAGGTTTGTCTATTGGCTTCTCTTCCACTTGTTCATTGTCAGAAACATGTGTTTGATTTATTTTTATTTGTTTTGTTGGCTTTTTAAAATTTTGTGGTTTTTCCCTTTCTTTTTTTCTTGGTGATTCATGAAGGATTTTCAGCAAGGGCTGGGGCAGACCCAGATCTCTGAAAGAAGAAGAAAGGCTCTGGGATTTCTGGAATCTGCTGCAGAGCCCAGGGAGGACCATGATGGAGCTCTTATTTGCCAGGGTGGGGAGGGGGATCTATAAGAGGCAAAATAAACCCATTTAATTCAGACATGTCTTAGAAACAGTAATGGGGAGAGGAGAAAAAAGTGTCAGCAAGAAAATGTCCATGTACTTTTCTTCCCCAAAGGTGTGGAGCTCACCTCAGTCTGCTCAGAGAGGGGGCGGTCCTGCCACAGCTCTTCTTTTTCATGTGAAATCCTGTGGATTTCACATGAAAATGTGAATACTTGCTCATTCCTGTTTCAAATATGATGATGCTTTTTCTTCAATCTGCTTTATGTGCGAAACAAAGGTATTTTAAACAATTTTTGTTTTATTTGATCCCTCGGTTAGGTACAGCAGAACAATTGAGATTTAGGTTTCTCTGCCTTGATGTGTCTCTTACTTTTTTTTTCTTCTTCTAGTTGGTGTGATGGTACTGAAAGGCAAGAATTTTTAGGGATACCATTGTGGCAAATTTATATTTCGTTTTGAGATTATTAATTACCTTGTGAGGGGCAGAGCATAAACCATTTTCAGTAGACAGTAGCAATTGGACCTAGATGTAGGGACATGAAAGAGCAAAAAAAATAAATATGTGTTTATTGTTTTTTAGAAAGAAAAATTATGATCTCCATTATAAAAAGTAGTCTGTTAAATGCAGCATTTCCCAGATTCCTTAAATTTGATTAAGTTATCCATTATAGTACGTACAGTTATGATACCAAGAGGAAGAAACTGAAGTACTTTTAAAGTAAATGAATACTGTTCAAGTCTATAATAGATAGGGGTTTTTTTAATTAATTGGTAGTCAGAGCAGGACTGTGTTATTCCTACTATTTTATATCATGCTTGTCAGCCTGGACAGACATAAGAGCTGCTAACTACTGTGTTCCAAGATGATTGGGCAGAATACTACTCAAGAGGACAGGCAAATAAACCAGCCTGTGAGTTTAGGATCTTTCCAATGTGAGTCTCTTTCAGTAGGTATTAAAGATAGTTTAAAAAAAACCAACTCGGTATTTCAGTTTGAGAACCCTTTGGATTATATTTACAACCCCTTATATTAAATCTTACGACGTCAGAGAAAGTGAATTGCAATAAGAAGATAAATGCTGGTCTTTTAAGCCAAGATTAAGTTGACCTTTTTTTCCCTAAAAAAAAAAAAAAGAAAGAAAAAGAAAANAAAAAAAAAAAAAAGTAGAAAAGGCTTCCAAGCAATTGATGAAAGCACTTGGAGAAACTGTCAGCTTGGACCATACTGGCTGTAAATGCCCCTGTTTAAAATCCTGTCTCTGTATAGGAGACCCCTCCTTCCTCTCCTCTGTGCTCCTTACCCATCCCCTGCCTTCTCAGGCAAAGGAGAATTTTGGTTGATGTAGGTCATGGGTTTAGGCCTTTCATAAAGCACCACAGTGTCTCAGAGTTTTTCTGGTTTTGTCAGTAATTTCACACAGATTCCCCAGAAAAACTTCTTGTCCGGACATGCTGGAGTCTTCCATGTGTAAAGGTGTGAGGATAGAGAAAGCTGGCGAGAGGAGTAAAATATTTTCCCTTGTGACAACAGAAATAAGTTTAAGACTTTTTATTCTACTCCCTTCAAGATTCAAAGCCCGGTTGAGAGTGGGTTGAGAGTGGGGAGGAATGAACTCTCTGCCAGTGCAATTTTTGTTTGTGCTGTTGGGAAATGGGATTTCCTGGCAAATCAGGTGGCGGGTTTTGTTTCAGTTCTTACCAGAACTGTTAATCCTTCTTCCCTGCTCACCACTGTGCCAGATCTGTGCTCGTGGCTGATAAAGCACATGTGGTCTGCAATCAGAGAAAATTCCTCCCAGCTGCTTCTCCTCCACAGAAGTTTTCTGCACTGAGAGAAGCAATCTCCGTTTCCTATCTGAGCAAGTCTGACACATTTTGCTTCTGGCAAAAGCGCAAATCTTCTCCCAGTGCAGAAGTTTCTCTTCTATCTCTCTCCTCATGATCACTGACTTTTCTTTTTTCTACTTGTAAACAGTTTTCTTGTCTCAAGCCTGACAGGATTTTGGAGGCTGTTTGGAGGAATTATTTACTTGATGAATTAAATTTATTTTTCTATCCAAATTTCTAGAGCATTTTGCAAGAGATTCCCTTTTCTGGGGGGTATTTTCAGCATCCGTTTCAATTACCAGATGAAAGCAGGAGGATAAGGCAGGTACAGCTGCCTCTCACCCTGGGCACTTTAGAGCTCTGGCTCAGGGGAAGTTTCCTCTAGGAAATTCATAAAGTGAAGCTCTCTCTTTTATCAGTCTCTTGCTGTAAAATGCGGATTTGAGGATTATTTTTACCATCTCACAAACATGTAACTAAAAATGTAAGCATTTTTTCTGTTAGAACTGTTGAATTCAGCACCTGACAGACCTGAGGCTGCTGCAGCTCCAGGTCCAACCAGCAGTGAGGCTGAAAGTGTACTTCCAAACCATTTCTTTTATTTCAAACTTTCCATGCTCAAAATAATTTCTTTACTAATTCAAAACATGGAAAGGATGATGATAATGATGATGGTGATGATGGTGATGATGATGGTGATGACATGTATTTTCCTGCCTCATCTGTGAATTCTAAAAAAGAGGAAGAATAGAAGTCAATGTAAATGGACAAAGAGAGCAGAAGGAAGAATGAGACACAGTGAGGCTTGAGGCAAAAGGTGAATGTGTAGTGATTAGTAACAAGAGTTCCCACGGTTTCTGAGGGTGTTTCTTCTGATGAAGAGTTTAAAAGCATCTTCATTAACTAATGGGCTATTTCTCCAGCATGACTGACCACAGTTTTCAGTGTGACAGCTCTTCCTTCCTGCACAAGTTGTTTTTGAGGGTCGTTCACAGCAGTGGGGATGTGGTGCCTGCAGATTTAACACCGTCTCTGTCTCTGCACCGTGTAAGAGCAGTTGTTTCATTTATGCATTTCTGAATGCTAAGACAGTTTTATTAGCTACCTGATTAGGTTCTCATTAAGGACAGAGCCTGTGTTTTTATATGCAAAATGTTCTTGTAGCAATTCTGTCCTATTAACCAGGCTGCATTTCTTCCATGGGTATTTGCAGGCTTTCAGCCCAGATCAGTGTTTCTTTTTACTTCCTCAGAGAAGCCCTAACCATTTTGGCAGTTCGTATCAAGCCCTATCAGCCATGATAATTCCGGGGGACAGATTGCAGTTTTCTCTTTCTGAGAGCAATCTGCTTTCACCCAGATAAAAATAAAAATTTAGTGTGTTAAGGAGGGATGGGAAACCCGTGGTTTTCAAAAGGATGCCATTAAAAATTATTCTTGTCATTTCATGTTGAATACCTTGTTCAGTGTACAGCAGAAGGGCTCATCAAAAGCAAAATTTCTGAAATGGTAAATAGTGACCTTTGGCGTTTTTTATTCCCTAAAAAAAATCAAGAAAAAAACAATCTTCACTGTATAAAGTTTTGCCACAATCAGCAGTGGTTGTACATGTGAGAAAGCAATGCAATGAATCAATCCTTAAGCCATTCTCTTGCTGGAAGTGGACAAATTGAAAGATAAAAGGCATTGTGGTGAACTGAATGACTTGTTTATGGAAGAATAAAAATAAAATATTTTAAGTATTTCTTAAGAGACATTTGGTTACTGTTTATTTAGGTTTTCAAATGTGGTCACTGTGGGGTTTTCATAGAGTCAACACTAGACTCACACTGCACTTGTGAATGAGGTAGCTGAAATGGCAATTTAAAAAGAGAGTCATCTTTATATTGTGAGACTCTGCCTTTTAATTTGCTCTGCTTACATGTAATAATAAAAAGCATTTTTAGGGTGTCAATAACTCTGGAAGTTCCAAAAAATTAGGATTTGTAAAAGAAGATTTTATTTTACACCTATGAGCAAACTTCACCACATTGTAGGGCAAATAATGTATTAGACGAGCTAAAAGCTGAAGGAAATGGTGCCGCACTGATTAGATTTCTATTTTTCCTTTATGCATTTCTAGAAGCTATATGAAAGGAAAATAATGTCCAGGGAGGAAAAAAATATGCATGCCTGTGGTTAAAATAAACTAATTGGAAGAAAAGAATCCTAATTAAAATTACATCTGTGTACCAAAAGAAAAATCTCTCCATGGTTTGAGATCTGTGGGTAAACAAACCTTACATCAGAAAATGTGTGAGCAGAGCCCTGAGTGGGACAGCTGAACTCGGGTATGGCTCTTGCTGATTTCAGCACGGCTAGAAATAAAGTGGTGAGGACAAAAAAAAACCTCTCGCTGTTCTGAAGTTCCTCCAACACCCCAGGGAATCATGGAACAGTTTTAACCAGAGAAACAAACATTTTAAGAATTGGCCAATATAATTGGTATGTGTTGCATGAAATGCTTTTTGTATTCGTAAAGATCTCATCTCAGGTTTATCTCATTTTGGGTTTAATTTTCGCTCTTATTAGGGTGAAGGTGGTATCTGTGTCCAAAGGAATACATAGATTTAGGTGGTGAAATCTGTCCTTGTCAATACAAGTTGTTGACAAGGAAAAAAAATCAAATTACAGTTTATTCTGCTTCAGCGAATGACACTGAAAACTGAGTGTCCCCAGGCAGCACCTGAGAAAACTGCTGTCCATGAGGGGGTAGCTTCTTAATCAATGCACAACTACGAGTCCCTCAAGAAAATCCACAGAGCAAGTTCTATAGAGAGGAAGCAAGCAAATATCAATACTTTATTTTCACATGAAACACCGTTCTTAGTGTAAATCAACTCTTTTATTGAGACTATGGCAGCAATAAGGATCAAGATCTCAGACCAGGTTCATGCTCAGGGCTGTCTGAAAATAGTGCAGAAGCCACCTTGCCATGGTGTCACCCTTAACTCTTGTCAAAGGGGTACTTTGCTAACCCAGTTCTACTGGCAAAAAGTGCTGGCAGAAGACAAAATCCAAAGCCATGAGTTCAGGCCATCGTGGAAAATACCTTTTGAATTTTTATGCACAATTATTGTTGATGGAGGGATCTAAATTAAAGAGAAAAACCAAAAAACCCCAAAACAAAACAAAACAAAACCCCACAAAAACAAAACCAAAAAACCGGAAAATATATTCTCTCTAATAAAGCTTTTGTCTTCCTTTCTTCCCCTTCCCTATAATTTCATTTCTAGCCATTCACAATCTAGTCTTAAAGAACTTTCTTTTACAGTTTTATTGGATTTCCATATACATCAGTGGCAAATTAATGCCTGCAGCACAGTATTAAATGTCAGGCAACATTGATTTTAAGGAGAGGGATAAATGCCTCTGTTAGTGGCCTGATCAGCTTCATTGTGGTGGTTGTGACAGTTCTCAATTTTTGTCCTGTTATGCCCTTGGAGTATGTGTACAGTAAGGGCTCTATGATATATTCAAAATCTTATTTTTCTGGAAAAAAAAGAAAAAAAGAAAAAAGGAAAAAGAAAAAAGAAAAAAAAAGAAAAAAAAGAAAAGAATCCCTGTAGGGGAAAAGGTGAGCCCTGGAAGTGTTTAAATCACCATTTCACATGAAGGAAATAGATGCAGAAGAGTATTGACATGGAGAACTTCTCGACATAATGGCTTTGAAGTGATGTAGTGTGCCATCATCTCGCTGCTCCAGTGAGAGCCACAAAACTCTGTCAAATTCATCAAACTTCACAGCAAAATTCATATTAGGGTGTCTGACAATGTAATCCCTTGGCCATCAAAACACAATAAAGTCTCTGAAGATGGTGTGTGAGCAGTGCCTGGTCTTGAGCTTGATGGACATCACTGCAAAGTCATCCCTGGTATCACCCTCCTGTACCCTTCTTACAAAACATAAACTTGTGGCCCTTGAGACTCATTTATTGCTATTGTTGATGTTTGAAAAAATTTCTCTATGGACTAAAAAGGTTCAAACGTAGAGTACAAGAGCCAGCTTGGAATAAAAGAGCCATGCACTGCAACAAAAGGCAGATTTATAATACCCACTGAGGTGCTTTTTTTAACCCAGCACTTGATTAAACAGTTTTATTGTTTTACTTGTTATATGGAATTAGAATAGCATAGGATTCATGCCAAAGCATAAATCAGTCAGTTATCATGTTTTGTGTGACAGAAAGATAAATTCTCTTTTTTAAAGAAAAGTGGATATTGACACAATATACATTTCTCCAGAGTTTGCAGTATTGATACACAGATTTCTGTTCAGATGAAAGTAACTTATAACACCCTGATAGATTGATTTTCCTTGGACTCATTCAGATGAGGCTGTATTTGCATTGTTGTTCTTCTCATTTCTGTCTGATAATCTGGCTTGACAATTCAGGGAGTGCACTCTGAGAAAGATACTTTGAAATTAAGACAAATTAAGTTGAACAGAGTTGTTTGAGACCAAAAACCACCATAAGTCCTTATGAAAAATCAGTTGGTTCAAATTGGCACAAACTTGTCTTCTCAGCCTTGTTGTAAGTTGAATAAGGGATTTGTCCTAGAAATCTTCCTCCTTTTCAGAGCTACTTAGTCACAACTTATCCTTTTGAAATATTATCCTCCTACTGTAATCAAGAATTTAAACTGAAACTCTGCCTTTGAGGAGCGCTTAGGAAAGCATCCTCCTTGTTCCTTCTCATGAGGAGTGTAATGCCATTGGTCAAAAACACTGGTCAAAAATACTCCCATTTTTCCTGAGCAGACTCCTGAAAGCAGTCTTCTTCAAGAGCTGATTTTTCACATCTTACCCCAAAAATGTAGTCAGGACTTGAAAAGATTTGTTGAGAGACACCAGAGTCAATGTTTCCACCTTGCCCAAGCATTTTCTATTCACTCTGTGTGATGTCATCTGGAATAGCTAGCTAAAAATGATACCATTTTCTTTAATTTTTAATAGAGTTGCCTTCCATAATGTCTTGTTTATTATTTTTTCCATTATGTTATTTTGTCACGTGGTACAGTGTCACCTCATTTGAAGAATGTATTTTTTTGCACATGATGTTCCTGACAGGCTCAAAATCTCAAAGGAGATGGGGTATATTTGTTAAATACTATTCACTCCTGCTGTTAACTTGTAGAAATAAGGTCAGCTCCTGAACACCCTGGTTAGAGAACACTGTTTGAAAACTTTTTTGACTCTGTGCTTCACCTGTCTTGTATTATTTTCCCTTTCCTTCTAAACATGGAATTTATCTCACATATCTTGAGCTCCTGTGAGGATAGCGAACTGGAAATGCTGCTACTATTTCCTCTCTCCATCTCTCTCTTGCATATCTTTACCTACTATGATTAGATTCAGCCTTTCTGTGACAGAATTTTTCTGAATTTTATGAAAAATGCTTCCCAAATTATTTGGAGAGCCCTGTATTACATCTTTATTTGCTTCCTTAACTTTTTGCTAATACCTGCAGGATTATGTACATATGTATATATCTATGTATACAGGAAAGGTCATCAACAAACACAGCTGATTACAATATTCCCATGGCAAGACTTTCAGAAAAAAACTTAAAAAAAAACTTTAAAAACTGACCACAGAAGATTTGCCTCCTGAGGCTCAAAAGAAGGCAATCCTGATAGTGAAAAGGGTCTCCCCCCCACACACACTGCCCTGCATATTTTAAGGTGTAAACTTCCATTTTCTAAGATTCCTGGGCGTGCTGACTCCTAATTGTTTCTTTGGAAAAGGGTTTGCTGTAAAAATCCTGGCAGTGCATGTTTGGACATAGATGGGCAGGATCTCCAGCTTTCAGGCAGAAACCAAATGTTGTGGTAAATAAAACCAGTGGGTTTTAACCAGAAACACTATTAGATGGATGTGGAATTTCCCAGAAGCAGGCAGAAAAGTTTTCCTAAAAGTATTCTGGATGTATGTAACAAATGTACAAAACAAATGTTCATAACAAATAAGCAGGTGCTTTTACATGGGGCTCAGAAAAAGCTGTTTCTTTCTTAGTGTCACCAGCTCCCTCTGTACCCCTTTTCCCTCCCCATGCAGGCTTTGGATGATTTTTTTTGTTTGTTTGTTTTGTTTGTTTCTGGTTTTGTTTGTTTGTTTGTTTCATTAGTTTTTTGGGTTTTTTTGTCTTTGTTTTGTTTGTTTGTTGGTTGGTTGCTTTTTGGGCTTTTTTTTTTTTCCTGTTCATTGTCTGGTTTCTGTTTGTAGGTGTTTTGATTGGTTCATCAGGGTTTTTACCTTTTTTCCCTTTCCTTCTTTCCCTTCTTTCCTTGCAACATCTGTGGGAACTTAATTCAGTGACCTGTGCACCAACCAGGTCGCTATTAATTTCTGGCTTTTGGCCTTGCACTTTTATTTTACAATTTTTATTGGTGTATATATTCAGCCTAAATCTCACTCCGAGTTTCTGGAACCTCAGGGACAGAGTTGTGCTCCGTGCCAGTGCGTAGATATACGATGGTTTGACGAGGCACAAAGCAGAAGTTGACACTTCCCCATCCTGTATGTGCACAAAAGACATGAATTGTGCCTGCTAAGGGAGTCATTACAGGGGGGTTTCAGACACTTATAGGTTTCAGCTATGAATTACCACACAGAATTTGCATAGGTTTCTCAGCTAAATATATTCCAAAGTGTTCTTTTCCAGCCTGCTGACCTTTAAACACATTTTTCAAAGGCAGGGGAAATGTTGATGTGGTTATTGTGCTCCTGTGAATGCACCGAATTTCTCATTTGCCATGACTGCACATACTGATGGGGTCTTTGGGTTCCCAGGGTGTTCTTACAGCCAAACAGCCACTGGGGCTATGTCCATCCAAACATCCTTTCTCACAAAAACTATGGGTGTTTGCGTGAGAGCTCAGCACAAAATCTGAATCTCATCTTTTGGGAAATGCCACGTCTCCCCTCTTAGGGTTGCCCAGCCTGGTTGCATGCATTTAATGACTTTGCCATGGTGAGAAAACTGCCCCAATGTAATTTCTGTCATAAAAGTCAGAGTGTTATTTTTGTTCTAGAAAAGAGATGCAGCAATTTAATTTTTTTATTTTTCATCAGTAATTTCACGACTCTGGTTTTTACAACACCTGTCTGCTGCGATCACCCTGTGTTTTGTACTTAAAATGGTGGTTTTGTGAGTGGTTTGTGTTTGCATACTTTGTTGGTTGTTGATAATCATCATATCAGGAGAAAACAAGGGTTTTTCTTATATCTGTAGATTCAGAAATCAAGGAAGATGACAGCGACACCAACAATAACACAAGATACAAGTGTTCAGAATATATGGTTTGCTTTTCACATGTCAGGCTGCCTATAAATATCCACTTTATCTGTGTTCCTGGAGATGTCATCGTTTATATTTTTTGGAGAGAAAAAAGTAAAGACATTACCTGGTGTGGCTTAACAGCCATTAAACAGAAGGGGCTGCACCTGCAAGGACAAAGAAATTCGGGATAATACAGTCTGGGAGACGTGCTCTGTCTTTAAATCCAAAACATTCACACACAGTACAGGCACCAGACACATTCTGAGAAAACTTAGAGAAAAAGCTTGGGATATCATCTTGTGGGAAAGTAAAGGTCGTGTTCAGTTTCAAGTTTTGCATGAGATATTTCCACATTTTTAATTAAATGCCATTCACCCACTTGTGTTTTTATGAATGTATTTGTATTTTCCTATAGCTTTTTTTCCCCCCTGTAATTGAATAGAAAAGGTTATTTAGGTACTCTGTTCTGTTCCTGGAAGACTAATCATGCTCAGCTTAACACAAAATTTAACTTCAGAAGTACCTGCACTTTGCAGTAATATTTCGAGGAGTTGGAGAAGTTCTTCCCATCATGAAATACCCCAATTTTGCTTCCCCTTTCTCCTCCTGGTTCCCAGCAGAGATTTCTCAGCTGCCCTCAGACCCCAGCCCAGTTAAAGACAGGTTGCCCTGTTTTGCTCCCAAATTGGAAATTTTGCCTCTCTTGAAACTGTTGTAAAATAAATAAAACATTACATGTGTCAATAATTATAAAAATCTTCATTTTTTTTCCTAAATATTACCTTAGTTGATTTTTTTTTTCATGGAGACCAGCTATTCCCACACATTTTTATGGAAGAAAATACGAACAACAAACACTTAACAAAGAACATCTCCTATATATTAGTAAAATTTGCCACACATGGCAAAACTGGAAAGGCTCTAGGATTTGAATAGAAAACATTGCTTGTTCAGTATTTAGCCAATTTTGCTATTCTAAGAAGGGCACATGAAATCTGCTATTTATTTATAATTACAGACATGATGCAGAAAACATCAGAGCAGTACATTTATTAGATGGCTTTCAATAAATTATGTAATTATTGTTTCTCTTTAATTCTGAAAATTGCAAAGTGTCTACCTTCCTAAAGCACTCATTACGTGTACAAAGGGGTGTATCAGGCTTAAGAGTCAAGCACCTCAAGCTTGCTAAATAAATAGAGTGACAAGTTTTGAAAACATCATTTTTATTCAATTTCTCCAAGAGTTTCAACATCTCGATTCATAACAAGTGCGTAGGCCAGTCCTTCTCTATACTGAATTTTGCAAACTTTTCAATTTCTGTTGTCAACAGATGCTTCATATCCCCCAGGGATAAAGAAAATATTGTCTTTTTTTGCAGTCTTATAACAGATGTCTCACCTGAGGACCTTGGCTGGTGACAGGTGCAGTTATACCTGCACAAGTTGGGGAAAGCTCAGTCCTGCTGAAGACAAGATTTGATTTCTGCAGCTGAAGGCAGTATTTGAATGGCAAACTGCTTTAGCAGGGAGAAGGATTCAGTGCAGATAAAATTTTCAATATTGCTCTTGAATGAGGAGAGGCGAGAACAACAAAAACACTGACACCGAGTTCAGGACAATTGCACAGCAAAACGCAAAAAATGCCGTGAACAACTATAAGTATAAACCTCCTTACAAAAATTATTTGAAGGGGTTTATCCACTGCAGTGCACTGCACTGCACTGCACTTTTCTGGGTGTTTTTCAACCATCCATCACTCTGATTGATATGCTCAAATAATTTATGAAAATAAGGCTTCAGTGACACCCTGACCATCAGGGCTTGGGATAAAATTGCTGCCTCACAGGTTTTTTTGCTCACCCGGCCCCATGGCCACTTTGAGATTTGCATGCCTGGCACTTGGGTCATGATGTGAGTCATTTCCCAAGATTGTCAGGGAAACACTGAGCTTGTGAATGCAATAAAATCTGACCTATAACAAGCAGATATCTAGGAGAACTGGTGTGTGAAGATGATTTGAACCCTGGTGCACAATGTGCCCCAGATGCTCACTGGGCCAGAGAGCTCAGCCTGCACTGCCTTCTGCTTTCACAGAAAATAACCTCATCAGCACTGCTATAAAAAGGACATTTTAGGGATCCCAGTTGCTTAATCTTATGCATAAACTGCTTTTATATTTCTTTCCTTCTTCTTTAGGCTTAACACAACATCACTGGCATATAATCCATATCACAAAGACTGCACAGGATCACAGCTGCTCCTTTCAGCATGTACCAGCTCCAAGTGAAAGACAAGCAGATTCTGCATGCGTGTTTTAGTTAAGTCAGCGCTGTTAGGTGGCTTTGAAATGTGTTTGATGCTGGATTTGCTGTGGCTCAGGGTTTTGCCAGCTGCCTGAGGGTGTTGGTCTGGTGGTGGTCAGAAGTTCCAGGTCCCAGTCACAAAGAAAATTGCAGATATTTCAAAGAGAGAGAAAAATCATTGGTACACACAAGACGAGGACAATGGTTTGTCTTCCGTTAATACATCTTGTAAAGAAATGGTCATTTCCCTCTGCAGAGTCAAAAGAGCAGTTTAAAGATGTGGTTTGCTTCTCTGGAGAGGCTGGATATTCATCAAGCCGTCCAGACGTGGCCATGGACTCAAACCCAGTCATTCTGAGCCATGGGAGCCAGGATTGTGTCTCTAGCTTGGGGCAAATAAGAGGCAATTTGGCTGAGGATCCTCCTTGGATCACTCTTGTATCCCATGTGCCATCCCATGCAAAAGATGATCTAGCTTACTTTCTCATCACATCTCAGCAATTCCTGGCCCTTTTTCCCCTTCCATTTCTGTGCTTAATGAGGCTACACCATAGGAGAGAGCCATTGGCATCTGTCCTGCATCCAAATGTCTGGGCTGGAATTTGGTATTGTTCCAACCAGTGTGTGCCTTGTGCCTTGGTTTCCACCTGAAGCACCTGATTTAGCCTTCAGGAAGGGTTTAGGTTTTGAAATCATGCTGGAATGAATCTTTCCTTGGAGAAACATTTGAATTTTCCAACGAGAGATAATGGACTCCTGCTCGAACTGCCCTGTTACTGTGGTTTTGTTTGCTGATCAACTCTTCTCGCATAAGGAATGAAACCTACATCAGCTGATCACTGGTGCTGCACACATTTTGCTTTACCAGTTTGTTGCTGTGGTTTGTTGGACCACATGGTTTCACTGAGGAATTCTGTGGCTCTTCCTTGGGTGGCATCTCTTCTTTTCCCCACTGCCTGAAGCAGGACTCCTTGTTTCACTCTTCAAAATAAAGGCAGTTTTTTCCTTACCAGAATTACTGCTGATTTATTTTTAGCAGGCCAGGAATGCATTAAGCATTAAGCAGGGCCCTGAAGCATTTCTGCAGGGACTTACAGGACGGTGATTCATTTTCTGCATCTGCTGAGACTGTCAGTAGCAGGGTCACCTGTGGTTTTGCATTGACTTGCCCTTTCAGGGCACTTCTAATCTCATTAAGTGTGATATGAATATAATTTGCCATGTGGACTTGGGTATCATTCTTTCTGGATTTAGAAAAAAAATGAAAAAGAAAGCATTTTCTTTCTCCTTTTCAGAAGATTATACCTTTCTGTTTTCATTAACTGTGCCCTTTCCAAGAAAATGAAGTTTTTTTTTTTTTTTTTTTTTTTTTTTGTTTTTGGTTTGTTTTTTTTTTGGGGGGGGGGTGTTTGGTTTTTGTTTTTTTTTATTTGTTCTTTGTTTATTGTTTTTTGTTGGGGGTTTTTTGTGCGTGTTGTTGTTTTTGGGTGGTTTTTTTATTTGTTTGTTTCTCTCTCATTCATGTTAAGACCTTTCTTAATCATTTTCGGACATGAAGGAAATCTAGTGTGTCCATAAGCTCATTTATTTCCTTACAGAGCCATCACAGTCATGGTGCTACTTTGAAGTGTCTGAGAGACCGTAACACAAAGTTTTTTACTTGAAAGCTTCTGTGAAAGTATTCTGATTCACATGACATAATAATCTCTGTGGGTTTTAATTGATTTACTGAGCAGCGTTGCACAACACAAAAGGTACTTTTTACCTGTGTTTATTCTCCTTTGAGAACAGCTATACAGGGCGGTAGTGTCTGCTTGCCATCAGCCAATTGTTTTAATTATATCCAGTTTTAATTATATTGGCTTTACAGTTCTATGGCTTTTGTGTTTCTGTTGTAATAGGTGTGTGAATCACCCTCTGCCATCAGGCAGACAGACAGATCCCCATTTCCTTTATCTTGAAGAAGGAATAAAACACGTAGACTGGCACAGAAACACAATTCCCCCTCCCACTTTCCTTTGATTCCAGAGGAAGGGGTGAATCCATAGTTCAGTGCTCTGAGAAATAATTGTAAACAACCAAATAAAAAGTATCTGTACACATCTATTTAGCTATACTGTGGGAGGAGAGAGAGACAGGTGAGTTTATTTCTGCAAGCTCCTCTCACGAGGATCCCAAATTTCAGGAAGGTTTATCTCCATTGCTTTTGGATTTGTGACTGAATCAAGTCCTATATGAGTTGCTATGGATCAAGGACTGCCAAAATTACTCTGATGGCAGTTCAGAGTCATTTGGTAGGAAAAGAAGTTTATATTGTTTTCTTCCCTTGGTGATTCTCAACTCCTGCCCTCTGAGGAACAGGGGAAGTGCAGCCAAGACACTACCGTGCCTGGCAAAGAAAGACATTTACAAATTTTCACTAATTATTACCTCTTTCCCCAGGCCCTTCCAGAAGGGTACAGCCTGTGATATCTCTAAACACCTGCTTGCTACAGCCAAAACACAACAGAACACCCAGCTCTGCTGTCTGAGGACATTATTGAACGTCTAAAACAAAAAGCTTGAAAGTGTGGCCAAAAACTGTGCGAGGCTTCATAAAACACAATAGGGTTACAACCTTGGCCTCACTCACTGCCCTGCCAGCTCTCTGCCCCACCAGGGATGGAGGCAGAGGCAGAAGGAGAAGGTTTGCTGGCAGACAGAAGGAAGGATGCAGGTGTTTTTGGCAAGTGACCACAGTTTACTCACACAGCGCACAGTTCCATCAGAGTTCCATTGGAGTAAAAGCTCCCGATTCTTGCAGTTATTTGCAGGATTAGGACTGGGCAAGGCACCACTATCACAATAGTACCTCAGCTCTGAGGGGGTTGAGGCTTAGCAGTGCCAAATCACAGTGGTATATTGGGCAGAACCATGGTTTCCTCCTTTTTTCATGGTCTGGCCTTGTTCCATCCAGCTCAATTACACATTTGCACCCACTCTTCTTTCCCAGAGCTGTATCAATATCGTGAACAGTATTAAGTAACCTTCTAAGTTTCATCCACTTTCATAGACAGGAGTGTGACAAGGACATATCTAAACATGTAGGTTTATTTTTGCAGAAGGAAAATATCTTTGGCATTTTTATCATGGAATTTTCAGGCAGAAAATGATTGCAGAGGTGGCTCAGTCTCTGAGGCTGGAGCTGGGTTTACTCCTGGGCCCTTTCAATTTCAAAAGGGGTGCTTAGTTTAAGTAAAAATCTCTGCAGTGAGGTGAAAAAAAATTCTCTGTGGTCCAGAAATAATATTCATTGGTTTTGCTTGTGGAAATACTCTGAAAGGAGAGCACTTGCCTTGTGCCATGGCACAGGGGTAGGAACTGGAGGCACCCTGCTTCTGCTGGGACTCTGCTCTCCCCTGGCACAGGGGACTTTGTGGAACCATCAGGTACAAAAGATCATTGAAAAATTGAGACCCCAGCCAAAAACACTGGATCCCAGAGCAAAACACAGGCCTGTGACTCATTAGGAGTCTAATAACCAGGGTAGAATGTGTGGCTGCCCCATCCTTGGAAGTGTCCATGGCCAGGCTGGATGGGGCTTGGAGCAACCAGATCTAGTGGAAGGTGTCCCTGTCCATGGTATTATAATTTTTTTTTTCTAAATTAGGTTTGTCTGACAAGTAGGTAGACAAAAAGGTTGGTCACTTTATAGGTCCTCTGCGAAAAAAATGTGAGATTCTCAGCTTTTGTTTATATTTCTGTGCTTTATTATCAAAGCTGTACTTCCACTTTCCCACAAGGTTTTCAGTAGAAGCTTAAGGTGGCATTATTAATTTACTGAAACTTTGAATGATTGGGCTGCAACTAGGGAGTAAACTAAATTGTGGCCTTGCAGCCAAAACTAGTGCATGATCTTAAAAAAAAGTTAATAAAATGTTGGAACCTGCAGGCAAAAGACCCAAAAATAAAGAAAAACAACAAAACAGAAGGAGACTTGTTTGTTTTAATTGAAGGCATTTCCTCAGACTGCTGATTTTGAGGCAGAAACTGCATTTCATCTTTGATGTAGGAACAACTGTCTGTACTTTTGAGCTAGAGAGCTTTTCTGGAAATTTGGCTTGAACAGGTGGCAAAACACCACATGGATTGTGCACGCTCTGCCTGGTCTTATTTTAAGGGAATCTTCTTTTTTGTTTTTTTTTTTTTTTTAAATAAGGATTTTAGTTTATTCTCCTAATGCATTTAAAGCAACAGCTTTTATTCTCCAAGAGACTTGGGCATCTTTTGTGTCTGTGTTATAAAAATACTTGAAACAGAATAAATTATCAAATAATGATGATTTAAGAGTTAACGCCCAGCCCCTATTTGTCAGTGGAGTTTTTCTCCATTAAAACACATAGAAAAGTTAAATGCATTTGTCTCTGAGGAAAAGACAAAATATTGATCAAACTTTGATTTATGGCAATTGATCTCTTGCAACACAACAACCTAAAAAGGCTTCCGTGACATCCGGCACACTTGAGGCTTTCCAGGGCGCAGAAACCATCGTAAATAGGTGACTGAAAATCCTTTAATGGTCAAAAAAAATTAAGACATGGAAGTTCAGGGAAGGGAAGTTCAGGGAAGTTCAGGGAAGGGAAGTTCAGGGAAGTTCAGGAAAGTTCAGGGAAGGGAAGTTCAGGGAAGTTCAGGGAAGTTCAGGGAAGGGAAGTTCAGGGAAGGGAANAAAAGAAAAAGAAAAAGAAAAAGAAAAAGAAAAAGAAAAAGAAAAAGAAAAAGAAAAAGAAAAAGAAAAAGAAAAAAAAAAAGAAATCAGACCACTAACATGTTTTCAGAATAAAAATCCCTTTCACATGAGGAGATCATGTTGAAGGTGACAAGACCTCTCACTGCAAAATGTGACTGTGGTCATTCTTGACTCAGAAGACAATTAAAAAGCCCTTTTTCTGTTGTTGTGTTGTACAAAAATCAAGCAAAAACCCCCAACTGCAATAGTAATAGTTGATTATTGATTCAATATGGAAATATTTGAGTAACATAATATTTGAAATATGCCAGCTGAATTTTGTCTCCCAGCTCTCCCTGTGCTTCCAGTGCCTGGCAGAGCTACTGCCCTCTCATCTTAAGCCATCCCCCACCCTGGGGGATCCCAAAACTCTTCCCCCACACCTGGAGCACACCCATCCCCCATTCCCCTCCAACCCCCTCCCATCCCCAAGACCTTCTTTCCCGCTGGGTCACACAAAAAAAACCTCAAACCCCTTCCACCACCTTGGGGCACCCCACTTGTCCAACCAAGCCCCTGCCCAATCCCATGATCCCCTCCTTGAAAATTACCTGCACACCAACTTTTATCACTTTTCTCCCAAAAAATGCATTCACTACCCACAAAATGCCAGACTTACAGAGGAAAAAATGGCAAAAAAATGGTTAAAAGCCTCTACACTTATTTTTGCAGTTTTTGTTTGAGAAGAATTCCAAGGGTTTTTTGTTGGACCCAAGCTGTTGCAAAAATATCTGGGAATTCTGCCAGGTCCTCCCTTATTTCTGGGAATTTTGGATCCCACTGCCAAGGCTTTAGTATTTGTTATAATTTTGAGGGGAGAACTTGGAGATGTGGGGACTTTCCAGGGCAGGGTGGGAGACTCCGGATATCCTGCTCCCATGGAGGTAAATGATAAGAAATTGGGAGTCCCCACCCCACACACACAGCCCGGGTGGCCAAGAATCCAGGTGGGAATGGGGCAAGAACATGGAAAAAGAGGTGGGGAGGGCATGAGGGGCAATTCAGCATGGAAGGGGGAGATGGGAAGGAGGGGTGTGTGGGGCATGGTGCCCCAAATATTGGCGTCACAACTCCCTGAGCTTTGGGGTTACAACACCTCAGATTTGGGGGTCATATTGCCCCACAATTTTGGGTCAAAATGTCCCGCACTTGGGGGCTGCAGTGCCCGACGTTTGGGGAGTCACGATGTCCCACAGTTTGGGGTTAAGCTGCCCCACATTTAGGGGCCACAGTGCACCACACTGTGGGGTATCAACAGCCCAGGCTTGGAGGTCACAGCACTCCACAGTCGTGGGTCACATTTCTCCACACTCGTAGGGCACAGTGCCCTACACCTGGGGGGCACCATGCTTTTGGTTCTTAAAAGGACCAAAATTTGGGGGCCGTGATGTCCCACACTTTGAGGTCACAGTGCCCCATTCTTTGGGATAAGATTGCTCCACAGTTTAGGGTCACAATGCCCCACATTTTTGGGTCACGTTGCCCCAGACTTTGGGATCAAAATGCACCACATCTGGGAGTCATGGAACCCTACACTTGGGGGTCACATTTCCCCATTCTTTGGGGTTGCAAAGTCCCTCGCTTGGGGGTCATAATACCACACACTTATGGGCTACAGTGCCCCACACTTTGGGTGCAAAATGCCACACATTTTGGGGTCAGAATGCCCCACCCTTTGGGGTCAGAGTGCCCTATACTTGCATTAACAGTGCCCCACACTTAGGGGTCACAGTACCACACACTCTTGGGTCACAATATCCCACACTTTGCTGTCAAGGCACCCCACACTTGGCAGGCACAGTGTGCCACACTTTGGGGTCAAATATCCCCCACTCTGGGGTCACAGTAACATAAAGGAGTCTCAATATTTCACACCTTGGTGTCACAGTGCCCCACATTTTGGGGTAAAAACACCCCACACTTGGGCACCACATTGCCCCACACTTGGATGTTGTGATGTCCTGCACTTTGGGCTCACAACGATTCCCACATTGGCATCATTTTGCCCCAGACTTGGGGGTCATGGTACCCCACATTTTGGAGTCACAATACCACATGCTTTATGGTCAAAATGCCCTAAATTTTTGGGTCATGGTGCCCCCACTCTTTGGAATCACATTGCGTCATACTTTGGGGTCCAAATGTGCCACACTTAAGGGTCAGAGTGCTGCACATGGCCCCACAGTTTGCTGTCAAAATGCCCCCCACACTTGGGTGTTGTGATGCGCCACACTTGGGGATCATGGTGCCACAAATTTGGGACTTAGAGTGTCCTGGACGTTGGGGTCAGAATGCCCCATACTTTGGGGCTGCAATGCTCCATATGGAGTCCCAGTGCCCAACACTTGGGAGGCACATTGGCCCACATTTAGGACGATGACCCCCCAGTTTTCCAGTTTACCAAATAAACCTCAAATTCACACCCCAAGAAAGCCTTTAGAAGCATTTATTGGCTGTTGTATCAAAACCAGCCCTTGGCAATATCATTTTTATACTGGGAAAGAACACTGGTATTTGGGTCTTTTTGACCTGAATTTGATATATTTTTGGGTTCCAGGGGGTGGATGGTACATCAGGGCATCAGGATCCACACAGAGTTAATCCATTTGGGGGAAATACAGGAAAATTTCATGGATTTGAGGCAAAATCCAGAATTTTCCCAAATGTAGGGGAGTTTGAAGTGGATCCACCTATGGGACAGGATAGACGGGAGCATCAACTTCATGACGTGTCTGGTGGGAGATGTGGCTGGAAGAGAGAGAAATGCATCATTTTGGGTGGAAATGGGTCAGTTTTGGCAAACATAGGGAAGTATTATGCAAAATGGATTGTCAATGTACAAATAATGGGTCATTTTTATGCAAAAGGAGGTCAGCATTATGAATAATAGCCTGATTTTGGGGAAATTGGCTAATTTTGGAGCAAAATGGTATTTATTATGCAAAATGCTTATTGTTGGGAAAGAAGTCTCATTACTGGGAAAAAAAAATGCCTCTTATAATGCAAGATAGCTCATTTTTTTGGCAAAGTGGTTGCTTACCTGGCTTGTTCCCACAGGATTCTGCCTCAGTCGCTGCGGATGAAACCAAAGAAACTGGAAAATTCCTTCCAGGGTCTGCCCAGCCCCTCCCCCACCAACATAATTGCCAAATTTCTGGGTGGGAAAACATAATTTTCTTGGATTTTGGGGAAAATAAATTAGGAATCACTCACCATCCTGTGAAATCCTGGGATTTCCACTTGTCCACAACTTCTCCAACACTCTGGGCATCACGTCCGTCTGGAAGCTTCAGGTCATCTCTGGGGTTTCCGTTGAAATTCCCACAGGGGGCACAGAGACGGGATACCAGGCCTGAGGTCACGGTGATGGTCACCTCCCCTTCCTGAGTGATGGTGACGGACATCCCAGAGCGGTGGCTGATGGTGACATTCCCGGTGGATGATGCCACAGAGACAGAGTCAGAGATAGTGCTGGGGGGCCGGGTGAAGAGGCCATTGACCTGGGAAGATTACAGAAAATTATGAAAAGCATGATAAAAAAACATTTTGTTCTCAGGCAAAGGGTCCTAGCTTGGGTGGAGTCAAAACCATTCTTTTTTGTTTGGCAAAAATGGCTCATTTTTGGGCAAAATCACCTCAAGCAAAGTAGCTCACTACCAGGCAAAATCCAGAGAGATTTTTGCCCAAATCTCTCTAGATTAACTCAATTATTTACCCCAAACCCCCTTGCCTGCCCCACTCACCCACACCTCCATGTTGCCGTTGACGCTGACAACACCCTCACGCACGAAGACGATGGCAGCTGTGGCCGCAGGGACATTCATGTCACGACAGTCACTGACCTCTGTCACCACCTTGAACCAGTCCGGTGACTCCTCATCGCAGAGGGCGGACACCTTGTAGGTGCCACTGGCCAGCAGGGGCCCAGTGATGCCGTCGAAGGTTGTCAAGGTGGCTCCAGGTGTGAGCCGGCAGTGGCCTTCCCTCCTGGCGCACACCTGTGCCCCGTCACGGGTGATGCACACCTGGTCCTGGGGACACTGTGTGTCCCGGCACACCAGTCCCCGTGATAGGTGACAGTGGCATTCCTTGGAGCAGTTGTTGAAGGTGACAGTCTCACCTGCCTGGAATGGGAAGTCTCAGAGGTTAAACCCCATCTCCCAAATTTTGAGGGAGTTTCCTGACTTTCAAGGGGGGAGACCCCAGAGAGTGAGAAATTCAGGCGGATTTGGGGGAGTTTGGGCAACTCGACCAGTTCATGGTAACTTTTTCCCTGCTAATCATAATTTTTTCCTGTTATTTGTCTCCATTAATTGCTCCTTTTTTCTCATTAATCATTAATTCATTTTTCCTGGCTACTCCCTTGCTAATTGTCCTTTTTTCCCTGTCCCCCCCCCCCCCCCGATAATCTGTTTTGCTATTAATTGTCCTTTTTTGACCCAAACCCTCTGGAACCTTCTAGACAGGGCAACCCAGCACCCCACCTGATTCCCACCAAACCCACCACACCAGTCCACAGCCCCAGGTGTCACCTTCCCTGTCACCTGACCTTGAGGTAACGTCCTCTGTGGAGGCAGCCGCAGCGCTCAGGTGACACGCAGGTGTCCCCATCAAAGACAAAGCCCTCGTCACACTGACACCCCTCAAAGCACCCCCAGGTGCAGGAGGCAGGGCCCACGAGGGCAGCACAGGTGAGGTCACAGGTGCGGGTGCAGAGCTTGTAGTGGCTGTTAGGGGGGCAGGACAGGGCTGGGGAAAAATGGGAAAAACACCACTGTTGAGAAAATTCCAAAATTGTGCAGGATTTTGGTCAAAATTGGAAGGTTTTCAGGAAGAAAAAGGTGGTTTTTTTTTGTTTTTTTGTTTTTTTTTTATTTGAGTGATTGCTTTTCAAAATGGGTGATTTTTTCCTAATTTGAGCATTTTCATCAAAACTGGGTTTCTTTTCCTTATTAAAATTGGGTTGGTTTTTTGAAATGTGAGGGCTTCATTCCAAACTGGCATTTTTCCTCTATATTGGAGTGTTTTCATTAAAATTTGATGAATTTTACCAAAACTTGGGAGGGGGGCCAAAAAAATTTTGTTTTTTTCTTCAAAAATTTGAGCTTTTTTTTTAAAAATTGGAGGGGTTTTAGCAAAATTGGAAAGCTTTCCACAAAATGTTTTATCAAATCTGAAGTTGTGGCTTTTTCAAAATTAAATGAAAAAAGTTCAAAATTGGAGGGAATCTTTCAAAATTTGAATATTTTTCAAAATGGTGAGCAATTTTTTCAGATTTTGAGCCCTTTTTCACAGTTGAAAGGGTTTTTATCAAAATTACAAGAGAACTTTCTAATTTTAAAGGAATTTTTTTCATATTGGGAGGATAATTTTTTTCAAAATAGAAGGCAATGTTTCTAAAATTTGAGCAAATTCTTTCAAAAATCAAAGGCTTTTTTAAAATTTGAGATTTTTCAGTTTTTTAGGAATTTTTTTTTTAATATTGGAGAATCTTTTCCAAAATCTGAAGGAATTTTTGCAAAATGTGATTTTTTAAATTTTTTTTTTTTTAATGGAGGGGATTTTTTTTTCAAAATTTGAGGCAACCTTTTCCAAAAAAAGGAAAGTTTTGCCAAAATGGGGAAAATTAGTCCCAAAATTATTTTTTTAAAACTCAAAGCAATTTTTCCAAAATCTCATGTTTTTTTTTTTCTTTTTCCCGGTGGAAATGTGGCTTTTGAGGAAAAGAGTGGCAAAATCCTGCCTGACTTACGGCAGAAATCCTTTGTCCTCCACTCTCCAACCGTGGCACCCGCAGCCTGGCAAGCAGCAGCGTACGCCTGCAGCGCGTGGCACAAGGCAGCGCGGTCCCCACTGGCGGCACAGACGTCATGGATGCAATGGGTGAAATATTCCACAGGGCTGACACGTGGGTGGCACCCCCGGAATGGCCCCTCTGCATCACGGATGATCCCGCAGGATCCATTCCTGCCGTACATCACCTCCTTGGCGGCATCACACCTGCTGCACACGCCATCAGGGCAGCCATCGCTGCATGCTCTGTCCTTCTCTGGAACCTTCCAGGAGGTGACAAATTCCTGGGTGCTTCCCGCCAGTGCCCCGCTGGGCAGCCGGAAGTCATCACTGGGATCCCCGTCATAGTCGCCACCCAAGCCGCACAGCCGGCCACGGTAGATGTCAGGGACAGTGATGAGGAGGAAGGTGGCTGTGTTGTAGAGGATGCGGACTCCCGCGGCAGTGTGGAGGACGATGTTATTCCCCTCTTGGCCAATGCGGAGGTTCTTGTCCTCTGTCACCAGTGGGAGGGTGTAGCGCTCCAAGTCCACCTGGAATGGGGACAAGATGGCACATGTGACACACTGTATAGGGTCACCAGACCCCACTCCATGGTGACAGCGTAGCTGTGGAGGGAAACACCCACCCTCCTTATAACCGTGGCGTCACCATGGGAATCACTGGATCCCGTCCACAGTTGACATTGTACCCGTGGATGGAAACCATCACCCTCTTCACCATCACCACATCACTGTGCGGGTCTCCAGACTTACCATCACCTCCCACCTCCGTCCCCGCTCCATAGTGACGGTGTGCCCATGGATGGACACCACCACCCTCTTCATCAGCACTGGGTCACCATGGCTGCCTGCCTCATGCTCCACCAACACTGTGAAGTTGACCAACCGCCGTGCTGGCTCGCACACCCGTGCCAGGACGTAGGTGCAGGATCCCGGGATATTGAAGGTGCGTCCATCGAAGGTGACATAGTGGGGGTCTCCTGACACAACCAATCGGCCGTAACCCGTGGGGTGACATCCCAACACCCCATCTTCTACTCGGCACTCCTCGTGGGCGCCACAGAACGCCTCCTGGCAGGTCACTGTGCCGTTGGTGCCGCAGCGGCAGCGTTCCCGGCACGAGGGGTAAAACTCGGTGTCCTTCTGGTAGTAGTGACCAAGGTACTCACAGCCACACTCAGAGTGGGGGACACAGTCGGAGCCACTGAGGACATAACCAGGGTCGCAGAAACAGCCCTCGGAGCAAGGAGATGCGGAACAGGCGGTGGGGATGGAGGGGGTTTGGCAGGTGGGCTGGCAGGGGCTCCCACAGAGCTCATAGTGGGAGTGAGGGGGGCAGGAAAGAGCTGGGGGAAAAAAAAAGGAAATAGGGAGTGAGGGGAATGTCTGAAGGGAAGGGGAGTCCCTCCAGGAAGGAAGGAAACAAAGAAGAAAGAAAGAAGGGTGGGAGGGAGGGAGGGAGGGAGGCAGGAAGGAAGGAAGGGAGGAAGGAAGGAAGGGAGGAAGGAAGGATCCCATTTGCCCCTATCCCAGGCACACTCACCACAGAACTCCTCTGTCCTCCACATCTCCACATCCACGCCCTGACTCTGGCACTCCGTGACATAGGCGGCAACGCCCTGACACACAGTGTCGCGGTGTCCCTTGTAGTGACAGGCATCGAAGGCACAGTCCTGCAGGAACGGCTCTGGGCTGATGACACGGTGACACTTCCAGAAGGGTCCCCCTGCTCGGGAGATCACCCCACAGTACTTGTCCCCACGGTACAGCTGCACCTGCAGCGCATCACACACTGGGCACTCTGCACCACAACCTGCTGAGCACCCGGGGACATCCCCCACCTTCCAGCTGTCACCCAGCTGGGTCTCGCCAGAGGCGCGATGGCCAGCAGAGGTGACAAAGTCATCATCAGGGTCACCATTGGCGTTGCCACAGAGGCCACAGACGGCGCCAGAGTAGGTGGTGGGAAGGAGGACACGGGCGTAGCTGTACCAGTCGAAGGTGACGGTGAGACCAAAGTCGGTGGTGACAAAGCCATGGACACCACGGTAGAAGATGGAAAAGTGGGGATGGGTAAAAGGAAGAGACACAAAGGCACCGTCCACCTGTGGGAGGGGGAAGGAGAAAAAGGGTGAAGACAGGAAGGAAGAGGTTTGAAATCATAGCTTTGTAATTTTATTTTATTATTTTATTGTGCTTTTACTTATAAATTCATTTTATTTTATCTTTTTAATTCTATTTTTTCTTCTTCCATTTATTTTTCCTATTGACTTTTTATATGCTTTTTTTACCTTTATTCTTTTCTTTTTATTTATTTTTGTATTTTTATTTTAATTAATTTTATATTTTGTTTTTAATATATATTTAGTATAACTTGGGGTAAAAACTGGAGTTGGCAGCAAAAAGGTAATTTGGGGTGAAAAAGTGGGGGTCTGGGGAAAACAAAGGAATCTGGAGTATTGGGGATTTTTGTGGAAAAATGGAGAATTTGGCAGAGAAGGGGGAATTTGTGGGAAAACAGTTATATTTGGGGGTAAGGGTTGATTTGGAGAAAAAAGGAAATTTCTGAGGAAGAAATGGGAATTAGGGAGAAAGGCAAATTCTAGGAGAAAAAGGGAAAATTAGGGTGAAAAGGGATATTTCAATGGGAATATGGAAATTTGTGGGGAAAGGGAGCATTTGGAGGATCAAAGGTGAAGTTGAGAAGAAAAAAAAAATGGGAATTTGGTTGTAAAAAGGGAATTTTGGAGAAAATGGTAATTAGGGTAAAAAGAAAGATTTTGGAAGAAAAAGGGGGAGTCTGGGGAAAAATAGGAATTTGGCAGAAAAGAAGAATTTGTGAGAAAAAGTTGGATTTGGGAGGAAAGGGGTATTTGTCAGGAAAAAAAGGGGGGAAAGTGGGGGGAAATGGAATTTCAGGGAAAATAG
>VZTX01004789.1:0-12936 GCA_013400915.1 Pardalotus punctatus | reverse complement strand
TAATGTTCTGTGGGAATGCTGAGAGAGTGAGTGGAGCTTCTGTTGGGGCAGTGCAGGCAGAACTGTGCTCAGGCAGGGAAAAACACTCACCAGCTGGGAATAATGGGACTGGTGGAGAAAAGAGATGCCACCATCGAGGTTTTGGGACTGGTGGAGAAAAGAGATGCCACCATCGAGGTTTTGGCCCTGGTGGAGGAAAGAGATTGCCACCATCGAGGTTTCGGCCCTGGTGTGTGGTGAAGGAGCCATCGAATTCCAGGTTATGGCTTTTGCCACACAGATGGCCCGGCAAAAGGCAAAAACTATAATCATCCAACAATTNTGGCCAGGCAAAGGCTAAATCCTATAATCATCCAACAATTAAGAGTGGAAAAGCCTCTGAGATCATTGAATCCAGCCTTTAACTGGCACTGGCAGGTCCTCCATGAGGCCTTGTCCATAAAATGTCCGTGTTTCTGCTGTCTGCAAACCCTGAGCTCCTGCACAGCCATGTCTGGGTCAGGGGGCAGATGCTCAGAGAGGTAAAATTCCCTGGAGAGAGCCCAGCTCGGGAGAAGACAGGAATGCTGGTCTCATAGGAAAAGGTTTTCCTGGAAAAGCAAGAGATCCCAGAACAAACGCAGGGTGACTTTTCACGGGAGAATATAGTACCAGGACAAAGGGAATGGCTTCCCACTATCAGGGGGCAGGATTAGATGGGGTATTGGGAAGGAATTCATCCTGTGAGGGTGGAAAGCCCTGGCTCTGGGTTCTGAGTCCAGCTACTCTGTATGTGGTATGTTAACACTCAGGTGAGACCCACGTGCCGTGTTTGTGCTGAATTTGGGTGTTTGGAACTCGCCTCATCCAATGCTGTGACCATGGAAGCGCCTTGGGCACCATCCTCCCCCTCCAAACGGTGTCTTGAGGCTGTGCAGGAGCCCCAGCAGGTTTTGGGATGGCACACAGGAACCACAAGGTGAGCTCCACAAAGCTCCGGTGACTCCTGGCCATCGCTGAGCTCGGGGCAAGAGCACATCAAGGGCATCATCTTGGAAAGAAAAGGCGGAGAGAAGGAGCCACAGCAGACCTTGGCACCGGCGGTGTTTGCCACTATCGTATTGCTGGCTGGAAGTGTGATTTTTCCCTCTGCCAGTAGGTCTGTGTACACAGAACATCCACTGCCGTTGCAATTGCAACGCTCTGAAGTGGTTTTTGTGCCATTGCTTGTTCTGCCCAAGGAGCGGGACAACCTGTCCTGGTGCCGGTCTTTACCGATGGCACTGAGCCACCCCGTGTCAGCAGCATTTGGGTACCTGCAGAGCCAGGGCAGCTGCTTGGGTCAACTTATTTCTTGTCTGGATTGAAAAATCAGACCTAGAAACTTACTCTGTTCTTCTTCTTATTAAGATTATTCTCAATATTTATGTTTTCAAATTCAATATATTCTCAATTATTCTCAAGGATAATCTCTCCAGCCGCCCTTTTGTGCTTTATTCTCCCCAAAAGTCGCCTGCAACTGCGCAGGAGGATTTGGCAGAGGGGGGGAAACTTTGATTGAACCTTTCTCCCATTTGGTTTAGCTTGGATTTCAGAGATTGGTAACTTCAGTGACCAACTCTCGGTCTTGATTGCCAGGTTGGCCAGGCAGGATTTTGCTTTCCAAGATCAATTGAGGATCAGCTGCAGCGGTGCAATGAATTTAGGGCCAGAAGGGACTTTTAGATCACATAAACACACCCTGGAAAGTCATTAGATACCTCTTTCCTGAGCCTTGGATTTGGTGTTCGTCGAACATAAATCTTCCGTAAAGGTGTTCAGGGTTGATTTAAGGATCTCGGGAGATGCTGAATCCAGGGCTGCCATTGGTAGTGGCTTTTAAAGGTTAATCACCTTCGCTGCCAAACATTTGTGCTGTATTTAATTTGTCTGTCTTTAACTTTTTGGTTGCTGGTTTTTGAGGTGTCTTTCTCTGCTGGGAGAAATCACTTGGCATTTTCTTGATCAAACTCCTTTCTCTCCCCCCCAGACTAAAGAGTTTCTCAGTGTCTTTCAGCTGAGCTGTGTTTTATCATCCAATTTATCCTCATAGGTTGGGGGGATGTATCCTCTTTTACCTTCCAGCTTTCTCCAATTTCCCCTTTTTGGTTATTTAATGAAAATTATAAAAGAAATGAAAAGGGCTTTGCAAAACTGAGGGGAGATTTTCCAAGCCAACGGGACTCAGGGAACAGGAGAGGGTGAGGTCTGTGTCGTGCTGCTCCACTGCAGAAATAGCCCTGGTAAGCACAGGAGAACCCTGGATACTGCTGGGCTTGGGCCAGAAATGGGTGGGACAAATAAAAAGCTTTGTGTTTTAAAGAATGTAATGGATTTTAAATTGCATTTCCTTTAATGAATGACTCACCCAATTACCACAGCCTGAACACCTGCGCCCGAGACCCGAAGTCTCCAGAGAGATTTTGCTTTTAACAATATTTATTATGCTGAGTGTTATCGCATTAGGAGGAATCAGGGAAGGAGGGAGGCTGCGGGCATGGGCAGCATCAGGGCAGCCCTGGGTTATCCTCCCCTGCTGTGCCAGGAATTCCCAAGTGTCCCCTTCCACCAGGCTCATCTGGGGCACAGGAGCAGGCTTTGCCTGAACTCCTCGTGCTGGGGACGGGCTGATTCCCCAGGGCCGTCCCGGTGGGGAGATTGGACAAGGGAAAATGGCTTTGGACTGACAGGGCACGGGGTTAGATGGGATCTTGGGAAGGAATTGTTCCCTGGGAGGGTGGGCAGGCCCTGGCCCAGGGTGCCCAGATCAGCTGGGGCTGCTCCTGGATCCCTGGCAGTGCCCAAGGCCAGGTTGGACATTGGGGTTGGAGCACCCTGGGACAGTGGGAGGTGTCCCTGCCATGGCAGGGGTGGCACTGGATGAGTTTTAAGGTTTTTTCCTACCCAAACCAGTCTGGGATTCCATGTTGCTCCTTCCAGTGCCTAAAGGTGCTCCAGGAGAGCTGGAGAGGAGCTTTGGACACAGGGCTGGAGCGACAGGACACAGGGAATGGCTTCCCACTGCCAGAGAGCAGGGTTAGATGGGATACCAGGGAGGAATTGTTCCCTGTGAGGGTGGGCAGGCCCTGGCACATTTCAGAATCTGTGGCTGCCCCATCCCTGGTGCTGCTCAAGGCTGGACGTGGCTCTGAGCACCCTGGCATGGTGCAGGGTGGCCCTGCCCATGGCAGGGGGTGGAACAGGATGCAGACCCACACCTCGGAGCCCTGAGGGGCAGGGTAATTCACTTTTCACCCTTTTTTCCCAGCAGAGGATGATTTGGGAGGGCAATTTGATACCACCTTGCCCAGTTTTTTCTCATCCAGCTCGTGGAACCATCCATGCTGAGACGCCGTGGTGTGGGGCTGGATGAGCTGCTCGGGAGCAGATCCCAGGCAGTGGCTGTGGCTGTAGGGATGCAGAGGTGTAATTATCCCAGCTCCTGGTGCTCTTTGTGCTCTGCCAACGCTTCTGCAGGCCAGAGGGCTGAGCTGATGTATTTATGCACCTTCCCCTGTCTGTGTTTAAACAGCACCTTGGAAAATGCAGTAAAAGAAGCCACAACTCTCCTCAGTGTCCTCTAGGGGTTTTAATTTATTTTTATTGTGTTGGATCCTTGCTTTGTTGTGGGGTTTTTTTTAGGTTTTTTATTTTTTCTCCCGGTGCTGGAAGTTGGCTTTACTGCAGAGCAGAGGTGGTGCAGAGAAACAGAGGCCAGTGAATTGCAGAGTGTGAAGAGATATTTTAAGTTAGGATGGAGGGATGTGGCAGAGCTCTCAATGATCTGTGGTGTTATTTTATAGTCTGTGCGTTTAACAGGCAGTCTGTGTTTTTTTCCCAATGGATCTAATTGTTTTGTGCCCCTGTTTTTTACTGGGGCGCAGCCAGGATTCCCTGCTCTGTCCATGCCTTAAGCCAGGCACTTCTGGGTACAAATCCTGGTGTGAGTTGAGGGTGCTCGGTGCTTGAAGGCACCCCAAAAACAGACAGCCCCCAAAATTCTGTAGAGCTGCTTGCCTTTCCCAATTCTGTGTGACAGCAGACAGCGAAGGATTCTGTGGGAATCCTTAGGCCACTTTGTTATACTCATAAAAAATGGTTTCTAATAGTTTTATTGGTCCCCCCAATAGCAAGGCATAGTAAAAATAGCAAAAAACGGTAAAATTCTCTGCATTTTGTGTGTGATGAGCATCCTTTTCCCATTGCAGGCAGGACCAGGCTGATTTGAAGCCACACCAAATCTCCTGGCCATGCTGGATGCTGCAGAACCTCGAGGAGAAGACGTCTCTGAGGTACCTTATTTTTGCTTTTGGCTTCCTCCAGGTTTGTGGTTTTCTGATTGCAAGATGATGTGTTCCTGAAGGGCATAAATAACTTTTCAAAGCACTGAGGATGGTTTATTCTGTGTCTGTGAGGTGAGAAGTGCCCGCACAGTGAATTTTTGGGAGCGTGGTTTCATCTGCCTGGCATTAGGCAGCCCTGTTCCATCCGGAACTGGGAGATTTTAAATGTGATTTTGAAAACCTGGAGATGTTTCAAAGCTTACGAGGCTTTTGACCTGTCTCATTTATGCTCACCTCCTGCATCGCAAAGGGAGAAGGCTAGAAATGTGAATTATGTGAAATACAGTGTGAAATCTTTTGAGATGTCTAAATCGTGTGCATATACACACAGGCACTTCCATCTCCTTAAAACTTCATCTCTCCTTCCTCAGTCTGGGAGGATGCACGAGCAGCTGGGGAAGAGTCAGGAGGAGGAGGAGAATGACAGGGATTTAGTGCTCTCTTTCTCCCTTCCCCAGTGGCCTCCTGCCTCTCTTTTTTCTCCCCTCTGTGCTCCATCGGGATCCAAACACAACATCCCCGTTCAAATCCCCTCTGGAATGTGGGGACAGCGGGAATGACCCCCAGCGTGCTGTGGGTTCTGCGTTTCTGAGGCTTCCGTGGCTTTTTGATCGTTTAGTTTCTATTTCACAAAGCTGAGACCTGTGTCAGGAAGCGTCTGTTAGGTGACACGTTAATATTTCTCGCTAAATGTAAGTTTTCAGAATCCACCTGGTTTTCATTTAAGGGTTGTGTGATCTTCCTGCTAATTTTTCAAGTGAATTTTTCAAACCTGGTAATCGTGCTTGGGCTCTCTCCTGTGCTGCAGAGCCTTTTTTTATGGTCTTGTTAAAGAAAAAAGTGAGTGAAGTGCGTGCCAGGCAGTGTTGGAGGTGTGGGGGTGCGGGTGGGCTGTGCAGCATCTTTCCCAGGATATTGGTGTGCAAAAAAAAACCAGCCCAAAACTTCAAAGCTTTTGAAAATTTCAGCTGCTAAAGGGTTTGACCCTCTGGTTTCTGGCTCTCTCAGTGCCATCCCACCTTTGTGGGATGTCTTTTGTTCCTGCTGGCTGCTCCTGTCCAGCGCTGGCATCCCATGGTGTCCATGGGGAGATGGGCAGGCAGGGATCATCTTTCTTCCTCCTGTGGCATCAGAGCTGCCTGACAGCCCCTTCCAGAGGCTGCTGTGGCTGAAAGGGAATGGAAGGATAAGGAAAGCACAAGGAAAGGCAGAAAGAGGGGAAGAATGGAGGGAATGAATAAGGCGGTTTGAACAGCGTCAGCGATCCCGGGTTTTTCCGCTTGTTCAGTGGTGCTGTGTGTTTGCCACCTAATTCCATCCCCAACACCCTAAACTGGAAATAAAGCCCTGTTTAATAAACAGCAGTCAGCATTTCATTTCCCTGAATATTCTGGGAGCAACTGCTCATTATTCTGGTGATTTCTCCCCACTGTAATTATTCCAAACGACCATTCACAGATTCCACTGTTGACTTATACGTCCATGCAATCGCCCGCTGAAATATGTATATATTTTGGTGTCCTACTGAAGATTCAATAGGATCCAATTTCAATTGCTATTGCCTTCCCCCCCGTGCCTCCCCTCTCCAATTTTCCAATGCTACAGCTGCACGGCGGAGAAGAAAGGATGCAGCGGACATAAACAGCAACGTCCAACTGAAATGGGGAGAGAAAAATTACTTCCTTGTACTACCACACTCCTGACAAGAGCCGACTCTTTCTTTTCCTGTTTTTTTTTTTTTCATTTTTTTCTTCCCCTTTTCCCTATTTTTTCTACCACATTCAATTTTCTGACTGTGCCAGGCAGGTTGCAGGACTAATCTTGAACGTGCTTTGAGCCTGCTGTATAACACCAAGGGCTTTGAAAGCTTGGGATGGGGGAGAAGGAGGAGGAGGATGTGGGGAATGCAATTCGTTTGGGGTGGCAGGATGAGCGGGAGAAGCTAAAATTGCAAATGAGTGTTATTTGGGGAAAATGAATCCTTTTCCTCCCAGGGCTGGTTTACCTGGCTTTCTCTTTTGGCAGATGGAGAGTGGGAGATGTGAATTAGATGGGAAAAAATCCCTAGACAGTCTGCAGGGTCTCAAACGGCACTTCCATCACAGACAGTGTTTTGTAACGTGCACGTTTATTTTTCCCTTCATCTGGAGTACAAAGGATCTGGTGTTTGGGACCTGCCAGAGGTTGGCTGGTGATGTGAGGCTGGGCCGGATTCGGTGGTGTTGATGCCTAAAACAGGTGCACCTGAAACAGAGGACTAGACAAAGTTAGGAGAATAAAAAGCAGATTAATTTATTAAAGGCCTTTAAGGTGCATTCAGGGCAGACAGAGCCCACTCGAGAGGCTGCACCCAAAATGGACAGCGAGTCACGAGTTCTTCACATTTTATAAGCTCTGTCCATTCACACATTGAGCCTCAATTCTCCAGTTACACCTTCAGGTGATGATGTCAACAACCCCAAGCCTTCTCCCCCTCAATTCACTGTTGTTTTCATATTTTGTGGCTCTGAGGCAGCAAAGTGTCCTTGGATTTCCACTCAGAGGAATTGTTTTGGCTCAACGTGCTGGGAACAGAGGTTTTTTAGCATTTATATGAAGCCTAGAACTACACACCAAAGTCACAGATACGTGAAGAACAGAAGCTAAAAATTCTTAAGGCATCAGTGACGCTCCAGCTCTGGGGAGCAAAGCAGGTGCTGGGTGGGTTTGAGCACTGCAGCAAAGGTGTTGCCACTGCTGCGCCTTCCAGAATTGAGAATATTCATCAGCAAATAACATCTGGTGGGGTTCTGTCTGTTCCCAGCTCCCCAAGAGCTCTCTCAAGGTGGCTGCAGGTCTCTTTATTGCCACAAGCCAAACTGGTGAGGTGGGTCACTGCTGAGCCACCTCACTGTGAGCTCGAGCTTCAGAGGAGCTGGAGAAGAGCTGTGCAAGAGTTCTCCCCCCAGAAATTTCATATTGAGTTATCAGTTTGCAAGAGACAGTTAGAAATGTGAAAATCTGAGGGCGAGTGTATCTCACAACCCCTTCCAGGACAGACTTGGGCAGCTGGCTGAGTCTTTGTCTTCACTCCCCGAGTCAGAGAGGGAGCTCGAGGGGGGAAAGGAAAGGAAAGGGAAGGCAGGGATGTGCCAGGGCTGTGTCACCCTCAAGCCCAGCAGCACGCACAAGGCAGCAAACAGCCGCTATCTCCTCGAGCCATCTGTTTGCAGAGTCTTTGCCCATGCAGCGGTGCCTCTTCCCACATGGACTTGTTGCCTCCTTGTAATCCGTGGGTAAACAGACATTTAATCAACTGGAAAGCAGGGAGAGGAGGCGGTGAGCCACGATAAGAGTCTGGTTGGGATGGGGACTGGTGGCAGCACGTGCCCTGGCGGGTGGGTGCTGGAAAGCATCCCTGCAATATGTCTGGAATACGGAGGAAGCTGGCTGGTTTGGGAGAAAGGAGTAAATTGAGGGAATGGTGGGACCAAGCAGAGCACGGCCATTGAGCACCTCTCCAGAGGTTCTTACCACCTTGGTTTGCTTCTCTGTTGCTTGAAATCGGGAATCAATGTAGAGAATAAAATTTCCCCGGGTTATACATCTGCCCCATCCCTGTGCGCTGGGTGAGGGCATGAACTGTGGGCATCGCCTTCCTGCAGGGATGCTGGTCACTGCTCCCCTGAGCTTGCAGCTCTGAGATGTCTGGGAACATCCAGCCTGGGCAGGTTTTGGGTGGCTCTTGCATGGTCCTGTCGGGTGTCCAGGTGGACACTTTGCCTGGCTCATCCAGACCCTTCTCCATCCGCCCTTTCTTTCTGCATCTTCTGCTGTGAAAATCGTGTTGTCCCTCCTCACTTATTCTGCCATCACAGAGCCACAGAATATCCTGGGCTGGGTGGGGCGAGCCCATCGGGCCCAACTCCAGGTTCTGTTTGAAGGGGAAGCAGGGCGTGCTCAGTGCTGGGGTTTTTATCTCCACAGGGCTCCTTGCAAGGTGCTGGGATTCAAGAGGCGTTTCAGACGTAGCTAAAAGCAGCCTCAGCCAATCCCTTCCCAGGATTTGGGAAGGTGCTGTGGGCGCCCGGAGCCGGGGTGGTGACCCAGTGCCCTACAGTACATGGCATTACCGTGTTTAATGTACTCAGCGCTAATCTTTCTCTAAACACAAGCAATCTTGCTGAGTTCAGCACTGAAAGAGCAATAACCAATGAAGGAGATGAGATTAAGAAAACTCTCAAGAATCAAATGTGCTAGAAAGGGCTGGGGAAGTGCCAGGGGCACTGCAGTAAATGACCTCCCTGGGAATCGAGGACAAATAAAATCCATGCCCCGTGTCTCTCTCTCCTCCCAGGCGCCTTGCGCCGATGCCGGAGCCCTCCCCTCCCTGGTGTGGCCATAGATGTTGCTTTCAGGGTTATTTTTGCACTGGAATACAACAAATCCTCTGTGCTATGGGGCCGAGACGAGGATCCGTGTCGCTGCATTCAGAAAAACTAACCTCTTGAGCTCAAGGAGAGCTGCTTCAGTTGGCAGGAGCATTATTCTGTCTGGAACAGCCTTGAGAGGGCAAACAAAACCTCTGAGCTGTGCCTCTTGTTTCCAAAGGCTCTCTGCAAGCAGGGATGCTGGTGAGAGTGGCTTTCTTTTATTTGTGAGCCCAAAACAGAGCCCAAAATTGACCCAAATGCCACCAGGACGGGATGGAAATGGGGTGCAGTGTCCTGAGGGCGTTGGTGTCCAAATCTGAGCTCTGCTGGGCTTGATGTGCACGTGGAAAAGTCTCATGAACAACTTGCTGCTTGTGGGTGCTCTGAGGGCACTGTGGGGCTTTTATCCCAAAAGAATGGGATGGCGGAGGTGATGGGAGGGGCAGGGTTTGATTTTGGCCACCTGAAAGCGCTGGGGATGGGTGGAGGTTCTCCCCCAGCGCTCTGCTCCCCTCGGCAGCCTGAGGATGTCCTTCACGGGTCCCAGGCATCCCAAATCTGCTGCCTCAGATCCCTACCCCTCGCGCCGTGCAGGCTCGGAGGCTGCGAGGATGACTTGGCAGTGATATATTTACTACAATTACCATCTCTCTTCCCAGAGGAGGAAAAAATAGATGAATAATATGTTTTGAAGGTGTCATGGAGTGAAAGCAAGAGAGGAGCTTGAGCCTGAACTTATGAATAACTTATAGGCTCCCTCCCTTCATGCAGCTGCTCCGTTTGGGCTTATCTTTCTCACCCGTAGGAGGTGTAATTAAAGGAGCAAAGCCGTGGGCACGCGTCTGTCTGGCTCCGTGTGTCCTGTGCAGACCAGGGCACCGGGGTGCTGGAATGCCTTTGTGTGGACACGTGGGCTGGGATATGTGCCCAGCTTTACAAATTCTCCCCCTTGTCAAGAGAAAAGGGTCATTTTGCGCATAATTCATCTTTGGTATTTTCGGCGGAGGGGTGGAAGCGTTGCCTTAACTCTTCCCTTGCATCGGTGAAATGCGAGCAGGGGGAATTTCAGGTGAGGAAACACTGCAAGGGGAAATCCCACAACCCTTAAAAACCCTTAAAACACTGCAAGGGTGAGCCCTGCAAACCTTAAAATCTGGGAGATTTTGGTTCTGCTCATGACACAGCTGGAAATTCCCTCCCTGGCCTCTTGTGGTGGCTTAGCCTTCCCAAGCCTTATTTTTCCGGCCCTAAAATGAGAAGTAATTTGCTCTTGTCTCAACGCCTTCTTCTGCTTTCTCTATTTTGACTTGAAGAGCTCAAGGGAGGGACTGTTTTTACTGGGTGTACACACAGAGTCGAACATAATGGAACCGGGATCTTATCAAAGGCATGCCAATGCTATTGTAATGCATACAGTAATTATAGGGATGTATATGGAGGGATGATGAAAAAAATCCAATGAAACATGGCATTTCCCTCTGGAAAAAATGTTAGCAGAATAAAACCACGCCTGGGAGTATGTCAGTTCCAGCAAAAAATGTCTATTAAAAATTATGCAGTGCTGTTCAGCAAGGTCACAGCGCTCCTTTTAGAGCCAGTTAGAGGTTTCCTTGCAAAGCAGCACGTCACTTTTTTTTTTCCCCTGCAGACTTTTAGCCAAGGTGTTGTGTTTTGGGCTTTTATTCAGATTTAGGGGCAGAAAAAAATTGAATTTCATATACATTTTGCAGGAATTTCTGCCAAAAGGGGCCTTCTGCAGCTCGATATGCAGAGAGGGATGGTGTCCCTGGTTAACACCAGGTATAAATATATATTTATATATGATTTCCAGTGAATAACTTGTTCCCCCCATCCCTATCTCAGCAGTGCAGCCCTGCTATCTGCATGTTCCTATCAGCCCAGCACATAGATATGGACGAGTGTAATGGAGATATTAGGCATTTATTGCAAGGCATTCTGTTGAACATCACCTGCTGTTCAACATGAAAAGTTGATGTTCCACAAAGCCACAAGCCAAAGGCTCCTTAAGAGCTGTTCTGGTGCATCGGGTAAATATCCGTGCTCAGAACGAGCGCTGTGTGGATTAATAATGCATGGAGCAAATCTGTAGGAAGAGCAGCGACTGCGTAGGGCTGACTTAGAAACTGCTCTCCCTGCTTAGGCAAATAGGCAGGGAAGTTGTGTTTTTTAAAGCATAATGTGTTGGTAATAAACCCAACTAACCTAATGGACCACTTCCAGCTGCTCCAAGCGCAGTCACCGCTCGGCAAGCTGGGGTCAAAGGCAGGAGCGTTGCCAAGGGTGGTAAAAATTGCTGTGACATCTTATTGTAGGCAATTTATGCTGATAGAATGGTGGGAAAACAGCGGAGAGGTTGAGATGGGATGGGGTTAGGAATCCTTCCCTCTTTCCAAGGGTTTTCCATCAGCTGGAGGTCGCTGGGGCAGCGATGGGTTTGCGCTGGAGGAACACTCCAAGCCCTGACGTCATGAGGTGGATAGGACAAGATTAAATACCCCATATCCTCTATTTGCTTCTGGAGAAGTATTCTACTGCACCACGATCAGGGACTGAGTCATTAACGCCACCGTGCTCATTAGCTCTTCCTGTCCTAACGAGCAGGGAAATGGTAGGGTGCTCCTGGTGGTGCTGGGAAGTGGTGGTGGAGAGCTCTGGATCCACTGGCCCCCCTCGAGGTCTGGGGATTAAACCAAGCCTTGGGAGGGGAAAAGGAAGGAAAGCTAAAAGCTCTGTGCATCAATCTGCAGCTTGACAGTTTGGGCAAGGCCCCGTGGAAACCCATGGATCACAGCAGTGGCGGTGCTGGGAACACCCAAGGATGGGTGGAATGATTTTCTCTGTGGCTGGGGACAGTGTGACCCTTGGGCTGGCCGGGCAGGGGCGGGCAGGCGTCAATCAGGGCTGTTGGGAACATCCGGCCAGAGCTGCCAATCCCTCCCAATGTCTGACATTTCAGTCGTTGTCAGATCTGGTGATGGGGCTTGAGGAGAGGGACCTGTGCTTTGTCACCTTCCTGCAGCAGAACGACTGGCCTGGATCTGACTCCGAGAGTCTCTCTGGGCCATAGAGACAGAAATGCAGCTGGATTTCCAAGAGTTCACAGCCAAGTCTTCTTCTGAATTGCAAAGTGAACAGCTCGGGTTTTTGGAAGCCTCTGAGGAGGCATAAATACAAAAAGCCAAGATATCTCTTAATTTTTCTTTTCCTCTTTGTCATTTTTTCTGGCTGTAATGTTGTTTGAAGGGGGTGTGAGTCACCTCACGCAACGAAATGAGACATCCTTATCACTTAAGAAAATAATATTTAATGTGATTTTTTTATTTAGGTTGTTTCAAAGGGATGTCTTAGGGTTCAGAGCCTCAGACATTCTTTTTTTTGGACACAGAGTGGAAATAATTTAAGGTTTTGGTCTCAAGGACCTTTTCCGTGTAGGCATGTGGGTTCATGCTCTTGATGTTGGGTTGTGGTGTGGACAGATGTGCTTAGTTTGGGAATCCTGAGTTGGAGAAAAGTCTGTTTCATTTCTGGTGTTGTGAAATAGGGACCAGTAGTTGGCACATGGAAGGAGTTGAAGTAAGAGGAGCATGTTCAGTCCTAAACCGGGTCCAAGTGGCCCAGATGCTGCTCTGAGCAAGAAGTGGCCTTGGTGTGAGCAATCAGAGGAGCATGGTTACACCATGGAAAAAATCCCCTTGACGTGAACTAAAAGGAGATTCCTCCTCCACATCGAAGAGTTTTTCCTTATTAAATTTGCCTTTGGAGCAATTTCCACATGGGTTTAGGTGCAAAAGGGGAAAAGGCTTGTTGGGGCTGTCCAGCAGACGCAGCACCCCAGAAGCAGGTGCCCCTCTCCCTTTGGGGTCAGGTGGGTGGGACACAGGGTGTGCCTGTGAATCCCTCCCGCCACCGTGCAGGTGGGGAAACTGAGTCACGGCATCGCTGCTGTCACTCCAGGAGGGATTCACCCCATTTCCCAGCGGGAAAGAGCTGCGGGAGGGATTGCAAGGATACTGTAGGGGGGTGCGGATGATGGAGCAGGGGTGCACGTGCTAAAGGGGAAATGTGGGGGGGTGCAGATGACAGGGAAGTTTAGGGGGATGAGAATGCCAAGGGGGTGCGGGCAGTGGGTGCCAGGGACTTTG
>VZTX01004788.1:198353-222406 GCA_013400915.1 Pardalotus punctatus | reverse complement strand
CCTTTTATCCCCCCAGATTGCCCCCAGGTGGCCCCAGTTCTGCAGAGTGGCCCCGCAGCTGCCGCTCGTTGCCGCTAATGCTGCCCCGCCCTGCCCTGCCCTACCGGATCTCACCTCCAACCGGGCCAGCCCAGCTTCAGCCATCACCCACCATCATCCCAACCCATCTCGTGCTGGCTTTATCCCGAAAGTGCTGCTTTTATTTTTGGGTCAAATGAATGGATTTCCTTTTTTTTTTGAAATATACAGTATTTGTTTGAATTCACCTCAGCTATCTGGATCAGTGACCTGGTCTCTTCATTAGCTGTCTTTGTGTAATCCAGAGTAATTATCTTGGATGATTTGATGTTTTCTTCAAGATCATTGATAATGTGTCAAGCAGTGAAGGACAAAGAACCAATTACATTAGGATCCTATCAGAAAGTTTTTAGCTGGATGAAAATTTCCCTCTGACTACTTCACAGTTATTAATCCCTTAAATGTATTGTTTTAATTTCTTCATACATCACTGCCTAGAATATCATGATTCTTCATTAGAATATCTTTCTCTTAATTAAAAAATCTTAACTTTTACTCAGAAATACTAGGAAAATAATTTTAAGAATTTACTAGAAACATTCTGATTTTTAAACTAATCCCATAACACTGGCAAGTAAAAAAAAACTCTGTTAGGATCTTCCTTATATTTTCTTTTTTATAGCTTGTGGCAATTAATCAGGAATTTCTTACTAATTATGAGAAGCTTGTGATTTGTACCACACAGTTGTCTTCTACTTAGCATAATACTAATTTTTTTATTATAACTATATATAAGTCTGGATCAATTATTGTTTTAACAAAAGCCTGACTATGCAAGCTAATGAAAGAAATTTCCAACAATTTATGTAAAGAGTAAAATAAAAACATTATCCCAATGAGTAGATAATCTGTTTAAATTTGGACTGAAATTATTTGATTTTTTCTGAGGTTACATGACACAATACAGGTTTCCACAGAACGAGGGAATACTCATTATTTTAAATAAAGTCAGGCAAAAAGGTGGGCCCCAATCTGGCCTAAGCAATACACTTGCCCTGATGCCAAAGTTGAATAAAAATGCCCTCAAATTCATTGTTTAAGGGTTCTTTCTAAATTAGGAGTTTCATATTACCTTTCTCTCAAGTGTGTAAATCATTATATCAAAAAGCAGGACCATGCAGGACACCCTGATGGACTGATGCAATTACTCAGTGCATTCCACAAGGATGGAATCCTGTGTAACTGTTCGAACAAAACCAGTACTGCTTAATGTCAGAAGTTGATAAGTTACATCCACACACCCATAATCCTTTGATTATCTCCCAGTTCCTGCAACACAATAGACTGTGGCAGTAACAAGACATCAAGTATGTGCAATAACAAATACATCTTTTGTTACACAAAAATTTAAAAGAAAATGATTTAAACTGATAACAAAAATAGCCGTGCCAAAGATTGTAACTTTCAGTTTTGAACGGACTGCTAATTTTTTCCTACCTTGTGTACAAATGTTGAGTGTAGCATCTGCAAGTGCCCCACAGGCTGTTTTCTCAAGCACTTCCCCACAGAAACCACTTTGCAGATTTTCATTGACATGAGTAGCTTTTTCTTCAGGCCCAGAAGGCCTGAAGGAACAGACCTGTCATCTGCTCAGAAATACCATTTGGTTTTTCATTTACAGGGACAAACTGTGACATGAAATTACTGGGAGACAAAACCATACCTCTGTGGCAGCCCTTCAATTGTTCCCTGCAGGCACAAAGGACCGAGCAAAGGGTGGGCAGCTTCTGTCTTTTCCACATTTCTCGGGCACAGAGCAAAGGCATGTGAAGATTTTGTTTTCTACACGAATGTGCCAGCCAACAGAGAAGGGAATGAATACAGATTTAATGTGCTTCTGGTCAAAGTTAGCACAGACCCTTATCCTCTTCTACTGACTAACACAACTGGTCTTAACCAAATTAGTTTTAAAGAAACAGTGAATTTTGACAGAGTATTACCTTCAAAATCCATTTTAATTCAGTTTGGTCTTCACTGAAGACCATACATTAGTATTTACTCTTTTTTTTTTTTTATTGTGAACAAGGAGCGATGTTTTTAATAATCAACATGGTTTCCTTCATATTTTGAAGTGCAAGAATACACATGGTAACAGCCACAGAAGTAGCAGCAGCCTTATTCAAAGAGTGGTGGTGGTGAACCAGCTTATATTTGTTTCTCACAGTTACAAGCAATGCAGAATGCAGGTGTTTGTACTGACATTTGCTTGATATGAAAATATACTTCCAAGCAAATATGCACTATCAGGCATCTTCAGCAGCCAGTCTCACCATTTTCTTTCACATTTTAAACACATGGGTGCAGGGAAAGCAAACATAATTGAGCCATATTAGTAATCATTTAAAAAACGGCTTTAAATGATGAGGCTGTTCTTTGACATTTTCTAGAAGAGCTGGTTCAGTAGCAAAACAGAGCAGTGCTGCTCACAGCTGGCTCCTCACCCTGCTCCTGTTTCCTTCCCCTGCTCTCGCTGCGCACCTTTTGCTCAGCCCCACGGCAGTGATTTTCACACCTTTCCAGGGAGCCGGAATTCTCTCTTTGTTTTCCAGCACACAAGCTGTCGCTCTGCCACAGCCGCTGCTTCATTCCCACACAGATGAGATCCAGGTCTCGAGTGACACCGAACAGCGAAGCACTCCCGTTCCAGTTTCATACACAGCACTCTGCTTCAGACGTACTTTCACGCAGAAAGCCAAGGAGGAAGTTAGCAGTTTATGACAAAATCTTACTGTTATTTCAAAGCCGTAACAACTTGTGAGTTTTCACCCATTTTTACATTACACAGAATGATTAAAATGCAGCAGTATTTAGTGTAGTGATGTATTTTTTTTTTAAGTATTAGCCCATGCAGCCTTACAGTGCAGGCAAAGCTGATCACACAACTACCAGTGTGATCAGAATTTTAAGTACAATTCTTTGCAAAATGTGTCTCTTGGCAGTGCAACCCTAGATTTTTCTTTACTGAAAGATACTACCATCTTTTTTTTCTTTCTCTTTGCTGTACTTATTGTGTCTTGCCATCTGTCTTGTCTTCCACATCTGTCTTGTATCCTAGTTCCTACTTTATTCATTTACTATCTGTCTTATTGGTCCCATTTGCCCTTACCCTCTATTTTCATTCTCTTCATGCTGCTTGCACGCATTTCCTTAAGTTCTAGCACTACCTCCTTCTTTCAGTAAGAGGCTCTCAAGTGTGTTTAAATCATTCTTGAGCATCATTCTCCTCTGAAATTTGGCTTGTTTATTTAGGAAAGACTTTCTTTGCTGTCCTGTCATTTACGTTATTTTTCATAGCTATGTTTAGTATAGAGCACATTTTAAGGAATCAATAGAAATGAAATACAGGTTTTGATGCAATGGCAGGTTTTGTTTTTAGTTTGTATCTACAGACACATCTGTAAGCCTCTCCTTCACAAAATCAACTGGCAGAAGCAAACAGCTCTCCTTAGTGCTATTGCTTTTAGGATCCTTTTCCATAATGGAGTTGTAGCAGAATCTTTTCACAGAGAGGGAGAGAGACAGTAGCTTTTTTGCTATAAAGAGACCTTTATTAGATTGGGGGGAAGAGAAACTTTGGCTGGTACACGATTTGGAGATCTCAGTGCTCCTTTCACAAGAATGGAAGATGATAACTGATGAAGGGACCTTTGAGGGAGTCCAGAAAGATGTACACCTCTTATTTTACGTTAGTCTAATAAAAGCGTAGCTACTTCTGCATTCAGCTGCTGAGTTCAGTTGCCAAGGTCTACATTTTTCAATAAATCATTTTCAAACCTCTTTTGAGATCTATTCCTGTGTCAATGATAGGTTTCTGAAAAAGCAAAAGCAAAGAACTCTCCTGGGTGTTTTTTCAGTGGCAAGCACCAGACACAATGGATCCCAAATGCTGCTGGGCACTTACAACTGCCTTAAACAGTGCAGTATTCTCATAGCAACAAACCTGCCAGTACTGTGCTGGCTAAGGAACATGACACAGTATTTGATGGAGCAGCTGGAGCAGGGGGACCTGAGTCAGTGTTGCTTTGTTCTCTCATGTGTGGCCCAGGCAGGTCACTCTGGGCCTGTTCCCTGTCCTGCTCCCCATCTGCTTTGTTTGCAAGTTCTGCAGAGGGCAAAATGTGTCTTAGCAAAGTGAGGCACTGTTATTGTTTGAGAGCTGTATTCTCTTCCATAGTACTACTGAGGAATTCAGTGCTTTGTGTATGATACATACTTCTTAGCAAATTTTACAAAATAAAAGTTATTGTTGCTCAGGCACCAGTTTTAATGCCCACCCTCCCAGCCTCTTCATTCTGACGTGATGCCAAAGGGTGGCAGTGTCAGTGGCATTTGGGACATTTGTCACCACTGCTAATATTTCACCATCGTGTATTACCACAGAACTTCTGGCATGAGAGATTTACCTGGTGCTCTTTTGAATCCGATACAGTTTTTTCTCCTAAATTTGGAATGAGAAGTGAGAGTTCTTTAATTTAATAACATTTGCTTGGTTTGTATGCTTTTATCATGTCTCATACATGGGAGTATCCCCCAGGTTTATACAGAGAGACTGTATGCAGTGCCAGGACAAAAGGGAATGGCTTCGAACTGACTGACAGCAGGTTTAGATTGGATATTAGGAAGAACAATTCTTTACAGTGAGGTGATGAGGCACTAGCAGAGGTTCCCCAGAGAAGCTGTGGCTGCCCCTGGATCCCTGGCAGTGTCCAAGGCCAGGCTGGATGGAGCTCTGAGCAATCTGGTCCAGTGGAAAGTGTCCCTGCCCATGGCAAGGGGTTGGAATCAGATGATCTTTAAGGTTCCTTCCAATCCAAACCATTCTGTGATTCTGTGATTCCATAAGGATCGTACACAGAGCCCTTGATCAGGTTACTTCAACCTTCTTCATCTACCTGTATAGAAAAGAGCTATCACATTAGGCCCCATGCAAGAGCATTGCAAGCCTTAGCATATCATAAACTTTAAATAAAAATTATCTGTAATTGTCATTATTGCTCCTTACTTTACTTGGTCTTGTAATGTCACTCATGCAGTCCTTTCATGGCACATCCATTTAGTTGACCCAAACTCAAGGCTGTAAAATGGCACGACTTTCTAAAGAAGAGCCTGTAAATAAAAGTATATGGTGTTTTATATTTAGAACAACATAAACGTGTTGTCATCTCATCAGTCAACTCAGTATAAATATGCTTTTCACGTAAGGTTTAATGTTTGGCATTTTGCTGCCTCCCTTGCTGACCAAGGAGTACTTTTACATGCATTAAGTGCCACGTTCATTGCAAGCTTATGCATTACACAAAAATATTTTTTAAAAAAATTAAATATTTACATTCCTTTGAAGGTTTAATACCAGATATCCCTAATGGCTGCATTTTCTCATTTCTGCATTTTATAGTAATTGCTTTCCTCACCATGTACTCTTTGGTGATTTTCCAATTAATTGCCAACCCATCTGACCACCTTTACTCTGTGTTTTATTTCTGGCTTATAAAAGAAATTTAGCAGCTGTTAAGAACATCATGGTAATGTTTTTGACTGCTTATGAATCTGAAAATGCTAGGCAGACATTAATTAAGTCACATAATGGTATTTAACAGACACCACTATGATTGATGTTATTACTTTGTGCACTGTATATGTGTAGGCAATTCAAAGCACAGTTGCATAGGAATTCCCAAGCCTGGGTTTCACTGGTAAATTCCATTTAGGGATTAATAGGAAATTCAACTCATAACATCAACAATATGACACAGTACCCAAAACCTGTGGCAAAAAATAAATGGCAGCCTGACAAATGTTAACTGGTACAAAAAGCTACAAATGTTAAATGGTACAAAAAGCTACAAAAGTTAAATGGTACAAAAAGCAACGCATTCCACTGAGTCTTCACACACTTTGTATGTACAGACTTCACTCTATAGAGGGTTTAAAGCTATTTTTCTCTTCAAAAAACAGGAATTAAGATAAGGAAGGGAGTCACGCTGCAATGCCTTCTTGAAGGAAATAAAAAACACTGAGAAGAAGAGAAAATGTTACAAAGCTCAACTGTAATGTAAAGCTGCCCTGTTTGGTAGGGTTTCATTTGAGGCCCTAATCGCAGGAACGAGATTTGTTCTAAATTGTTTGCATTTGCTCCGAATATCTGGAAATTTGCTTGTTAAGTGTTCAGGTTGAGGAAAAAGCCTTCTCAGGTGCAGAAAGAAGCAATGCTGTGCAGTCAGCGGAAAGAAACATTCAAACAATTATACACCCTACTGCTCCAAGTCATATTAAAACAATCTATAAGCTAATTCAATGCTAACACAATGTCTCATAAATGGTAAACGGGCCGGATGAACATCGTGGCTGAGCAGGCTGGATGAACAACTTTCCCAGCTCAGAAATGCAGGATCATTGCAGTGTTCAACAAGGCTGTAACTGCCAGTGACACTTTATACCTGGTGAATTTAATCAGTGTTGCCAGCACAGATTTGTTTCCAGGGTGTGTGAAGGCAAACCAATGACGGGCAAGCAAGGTTCTGTGTAGTTGCACTGTTTTAGAATTTTCCTTTCTCACTCATGGAGAATATAGATAAACTGTATTTCTTGTAATCTCTGTGTTTTGTGTTAGAGGTGTACAATCCTTGACCAATAGATCTCGGGAGGTGGATTGTCTTTGGCCAATAGACACTTGTTTATTACTGTGTATAAAAAGAACTTCTTGTAAATAAAATCTCTTCTTCACCATCTTGAAGCCTGTCTGCCTGACCTCTCTACCTGCTTCCACAAATCCCATGAAAAACAGAAAAGCAAACCATATTCTGAAGTTTGAGGATCTTTTACCTTTCTTATTTCTTACAAGCTGGTCAGCAGAAGATACTCAATGAGATTAAAATAGACAAGAGATTAAAATAAGACAGTTCCAGGATGAGTCTAAGCCCTGCTCCCTCCTCCCCAACTCCACCAGCTCCAACCACAATTTATGTGATTCTTCAGGGTGAATAAGGGTGAATGGGTATTTTTGAACTTCCTAATATTTTTGTTGTTTTTTACCCTTTTCCTGTGGGGCAAAATTGTTGGATCTAATCTTTGTAAGCACATTATCCACTGTTAGAATAAACACAGGAATTTTGCTGCAATTCTCTCAAAGAACTTATGGGAAACTCTTAAATTTGAAGATGATGCTTAATGCCACCTTGCAGGCTTAGTAATGAGCACTTACAGATCTTCTGATTGAAAATTCAGCTGGCTGCCTAGTCCCTGAGATAATTTCAAATTAATAAAACTTCCACATATTTTTTTCTCCTTAATTTTTCATGATGTTTCTATTTGATGAAAAAGTAAAGCAAAGCAAACTGTGAAGATAAAGGTAAACATGAGAATCCTGAATGCTGTGAGCCCAAGGAACATCACTAAGGGTTCTCCAGTTTGAGGATGAGATGGCAGCACCATCCTTCATATCCTGGAGTATCAGTAGGATCAGCTGCAAGATTCATTAGCTGGGATATATGAAGAGAAGCACTTGAAATAATGCTTCTGGTGGTACTTACATGACATTTATAGCCTTATTTTCAAAACCAGAGGTGACTTTAGACCTGACAACCTGCGGATCTAATAAAAATTTGAAATCTATTTAAATACAAAAAAAAAAAAGTAAAATTGGAAAAATGTTTGAATAGTAGAAGAAACTTTCAACATTTTTCCATTGCTGTCTCCAAGCCAAAGTAAGTTAATTTATCTCTTTCTTCTTTTTTTTCCTCTTTTTTTTTTTCCCCTTTTTTTTTTGTCCCCCCAAAAAATTATTTTAGGTCTGGAATATGTCTTGAAAAGCCAAGACAAGAAAAGACTGCCCAAAAAGACAAGGTGGCACATACCATCTGTCGTGCATCCCCAAATGTTAATTACTTATGAGTAAGATTTAAGATCAAAATGGAAATGAAAATGATCTTCAAAGTGTAACTGAAGAGTCATGGCTGTAATTCAGCTCTCTGAATGTCTTGATCCTCTTTTTCTAACACTTCGACTGAAGTATGATGCTTCAACTTTTCACAGAATCTACATTGCAGCACACGTTACTAATCTGGTACAAATTTCTGCAGCACTAAAGGGCAATATCTGTTTGGAATGGTTCTTACAGGAAGTTTTGTATTTATAGAAAATTCAAATTGTAATTAGAGATCTTTAAATAGGATTTTTTCCCTCCTTTTGGTACTATGCAAAAAGAAAGAACAGTTAATTTTGTCATATTCCATTGATATTATTAAACCTACAGAGTGGCTGGGGTAGAGGAAAGGAAGACAAAACTATTGATCTAATTTTGAACCTCTAGATGTGAAATGCTGAATACAAAGCAGCTCAGTAATTTTGATTCCAAGCTACATCCAAAACTGAACAAAGTATATTCTTTTACCCTTAAGATATAAAATAATTTTTTGGTAATAACTTCTGTTCACTGAAGATTTTGCCCTGAGAGGAACAAAAGCAGCACAAAAATACCTAATCTTCAGGGGCTTCTATACCTTACAAGGGAAAATTCCTGCACAGAGCATAATCACTTGAAAAGAACTTATTTACTTAGCCCTCAGGTAGAAAAGAGTTTATGCACACACAGAAAATCCAGATAGTGTCTCAAAGAGAGTCTTGGATATCTCACACACTACCTCTATTCATTGCTCTAAAACTGAGTAACAGCTTCAAAATCGCTGTTTGCCAGCATCTCTGGGGGAGGAGTCAAAGCTAAGCACAGCTATAAAATGTTGCCCAAAAAGACTAATAACATTTTGCAGTGTAAGAATGGAAATCCTAATGTTCGGATTTTCTTCGAAGAACAGCTTCTTTGTAGCCTCTGCTCAGAAAAGGCGAAGTGGCTGTTCAAAGCCCCTTGTTTTGGTGAGGAATGTTTTTGTTGTTACTGCCCCACAGTGGCTCATTGGAATATGTATGCAGGGTGGTTGTTTTTTTCTGCCTGAGCAGGCATTTGGAGACGGGGAGGGTTGCCAGGGAATCTTTTATTTTCACTCAGCCTGCCTAGCAAATGATCTACAGTTATAGGTAAATACAGCTATAATCCAAGACGACGTTTTCTTTCACATCCTTATTACAGAGCTAATGTATTCCTCGCCTCAATGTATAGATTATATTTTCTGCTTACTGATGGTTCTTTAGATTGGATGAAATGGAAAGATTTAGTAGATAAATGGGGGACTGATTCGGAGAACAGGCATTTCATTGAGTGCTCCCGGTGACAGTGAATCCCGCAGTATGCCATGAATGGTAAAAACCTCAATGAGTGTAAATACACGTCCGTGTGTGTAAATACTCCTTTTTCACACACTGTTCTTCTGTACACACTTTCATTTAACATGACTTATTCCGAGAACAAAACCAAAACTACCTTACAATGTCAATAAAAGTTGTTCTGTATATATAAGACACGCATTTAACACCCAGGAACTACTTTTTAGGTTAGTGGTCTGAGTGTTTCACTCGTGTTCTGATTTGGCACAGTGAACACATTGCACAGTGACCCAGATTCTCCTGTGCTCTGTGGCTTTGGACTGCTCTGCCAGCACCATCCATCTCCCAGAGCAAAGGGGAGCTCCAGTCACACACATTCCCAGCCCAATTGCAACTCTTTGCTGGGACTGTGGTCAGAAAAAGGAAGGCTTACACTGGAGAATTCCAGTGCCAGTTCAGCCTCCTGGCCCCCTTAGCCATGGACATGGTACCTTAATTCTGACACTGGCCTTTGTGCACAGCAGCAGCAGAATTAGCATTGTGATAGCGTAACAAAAAACTTATTTTTTTCTAACATTTCTTGCCAGTTTGAGTTTAGATACACTTATTTCTATAGTCAAATGCATTTTCAAATTACTATCAGATTAAAAGAGCAAAAAGCACTCTGGAATTCAAGATTGCTTTCAGTCAGTGAAGCAGAGAGAATGTTACAAAATACTTAGTCACCCTTTGGTCTGACCTTGATTTGCAATCTACAATTTAGTGAATCTCACATCACATCAGATGTTCACTGGGTTAAAAAGATCAGTGAGCTTACCTGCCAGTACACATGTAGCTTATCTCTTTGTCTGCAGTTCAGTTTGTCAGCACACTAGTGATCTGTGCTCCATCTGCACATGGAAGCAGAAATATTCCGCTCTCATAATACATAGGCTAGCACTGCCCTGTAGTTCCTGTTTCAGCTGAGGAATGTTTATGAGGCTGAGAATACTGGTGCTGTCATCCTAATTTTTCTACGTTGTTATTGTACCAGCACAAAGTTCTTGCAATGTGTGGTTTAAAATGCTGGCTGCTCAGCAAATGAGCTAGTGCATGCAGCATTGTAATAACACAGAAATCTGCATGTTGAATTTCAATTATGCTTTAAAGCTTTCTAAACAGAGTGCTTACACTTTCTTTTCAACATGCAATGAAACGTTAGTTGGTTGTTTTGTGTTTTTTCCTTTCTCTACAAGCATCAGCATGGCAGGGCACTAGAGAGTTTCCTTCTGTGTAAGTGATTGTTTACTTCAGCTCCTGTGCCCTGTGGAAAGCCTGCCTAGTGAGTGACCATGCTACAAAAGGCTCACTCTGTTTTCAAATCAGTTAATGCACTATATCTCTCTCATGAAAGAGAGGAAATTAATTCTGTGAAATGCTTTTTACCTGCCCTATTTAAGTAGCCAGTGCAGTAATACATTTTGGGGTTGGTGCAAAGTGGAAGGGTGCCCAATGACGAGATTTATTTGCAAGAATTTGTCGGTGGTGCCTGCAGTCAGCACATGTAAGGGACTGGCTGAGGACAGGAAATAAGAGTCATTATTTCTTACTTGAAAATGAGGTTTGCAACTCACTAGAAATCACCTTTTTATTCTGGGAAACATTTGGAAGCACCACTCTCTGGCAGGCTAGATTTCATGGTCACTCTCATAGTGCCAAAAGAACCTCTTTAATAACTTTAATAGAACATAAAGCAGAAATAGTGCAAGACTGGATTCAGCCATGATGGCAGGGAGGAGCTGGGAAGGATTTTTACTGGAGTAGAACATTCTCACTGTCACAAAACACAGTCACTCTGAATTTAACACTGGAATGTTGCAAAGGAGTTCTCACAGCCCAAGAAATGCAGTGGTCACCAAGCAGGCAGCTCTGTATTCCATTATGGCAGCATGGTGCAGAAACACAGGAATAAAACCTAAAAGCAATATAATCATGTTAGAGTGGCTGAATACAATCGTATTAGCCCAGTTTGAAAAGCAGAGCTAATCTGACCAGCTGCAAATTATTTTGATGAAGCCACACTGTTTGATGGAACCCTGCACTCCGCCGCACTGGTGTGTGCAGAGAAGTCTGTGATCTGCTAGGGAAGCTAAGTTTGGTTAAAGTAATGGCTTCTTCCTCACCATGAGCAAAATTAAAAGCTGGAACAGGAAAGTGATTTTAAAGTTAGAGATAATTGAAAAGGACTATTCCAGGTTTGAAAAAAGAGTGTAAAATAAGAAATATAAGCTGCTCATTTCCCTTCTGTAAGAGCTGAATACTTTATGGTTCTTCAAGGTAATGGACAAAGAAACAATGAGAACCAAAGTTCTCATTAACAATCATCAAAGAGAAGAATGAAGTTGTAAACTCTGAATAGCTACTTCATAAACCTCATTTATAGAAGGGTACAATTTAAAGCAACTACTGGTTTACAAAACAACATAGGCTCTCAATGAAGCTCCAGCATATAAAAACCTTGTTGCAGAGAGTTTTAAGGAAACAGGAAGAAATGCCATGTGCCCATGGTAGTTGTATATTGGTCATGGCACCCACAGTTGGTCTCCAAGGTGACAGCGAAACACGAGGTGGAGGTAAAAGCAAAGGAAGATTTTAACTTTCTTCATGTGCAACATAAATTAAAAATGTGAGTACTATACTACGAGAAAGGTTCTAAGTACATTTCAGGGGCCCTGGTGACAGAACTAACCACTCTGGCTCTGTTCTTCAGTTTAGTACAATGTCACTGAAGTCCCTTGAGGTGAACAGCTTCATAACCCACAGAAACTTCCAACACTAGTTCTTGGTTTACGCATGCATGCACTCCACTTTCAGAAAGCAAGAAAACCAAGAGTAAAATTTTGGATTTTTCATAACTAATGAGTATAACAGCAGTCCTGAAACGCTGCAATAGAATAAGATTTGTATTTGTTGTTTTAATAATTAATCCATTGACACAGCTACGATGATGGTAAGGGGAAGGAACTGCTCCCCATTGTCACAAGACAGTACCTCCAAAATTATCATTGAATTGTGATAAAGCCTCTTCTTACAGCCAAGAAGACAATCACAATGCAGAGATTATAACCACAATGATTTGAATTATTATCCCATATTTTCATACAGAATTTGGCTTCCCCATCAACATGGCTGTTAAAACAAATGAGACAGAAGAAGCTGTTTTGGTAGCAGCCAGATTTTAAGTTGAAGTGACAATGGAGAAGACTGCCAAGTAAAAATACCAGTTTGGCCAGTAGCAGGAGGGGAGGAACAGGACCTGGTCTCCTGTGAATACACTGTGACAACAGAGCTGCTTACAGCAAAAGGGCAAGAGGACATCACCACTCATTTCTCGGGTAAGCTTCTCGCTTCACAAACTGGGCATTTCCAGAGAGATTTCTGGGCTATAAATGCCAAAGCAAGGGAAAATAAGCCTCAAAGAGGGACAGATATTAAAGATACAGCATTATGTGCTGTGTTTTTGTACTAACACACTATTTTTTGTTGATTCCATTCTTCAATTATAACTTCCAACAACAGTCTGTGTGACAAGCCTATGAGTACCTTTACCTTTTTTTTTTTTCGGTCCTAGATAAAATTGACTCCACTAGTACTTTTTTTGGTGTCCTTATTATTCTAGCAACATAAAGCTGCTTGAGATTTGTTCCCTTTTAGGCCAGATGTTGCCCTGTTTGTATCAGGAGAACAAGTGAAAAAAGCTAGAGCTGGTGAGTCTGATCTGTTTTCTTCTGAGGCACAGCTCCGGTTCTGCATGTGTCTGAGTAATATGGACAGGCATCCTCAAATCCAGTAAAAATTGCATTTTTATTTTAAAATTACTAAGGCTAAGAGAAATGTCTGTGAGGACATGGTATTTGCATGGCTAGTTCTTACATGTTCCACCAGCAAGGGATATGTTAAAATGAATGGGAGTGCCTGAACAAGATTAATTCAGGCTGAGTTGGTTTTGTCACTAGTACATGTTTGTGTCAGTGGTTAGTGATTAATTTTTGATGAAATGACTGGTAAATATCAGTCCAAATTACTGGAGGAAGTAGTGGATAGAGAGGAAGACAACAATTTCTCATGTATTGCAGGGTTCTAAAAGCAAGTTAATGTAAGGAGGTTTTTGAGTGCTGGAACACAGAATGTCACAAATAGGGTAATACTTGGTTTTGTCTTATTAATAGGGAGATACTGAAAACATTCTAGAAATCTATCAAGTAACTCTAAAGGAAACTTAAAACTAGTCTGAAAACCACTCAGCTTTGCTTTCATTTCCTATTAGTCATTGTGAGAACTGTCTTCTGAGATACTGAAGGTATTATCATGGTTGACTACGTTACACTTAAAACCCTCAGGGTAGCACTACACTTACCTGTGCATAACCTGCAATCAAGTATGAAAAATAAATATTAAGGCACATTTTGGAATCCCTGAGGCCTTGTTTGAGTGGCTTATGCTGTCGACTTCAGTTTATATCATGTTTTAAATTTGGCAGATATATCAACAGCAACGGATACTTTCTTTTCAGTTCAGATAAACCATTTTGTTTAACTATGGCTGGAAAAAGCCCCGAATTGCATGGCAGTACAGACTGCAGGTTGAGGTTTTTTTATCTTCATGGAGCAATATGAAACATTTTTATTTCAGGTCTAACATAGACCACAGCCTGTGCTCTTCATTTACAACATGATACAAGCAAATGAATAGAAGCAGAAGTGGAGAAAGACTACAGTAAATTGCTTTTTCCTTTTTATATACTGACCCATAGCTGTGGTCAGGAGAAAACAATATTCTCTGAAGAAATCTACAGTCTATTTCTCTGTTTTACATACTGAAACAGTGCAGAGCACTGTGGGAATTGTAAAACAAGGTAATGTGTAGTTAAAATAAAGTTAGACAGTGCCATAATGTATATGCTCAGGCGGTAATCATCAATCTGGCATTTACTGCTGCCATGCCTGTGTGGTTTTTCATTAGGACACAACTGCCCATAGTGTAGCTGGAAACCTGGATAGCTGTGGCTTGTATTAAAGGATAACTCCTGAGAACCTGAGGGAGGTTTTACCGAGATCAGCTTCTGGTCTTACTCTCCTCTCAGGCCCAGTAAGTCTGACACATAACAGACATTCCTATTATCAGTGTAGGATAAGATTTAGGCTTGATCTCATTTAAATTTTATCAGCATGGCTGTTGATCAGCTGTTGTTATTCACACATCTATCCCAGTCCTAGAGTTATCTCTTTAACTGCTGTTGTACTGATGCCAGGGTATGCCAGCAGAAACATTTTATACCTGTGTAATTGGATCTACACTAAAGCGATTGAAATAATGATAAAGCCAAAAGCTGGTCTTGTCCGCGCAGGGAATTTTATGACAGAAATCTGTCTCTGTGGTGGGGCAGTCAGGCTACAAGTGACCACAACAGCAAAGCATGGAGCTCAGCATCAGCTAATCCATGGCAACTCCTCCCGACACGACCCAGCCCCTGCGGACCCTTGGGAGAGCACTCAAGTTCAGGGCATGGAGCGCAGCATCAGCTAATCCATGGCAACTCCTCCCGACACGACCCATGGAGCGCAGCATCAGGGGAGAGCACTCAAGTTCAGGGGATGGAGCTAATCCATCAGGGGATGGAGCTCAGCATCAGCTAATCCATGGCAAATCCTCCCGGCCCAGGCCCTGCAGACCCTTGGGAGAGCACTGCCAAGTTCAGGGGCACGGAGCTCAGCACCAGCTAATCCACAGCAACTCCTCCCGGCCCAGCCCAGCCCTCNTTCAGGGGATGGAGCTCAGCACCAGCCAATCCATGGCAACTCCTCCCTGCACAGCCCAGCCGTCGCAGACCCTTGGGAGAGCTCTGCCAAGTTCAGGGGATGGAGCTCAGCACCAGCCAATCCATGGCAACTCCTCCCTGCACAGCCCAGCCGTCGCAGACCCTTGGGAGAGCTCTGCCAAGTTCAGGGGATGGAGCTAATCCATCAGGGGATGGAGCTCAGCATCAGCTAATCCATGGCAACTCCTCCCTGCACAGCCCAGCCCTTGCAGACCCTTGGGAGAGCTCTGCCAAGTTCAGGGGATGGAGCTCAGCACGCCCTCGCCACGGGCACAGGGCACGGACTCGGTCCCCTGCTCGGCTCCGATGATGGATTCACTTGTTTAGCTTCAATAACTTGTTGGTGACTCTGAGTCCCCTCTGTATTTCCACCAATTCCAGCCATGCTGTGGAAATGCTGGGAAGGAAGAGCAGTTTTTTCTAGTTGGCCTTACCCTGCCTTCTCATTTATTCAAGGCACACAAAAAAAACTTATCAAAGCCATGACAGTGACTTTTGTACCGTAGTTCTCTTCTCTATAAAATTAATATAAAGAATACAAACATAGAAATTTATTCCTGACAAAAAATCCAAAATATGTGTTCAAGATAGCAAAAGTTCAGTAACTGAAATAGTGGTGCTCTGAACAAATACAGCAATAAAGATCTCAGCTACCTGGAGAAGACAGGTACCCTAACCCCTAACCCTAACCCTGGGCTCTTTCTTTGATTTATTGATAATGGTCATGATGATAACAATGTGATAAATATCTGTGGATTATTTTAAAGTTTTCTTAATGCAGATAAACTTTGGAACTGAACCAGAGGCAATTTTTCAGTGTTGTGCCCAAGATCCATCCTTGGTCTGGACACAGAGCCTGGCTTATGTCTTTTCACACAACAAAATTATTCTCCCTCTCAAATTATGACCCAATATAGTATATCTATTTTTGGATATATATTATTAGACACTATTGGATCAAATTATGTTCCTTCATTACTATAAAGCCAATATAATACATAAACATAAATAAAATTATAAATATTTTTTGGTACTTAGATTAATCAAACTTCACAGGATAACACTAAGGATTATTTTGGTTTATGAGTTTATGTGGTATAGAAAAATGAAAATATCTTCAAAAATGTTAATGACCTAACTGAAAGGTGTGGTCTTCAAAACATTTGTTCCTTTTAAATAATTCCAGAGAACACAAGAATATTAGAAAATAAACATGCAAAATGTTTGCAGAAGTATGTTCTCTAGGACTGTATGCTTTAAATGCCTGAAGATTTATTGGACTTGGACCATGTATGGGATTAATACTCTTTTTGCCAGTCCCTTGATTTCTAATTTCTTTGCCAAACAATTTTGAACAGCAGTGATGATTTATCCTGGCCCTCTGTAGTCCTGTTTTAATTTTTTAGTTCACTTTCAGAGGAAGTTCATGAAATTTAGGGTGCTTTTGTGCCCAAGTTTTGCAGTTTATACTGATACAATTAAAATGCCAAAACCTAATATTTGTTGATTAATATTAGTTTTAACTGTTATAAGAGTTCAGGAGGGTTTAATCTCAATCACATAAATCCTCCTTGCACCAGATCTACTACAGCTTTTATTACCATGACCACAGCCACAACTACCATAGTAGTGCAACCAATTATATCTATTTTTAAACAGTATATCTAAGACGCTTAAGAAAATGTCACCTGTATATTTTTGGTCTCATGTTCTTTTTAAATAACAGGCATAAGTAATCATCTTTTGAAGCAAGTTCTGCCTCACCACTAAGTACCACAAGTACAAAGTTGTTTGCTTCCTTAAATTATATTTATTAGGACACTCTGGAATGGAGTAGACACTAATTTCACTGAATAAATGGGAATTTGAGACCTTTAGGCTAGATTCACAGCTACTAGTTATGAAAAATAATAACCATGTGTTGCAAGAAACCAACAATAGTTTGCTGTCTTACTATAGACCAAATGCATTATCTGAAAACTGCCATGGTTCAGTTCTATGTATTATTTCATTGTATTTCAATATTACTAGGAGTAGGCATAAGAACAATATTTAATCTGCTTTGGTTTTCCCTTTAAATTCTTCAGTCCGAGAAATTATGTGAGCTAACAACTCGGTTTCAACATGGAAATGGTTTAGGACAGCAAATATATATATTTTTTGCCCCAACAAGGATTTTCTTCCTTGAGCAATGAGAAAAATGCTATATAAAACTTTAATAAAATGAATTATCTTCTGCTGCACTGAAGTCTATATTTTAAACCCAAAAGCAAAGGAGACCTAGGCTAAGCCAAACTACACGAAGATGCATTAAGTCTTAAAAAATTGACTGATCAATGTATTTTAAGGTGTTTTTTACTTTTTTTTTTTTTTTGCTGCTTGCTCTAAATTCCTGTGAGTATTTAACCAGCATTGCATTTGTGCTTTTTGATACTAATTGAGAAATTTGATAATTTGAAGCCTCCTGAGGGACATTTCCCTGGGCGGCTCACGGACGCTGTTACACGAAATCACGATTTTTGCCAGGCAGCTTGTGGGGTTAAAGCAGCCTCACAAATAACCAGTAACTAGGCGGTGAAATTAACTTTCAGCGGTGAAAAACATGGCGTGTTTTCCCCCCGTTCAACGTTATAAAAACCCTTTTTTTGGTGATTTTTACAGTCGCGAAGCCGTCGCAGGCCGAGAGGGAGCAGCGCTGCCTGGGGCGCCCTCTGGCGGCGCCGCTGTGGGAAATGCAGGCGGAGCCGGCCCCGGATCCTGGCGGAGAAAGCGGCACCTCGGAAATCGAGGTTTTATAACGGCAGTGGNCCCTTAATACAGACATCCCCAATACACATCCCCCTTTTCTTCTTCTTCTTGTGTCTCTCTTCTTGTAGTTTATTAACACAGTTTCGGGTAAATCTAACTAGGGAAATTCCTATGGAAATCCTACCCGTTGTTCCTTCTATCTCTCAGTGTCAAAGTTACCTTACCAGCAGACTCAGGTCGTATCTTTACCAGCCATTTGTTTGTGAAGACACTCCCTTATTCCTTTCATTATCCACACATTAAACCTGCTTTATAAAACAGGTAAAGCAGTTTGTGATGCGAGGAGAGGAGCCTTCTTCCCTCCGGTTTCATTGAGAACCCTGGTCAGTCCTGTAGCTCAGTGAAGCGCTAACAACAGGACGCAGTTTTGATGAAGAAAAACACCTACATGCAGTTCCCGACTAAGATTGGCAAAAAGGTTCTTCAGGAAGTAGACTGAAGAGTCCACAGAAAACAGCCAAAATTGAACTGGGTGAACACAATGCCCTGAGATGTCAACCCAAGCCCCAGGTAAGATGGACACGCTGCTCCGCACTGATACCTCAGTGTTCTTGTCAACAAACCATTCCATGACCCCGCTGTGGAGGGAAGGTCTGGAATGTTACATAATCCTGTGAAAACCTTAATACTGAATATTTTGGTACCTAAATTGAAGGAAAGGAATCCACATGCTGGTGGCGTGCATTTTCTGCATAACTCTTTTGCTCAAAACAATCCCAAGCATTTTTAAATGAACAACTTCACTCAGTGCTGAGATACAGCAATCCCTGGAATGGGAATTGCTAAGCCCTTGGCAACATTACACAGCCAGAAGCATCCATGCCCGTTCTCTGCTATTATTTAGCCCCTGCAGCAGATGTTTTTTCAGCAAGTCCTGTCTTGTACTTGCATTGAATGAATAAAGTTCTTGATTGGGTCCAGGTCAGTGTTCTGCCTCAGAAACTCTGTTTTGCAAAGGAATTCCTCCATTCTCTAGCGCTTGAAGGAGTAAATGCTTCAAAGTTAGGCTCAAAAAATTGTGAGACTATGGACGTGAGTTCCTCTGTTTCTCTGTTTCTTTGGTACTTGCATTACAGAGCATGGAAAGCCAAGGAACATAATTTCCTACAAATCACACATCAGACTGAACTCTTGTTGGTATTATATGGCCACCAATACCATTGATATGAAGGTGATCCCAAAAAGGATGCCTATAACATATCCTGTTACTAAAGAGTAATGTTTTCCCCTCTTGCAAAATACAATATAGTGAATAACTTAAGAAAGCCAGGTCTGATGATGATTTAAAAGCACTTTATTTCAACAGGTCTTCGCTCTCTCATCAAGACAATACAAGTAAATGTAGGCATGCAAAATATTAATAAAATCAGTTCATTTTTTTGAATGTGAAAATTTTGAGCTATAAATACCTAAATAAATATAAATACCTAATTTTGAGCTAAACAATACCTGCATGTGTTTCTATTCAAACATATTATTGCTCAAAACATACTTTGAGCAATATTTAAAATACTTACACTACTGAAGTATTAATTTTCACATTAAATAAGAAACTGACAGGCACAGGAAATGAAAGACTTGCCAAAAGCCAGATTGAAGAGAGAAGCCTGATAGAAAATAAATACAGGTCTTCCCACATCCAGATTAGTACCTGATTTACTGCACCCCAGTTGTTCTCCAGCTACAGGTGTGGTCAGGGCATGTATCTACCTGCTTTGTCTTATGGTCACGAGGAGTAAAATTCTGTACCTTGGCATGGCCACTTCTGTCATTTCTCCAGAAGAAACAGCTCTTTTCTACCCTTGTGGTCAAATTCAAAATCTCAATCATGACTCCAGCTGATTATTCTTCAGTTGCACACACAGTTCAGCTGAAAGGAAAATGAATGAAAACATATTTATTTAAGACCAACCAATATTTGAAGCTCTATAATGAATATTAAATAGTATTTAATAATATTTATACGTTAAAATAAGTTAAACAAGCCACTAAAATAAGAAGGGGGAGAAAAAAAAAGAATGTGTCCTTTCATGCGAGTAAGTAAAATATCCTGCAAAATATCCTGAAGGTTTATTTTTTCTTTTACAGGAAATCACTTGTAATTGCATTAAGTTGGAAGGGAATTTATTTTTATTGTGGCAGGTAACAGAATAGCCTTTTAGTATCTTTTGTTTGCAATATTTGAATAGATATGCAATCCTGTTAGTGTGCATCATTCTGAAATTTATAGCTTTCCAGTAGAAGCTAATTTAAAATAATGAAAAAAATATTGTTTATTCTAGCATTTTTGCATGTCTAGACTGCTTCTTAAACACAAGCTGTGCTGTAAAGTACAGCTAAAGACACAATATATTTCAGCTTTCTTAGTTTGTTTCTATTTTGCAAGACATAAATCCCTAGACACTCTTAAAGATGCAAAGAACAGCACAGTGCAACTTGTTACGTTTACAAAATGTATTTAAATGAACAGTTTCTGCAGATTTCTATTACTCAGTTCGCTGTTATCAAGGACAGGTATTTCATTAATTCCTAGCTTGAAGACTCGGTCTGATTTTAATCTTATTTAAGTCACTTTAAACTAGCACCTGTATTGTCATGGATATCCTTGCTGCTGGCTCCACCAGTTCCCCCTGTCCTGCCTTGCAGAGCCCCTGCCAGAGCCCTGCCCTTTGGCTGTGCGTGCAGGAACTCTCAAAGCGGAGCATAAAAATTAATGTGTTTTATACATAATGCATGGCATTTAAAAAACATTGTCACTTGACAGCTGAGTTGATAATAAAATTAGTTTGTTCTACCTCCCGCTGTTAAGTACGAGACATCCAGAGCTCCGTGTTTTAATGGTTCTGGCAACACCTCTGCGAGATGATAACCACCACTGGTGCCTGGCTCTCCCTCAAAAATCTGTGTATTTAGAAATCGAGACCCATCTAAAAATAATGCAGTCTAAACTTCCTACATAGCAGAAATAGGTGTATAATGTCTCCAGTCCTGCAATGAAGGGAGTAGGTTGCATATAGACATGTGACAATTGTTCATCTCAATTTGTGGCCGTAGGGTTTCTTTTTTTATATGTCTATGTCATTTCTAGTTATTATTGCATTTGACATAAAGTGATTTGACCTGAAGTTATGCCAGTTTCTTGGCCCAAAAAAACCCAAATTCCATAAATTATTTAGAAAGAAAAAAAGAGAAAGATCAGCCACCGCAACTACAAAGCACTGCAAAGGGTGGAACTCTGAAAAACCCAAACCCACTGTTTGTGTTCATTTGCAAGTCTAGATATAGGATCAACTGACACTGATGGAACATGGTGCAACAGAGATAAACGCTGCTCCAGAAAAAGTAAAACTTGGGAATTTCCATTATTGAGAAGCAGAAGTAAAATCAGGGCTAGTGCTCAAAAACCTAAGGGGGATTTATTTTACATTTCCACAAAACGGGGATGAGGAAAAAAGGAGAGAAAGAAACTTGCTCACATAAATATATGGAGAATAAAAGTCATGTTTGGGACTGAGGCAAAATCCTAGCAAAAGATGTGGTACAGTGTGGTTGCAATTTGCTCTCTGAGTTTTTCTGTTGTTCTGACAGCAAAAAAGAAACAAAGCAGAACGATGTGAGGCCTTCAGCAGAGAAAGACCTCCAACCTTATCTGTCAGGCTGGTGAAAGTAGTTCCTTTTGTTCCCTGCACTGCTCTCCACACATCCCCCATTCCCAGTACCAAAGGGAAGGCTTGTGTCTCTTATTTTCTTGCATAGAGACATAAAAGTGAATTACAATCTTTCTTTGCAGCTGTCATCTACAGTGGCCTCTCAATGACTTATCTGGCGACCAAAGTAAGGCTACTCAAGCAATATATTTTACGTGACCTTTGCAAAAATGCTGAGAATTCGTCCTACAGGCAGTGCATTTTTATTAACAGGTTTTTCCATGACTGTAAAGCCAGGAGTTGTATAATATCTACGAGACTCTTCTCCTTACATTTCGAGAAGTTCATAAAAAAATTGGCATCTGCGGGAAGAAGAACCACAGTAAGTGCAATCAGGGGAAGGCAGGGACAGTCACTGCCCTGCAAGGCACCTGGCCCCAAAGTCTCAGGGACCTGTTAGGACACAAATTGATCTAAATCAGCCACGGTGCTTACAGCATCCTGAGGAAGGAGCTGAAGATGCTCTATGGAAACCATATTTCTGAGAGTTTGTCTGTTAAGTGCAAGTTTTAGAAAGGAAGCAAGCTTGACCTTCACAGTATGCAAAACTTTGGCTCTGGTCCTAGCTCTTTTCACATGTGAATAGTTCCTGTGGGGCCTCTTCATGTGCTCAGAGTAACAAACAATTTCAGGATTTAGACCTTGATCTGAACCAAGGAATAGCAGCAATACATTCTGATAGACAGAAATATTTTGTTCATAGCATTTTCTATATGGACAGAGGTAATCTAACTTGGATTCTTCAGGTTCATGATGTAGCTGCTCTGGTTTGTAAAGGGTTCTTGCCCTTTTCCAGTGTTTCCCTCCAACATCTGTGAAATGAGCCACCCACTCCTTACTCTTTTTGTAGTTATTTAAAAAATTAAATAAAAATTTTTACTAAATTTGACTTCTAGCTGTATTTCAAATACAGTTGAGGCAGAATGCTGGATCCATTGTAGCTTATCCTTAGACACCCCTTGGAAAGCAGGACAGGTCATCCCCCCCAGACATGCCACTCGCTTTCCTTTCTGGACTGGCTGATGCTATCGCAGTTGATTGCTCTTGCACAGGACAAACCATCCTGTAGGTCATTTCATGTCTAAGCAATCCACAGAAATTCCTTCCCCAATTGCCTCTTCTTAGGTGTAAAATACAGTTGTCCATTATGGACTTTGCTATTTTAGAAATCCACTGTAACAACAGCTCAGTGAAATGGGTATTAACAGGATTGACAGCCGGTCCTCATCTGTATGCCACCACCGTGTTGTAAACCAAACACACAGAGCCGCACGCCGATTTTTATTTGTTATCCTTTTGTAGTTTCTATATATCCCATTTTATTGCAAAATGTTCAGAAATGTTGATAAGTAAGTCTCACTGACTGGTAGGTGTTAGTCTCAGCAGCATGGTGCACTGCAGCCAGGACACAAACTCTAATTTGTGGGTAATGTTCTGTTTGTACATAACGAGGCACCTCTGCCATCTGGATCCATGTGGGACAAAAATAATGAAGTCACAACTTCACTAAATTCACAGAATTTAGCACCCAGTAGAGTAAAATACAATGGGCATTTGATTAGAGTCAGGCGACTGAAATATGATATGGAAATATGACCTAGAAGAAAAGGCATTACATCTGTTCTGGAGTATTTCAGCATGGTTAATGGCCATGCAATTGTTCATTCCGAGTCCATATTCAAAGGATCTCATTGAATATATGAGTTAACAGGTAAGATGGAGACAATTCACTGAATGACTGGGGATTTTCAGAAGCTGGTTTTAGAATTGCTCATCCTCTCACTTATGTATCTTTATTTAAGAGAAATTCTGGTGTTTAAACTATATTTAGCGATAAAAGTGAGGCATCACCTACATCTTGCTACAGTGAAGAAGGTAAAATAAAGCTTTCACAGACATTTTCATACTATTTTTAAAGAAGGACACCTGAAAAATGTGTGCTGTTAGGGTAAGTGCAATGCCTTTTCTTCATCAGAAGAGTTTAAAACTGTCTCGTCACCCAAGTACAGAAAAAAACCTCTATTATTTACTAATAATTATTGTGTTCACTGAGAAATGCCTACTGTAGGCATCTGGCAAATAATACAAGATACTCAAATTATTAAAATAAACACCACAAATTATCTATTAATTAAACTGTATTTGCACGCAAGCTGAACTCACCACCACAATCTCCCTGTGCCATCACTGATCCCTGTACACTGATCCCTGTACCCAGACTGAACTGACTTCACACGGCCACCAGCCCCCGCCCCCGGCTGCATCACCCCGGGCATCGCTCCCCGGCGGACCCCGACTCCAGCGCTGGCCCTGCCGGGGAGCGGGGCCCGGCTGGGGTGGGCAGCCCGGCCCGATGGGCGCTGGCGGCCGCCCGGGGGCCACCCGAG
>VZTX01004788.1:75428-187011 GCA_013400915.1 Pardalotus punctatus | reverse complement strand
ATTTAGATGGAGAGGAGCAGGACAGGGGGGGGACCCTGCTGGTGAGCAGAAGAGCAGTTATTTTGGTGGAGAGGAGCAGGACAGGACGGGGACCCTGCTGGTGAGCAGAAGAGCAGTTATTTGGATGGAGAGGAGCAGGACAGGACAGGGAGCCTGCTGGTGAGCAGAAGAGCCGTTATTTTGGTGTTGCATTTGGATCTCAGCGCTGGTCGCTATTCCTGTCTCAGAATGTGCTGTTTGCTGTAATTTTGGAGGCCTCCTTGAGCCGAGGTTACAGAGACCAGGCTGCCACTCAACAAGTCATCTCTTCTCTTTGTACAGGGCCCTTCTGAATGCAGGCTGCAGTACTGCTTTTGATCTAGCAAATACTTTTAGTTTCCTTTCTCTTTCCGAGGAAATCCTGCTGTTCGGTTTTGTTCTTCTGTAAAAGCCAACTGGAGAGCAGAACCCTCAGCTTTATTAGCAGAGCTGAGGGCAACAGGACCTGAGTGATTCTTTTCCCTTAGTCCTAAAAAACCTGAGTTAGTTGGCATTCAGAGCTGTAAGACAAACTTGTTAATTCAGTTTTTCCTGAGGGTTTGCTGGGGTGGACACATTAGCTGGAGTGGAATTTTGTTTGTATTTGTGAAGAGTGTTCTGCTGATGCTTCATGTTGATGGTTTATTGCTCTTGACTACAAGAGTGACTGGAGGTTGATTGGCAGATTCCCTGCAAAAAAAATGCAAGAAATGCAGTTTCAAGAGAGGGACTTAATGTATGACTGTGAGGATACAAGAATAAAATCAGTTTTAGAATAGACAATATTTTTATGGGCAGAAATTTAAGTACTTTTATTAAATATAATAAAAGATCCCTATAAATGAAATCAAAGCTCTTAAAAATTCTCTAAAAAGGGTATTTGTGGTTACAGAAGTTCTAATTGATTCCTTGTTTCCTCATGGACTTATTTGTCAAAGTGGGCAGTCAAACAAAAGTTGTTCACTGGAAAGCAGTGGTGAAGGTGCCTGAATGTGAGCCAGTATTTCAAGATTTTTTTTTTTGTAGTTAAAACTAGATTAAAGTATTTCTTCTTTTCGGGTAGTTCCACTTCCTTTCCATGCTGTCTGTCTAACACAATGTCACTGGTATTTTTTTTTATGTATCTAGAAGGATCATAGTACTGCATATGCTAAATTTAGCAGAAATTTAGATTAAAAATTACTTCTGTGGCTTTGTATTGGTTTATTTGGCCAATTTTAACTGAAAGCTCAGCAGAATAGTGAAAGTACTCATTCAGTATTTTCCATCCTTGACTCTTGGCTGTACCATTATGTGTCTCCTGTCTGAAGAACATTCTCCCTTAAAAAAATACTTAGGTATTACTAAATATTTCAAGAGATGTCTGCTGCATGCAATTTATTGGTCATGAAACATAGTTGTTCCACAAGTATGGCCTGTTTCCTTCCGTTGATGAAAGCTTCTTATCCTAATTATTTGTTTATCTTAATGAATGCGTGGTAAAGGCTGTATTGCATTTGTACCATTAGACACTCTCAGTCTGATATTTTCAGAACCCTGCAGATGTGGATTTTAAATAAATGAAAAGAGCAGATGGTGTACAGGGAAATCTTTGGTAGGCCAAGAAGCTAAATCAAAGTTTCCCTGAGTTCCAGGAGGTACCCTATGTAGGGACTGCTTTTCCATCAGTAGAAAATTTAATAATAAAGTGTTGATCTACAGCATGTTGTAGAATCTCCTATATAAGCAGAATATTCTTTAGAAAAAGCGTGTGCCATAGGAAGAGATCTGCAGCATGCACTCTGCTTTTTAGCACGTATTTTAACGTGGGGCTTAGGCTTGCTTTCAGATGATCAACCCTGATGGTGCTGAATATAAAAAATGTCAATATAATTAGTCATCTCCAGCAGAAAATAATTTTTGCCATTTTTTCTCCCGTGTGGAGGAGGGGATGAACTGGTTTTCAGTTACTCTTTATCATTTCGGTTTCTATTTTTGCCGCAGACTGGGAACATTTACCAATTACTTTTTTCCATCTTGTATTTAGGAATGGGCTATCTTATGAGATAAATCTTTATAACTGCAACGCCCTGGTGAACCAGAGTGAACTGGTGGTAATTCAGCAAAAGCCACTCTTTGTCTGGGGATCAGGAATAGGACACAGAATTGTCCATGGGCAGCTTTGGGTATAAAGTGAGCTCCTTGCACCACTCTAGTGCTAATCCACGCTCTCTTAAGTAAGATATTGCAAGTTTTCATTGTAGGAACTTTATATTAAATGTTCTGGATAAGGCACATATATATGAGCTGTTCCTGTTTTGTTTTGTCTTGGTGTAACTACAATAAAAGTTATTCAAATGAAAGATGGTACCCAGAAAATCAGAACACAGACAGTTGCTCTGATCTTTCCCTGATTTGAGTTAGCCTAAAAAAATATCAAAAGATCCATCATTTCAATCATATCTAGGCAAGAGAGTGTAGTTTAAATGTATAGTTACCATTATGGATAGTATGTATGGGCTGTATAACCACAGGGAAATCACAGATTTTCAATTTCCCTTGGAATGCGTTCATTATTAGAAAGTGTTACCACAGTGTTGTTTGTTGTAGGAGAAGAAAATCCTGTTCAAGTTTTTAATGAATCTCTTGAGAGATTCATCAGATTTACAGGTTAAAAAAGCTGTAAACATTCTACTGGGAGTAGTCATTAAAGGGAAGATGAATGTGAGTTATCTGTACACTTCTTCTGAAACACAAACCCTGACGATGATTTAGAAACCGAAAAGCTGTTCCTCTTTAAATGATCTGTGTTGCTGCACTGTGCCATGAAATACAAAGTACGATTAAAAGTAAATCTGTTTGCAAAATGAGAACCAGATTCAGTGTTTGTAGAATTTTGTAGGTGAGACTACATGGATCTCTGTTTGAAGGGAAGAAGCCTGAGATTAATATTTCCTTCATTTCTAGATTACAAAAACCACTAGAGTGCAAGAAAAAACCTTTACTGCATAGATAATCAACTTGGAGGGCCTTGTGTTGGAAATACGATTTCCTAAAATTAAAGAAAAATGAATTAATATAAGGTCTCTCGATGAAGTAAATAAATTATACAAAAGAAAAAGCTCAGTCCTCTGATGAGTTACTTTTTTGGATAAATCTAAAAAAAGGTTTTGGTAAAAGTGACAGCACAGGCCCGCTAAAAGGTTTGCCTTTCTGCAAGGCACTTCATTCCCTTGACTGCTCCCTCAAGCTTGACTGACCCAGCAGCAATGCTGGTAAAAACTCATAATTTGGGATGAAACCTCTTAATCATTTTTTCTTATCTGGAGTTTTACAGATGCCATGAAGAGAACAGTTTTAAACACACTGCTGAAAGATAAAATGCGGATAAGTATTTCTAAACTAAATTGTCAAAAATTTGATCCTTGAAAGATTTCTGTTGGTCGCCTAAGATTCCACTGAACCTGTTTTGGTAGCCAATATCTCCTGCTTCTTCAGGAAGCTCCAGGCCTGCCCTGGGAAAGACAGTTGGTTGTAGTTGGGGAGAATCCTGGCATTAGTTTTGTTTTGTTTTTAGCTCCTCAGCGAAGCACAAACGCACTGGAAACTCGGAAAAGAGCGAGACGTGAGCTGCGTCCTGAGCGCAGCTGTTGAACACAACAGCAGTCGTTTTCACGGTCACTCAGCTTTCCAAGAGGTCACCCCCTCTGCAAATCATATGCATAACAAACTGCTGTATTCACCGTGCCTGATCATGATGAGCAGTGTGCGTTTGAGCTGACACTGCCATTCACAACACGGTGTTACCAGTTTGGTGCCCGACTGCGAATCTGATCTTATTGGCATGCTGGAAATATTCAGGCCTCCGAAGTAAAGTCACCATCACACCAAGAGGATTGATGCTTCTGCTGCATTTTCTTAATATTTTGTGAAGATTATCTGCTCATAAGTAGTTTTCTCATGGAATGAGTGTGTGTGCATTTTATTTTATTCTTTTTTTTTCCTATCAAAAGCATATGTGTGAATATGTATATGCATGGACATGCTATGGTCATAAAAGTCATAACTCATGTCCTTGGTCTATGATAGACATGGAGCTTTCAGGCTTTGGGCAAGCTTCTTCATGAAGCAGTCCCAATAAAAATTCATCTCTGACCTGGAACATGAGCAGAACCCTCTTGAGCAGACTTCAGCCCTGGCATTTGTAGCAGTGTGGCTGACAAGAAAGGTAAATCAAGACAAGAATAAGGACTTCAGGTCTGCTCTTGCTAAGATTGAAATATCACAGAATGTAAAGGAATGTACTCATTCATGCAGAATCGTTTTTGTGATGCAGCCTGTTGGTGGGAGGTTAATGAAAATCCTTGTGACGTGTTTTGTACCGATGTCGTGTTTGGGTATGTCTCAAATATCAGTGGTGCAATGTTTGATCTTATGTTCTTTACATTTCCTTTTACAACAGTTTACATTTGGACTCATTTCTCTACGTGACTGGAAAGCATTTTGCCAATTTTCATTTTCCACTACCACCTTTCTGCTCCTGTTTGTCTCCCAGTGACTCCTACTTTTCCACAGGCATGAGCCTTAAAAGGAACATTTCTTGCTAGGAAAGCTCTAGGTGCCAAAAGATGATTTGCTCTGCTATGACTATTTGCTTCACAAAGGCTTGGAAGATTTTAGGAAAGATGCCAGCTAGTGCACAGACAGTTTGGCTCTCCAAGCCCAGCATTAAGGTTAACAAGTTGTAAATAGCTGCATGTTGCCATTATCTCAAAACCCTGCTGCTTTCAGGACACGATGAGGACTGTAATAAGAATGTTGTTTGTTGCTTGGTGCATTTTTTTCCTTCTCTTGCCCAGCACTTAGTGAGGAGTTAGATTTAAAAGTTGGATGGCTTGTGATGGGGTCTTGATATGATTTTTTCATCTCACTGACCAGTGTGTTACCGGTAGAGCTCTAACAAATGGATCACTGAGATGGGAAACAACTGAACCAAAACCTGCCACTGTTGTTTTAAAGACTTATTTATAGGAAAGAATCTTGGAATAAAAAAATTTTGGATTTTTTTTTTCTACAAAAATAAATACAGTGTTAAGAGAGCTGAATATATTTACAGTATCTCATATAAAGTTTCATATATGTATAAAGCTTTCTTGCAGCTATATAAATCTGCACATCTTGACTGATGTCTTTTGAGCTGTGCTGACTTATAAAAAACATGGATTGTATCTAGCATATGCCACTCAAAGTTACAGTATCCCTTTTTTCAGACATATATAAAAATTCAGCTTGGTGCATTTAATGAAAAAAATATTACTGTTCAGGAGATGCTTGCTTTGCTTTGAGAATGTCTAATGTATTAACTGTTGCATGTAATATTCAGTGAAGTGGCCAGCTTTGAAAAAAGTTGATAAATTAATTTTTATCAGTATATTGTTTTCATGCAACAATCCTTTCCTGACCCAGGAAGAGTTGTTCCTTCAAAATCTGGATTTCTATGTGACTATTTCCAAAAGAAAGTGCCAACACTGATCACTGAGACACATTAAGCCTCAGATGTTGCTGTGAAAGAACTGAAGCTTGATGCCATTCTCCTGTTGGTGTCCTCTGTCTGGAAACACAGCAAACATTGCATGATTTGATTTGAAGAATGGTGAAATTGCTCCATTTGGACATAAAATAATGACAGCAGTAACAAGAGTGCTACACCAGGACTATTGGTGGTAGTACCACTGAACACATTACCCAGCCAGGAGCAACAAAATTCTCATGACAGTTTCTTCCAGGAGTTTCTGATGTACCAGGATAACAAAGAGAGAACATGCTGAGCAAACCTCGTTGCATTGACTTTCTGTGTCGGGAGCTCACGATCACTCACTCATTCATTCATTAATTCATTTTTGCCCATTTATTTTGAAGAGGTAGGAGGGATGGAGGAGAATACACTGTATTACCTGGGAGCTCTGTGTTGAACCTCTGTCTGAGCAGTGTCTGCTCGAAGCCTTGTGAATTTACAACGGAGCTGAAAAGAGCTTCCTGTGTAGGAAAGAATTCGAGCAGAGTCTTGGAGGAAAATGTCATAGATGTGATGGCTTGGCTGTAGGAGTACATGGCTGAACAGCACAGCGCTGAGATGAATATGCTGCAATAGCAAGGCAGAGCGCCAGGATGAAGGGAATGTGTTCAAAGAAAGTGTGGCATTGGAGCTTCACAATGAAGAGAAGCTTTGAGGCAAGACACTGAAGTACTGAGTAAAAAATCAAAAAGCCTGAGCCGTTTTGCCAAGCTATCAGGGAACACAAACCAAGATGAAACATTAAATTCTCACGGAGAAGCACCCAAGTGCTGAAGGAAAATGCTAAAATGTGCAAATAAAATTGATGGTTCCTAATGCAGAGTGCTTAAGAGGCAAAAGCAGAAGTGCAAAGTTAAATAACGTCAGAGAAAGCACGGGAGCTGTCAAATTAGGTCTTTTCTTTGGAATTAAGTTTTTGGGGAAGCCGATGTTACGATTCAGTCTGGTTTTGATTGATGGCCTGCTTATGGCAACATCAAAGGATCTATTGGTGTTTTGGTACAAATGGGACACTTTTACCAAAGCAGAGGACAGAAGAACAGAATTCTAGTACAGAATACTGCTGTTTTTTTACTGTAAAGTTGTATGAGGGATGCAGAAATGTTTTGCTGTGCATAACATTCAAAGGGGGAAATTTCTTTGGTAAGAATTCCCCTTAGGAGGTTTAAATTCTACAAAATCCTATCCAATGACCAACATACCTTAAGATCAAAGACTGACATGTTTGCAGTTTTTTCATGTATGAATCCTTCTGTTAAAGGTCTTCATAAAAGATTATTCTAACATACCCCATTTCATTTCTGCAAAGGCAGTGCACAGTAATTCAAGAAAAGGGACTTGTTTTTAACATGGCAGAAATGTACAGTTTCTTCAGTATTCAGCTCATGAATATTTATGTGTCATTCTCAGTATGTCTTCATTTCAGAAGTAGTTAAGGGACTATAAGTTCAGCAGTGTCCTATGGCTGGTGTGGTAATTTACTGAAGGGGAATGAGATGCGAGTTTTAGGAGAATGGGAGACGCAGCCCTTCCAGCTTATTTTCAGGCAAAATGTGATGAAACTGTAGCAGGGGGGAGATGGGTTTGAAATTCAGAGACTCAACCCAACATAAACTTGTCACACTCTAATAATGGCTGAAGAACCAGAGTGATGACAATTTGTGTGTGAAATTGTATCTATGTAAAATAATGCACGTTAGCCATGGTTCAGTGCATCTTGTAAGAGAACACGGCATGTCCTGTCCACGTGGTGTTGTCCATGGAGTTGGTTAGAGGCCATTTAACTCTGTGCTTTTACTTTCATCAGAAATTGCTCTGTCTGCAGTTGTATAAACTATTGCTGTGAGCAGGGACTGCCTGGGACTGCCAGCAAGGCTTTTTCCATTGTTGCAGAGCTTTTCTGTAGAGATAAGGCTTTTAGTATGATGTCGAGACAGTTTATTTTATTTTTCCTTAGTTTAAGGGTTTCAAGGTTCTGATTAGTGTGCCAGTTATCAGTATGACAGCAATACTGCCTCACCTGACACGGCCAGAGTTGTTTCACTTTTCTTCACCTGTTTATTCAGAGAGCAAGTGACGTACACTTCCAGAGAACACAGGATCTCGTGTTCTGTGCACATTCTGACAGACTGATTGCCACAGAACATAGAGCCATATGAAATATGGAAAATATGTGTTGATTACCATCTTCCATAATGTCCTTTTCATGGAGTAAGAGGAGTGCTGCCTGGTGCAAGGTTTTCAAATGTTCAGAGGCTGAATCACACAGATGTATATGGAAGGATCCCTCAGAATGGAAAAGAATGATCTTGGAGCATCCAGATTTTTCACTTTATCCTTCAAGTGTTTGCAGTGTTGGTGTGTAGCCCTGAACACATTCTAACTTCATAGGCTCTGGAAATTTGGGGGAGAATTACTGGATATTGAGAACAAAGTTCATACATGAGCCAAGTCTCTCTTGGGCATATACAGCCTGTTGGAAACTTGGGAAGAGTGTATGTTATATAACCAGGCTCAGTTTCACAGCTGATTTAGAAAAAAGGGCATTTTGCTTCCCAGAATGAGATCTGGGGAAAGAAATTTTATCTTGATCAAATGCAGCAGCTGCTGCAGTTTATATTCAAGTGTGATGCAAATCAAGCCCCCTTTTCTGCTCTGTTCCATTCTGCCCAAAGAGGGAACCATTGTTGGTTTGTTTTTTGCACAGAACTGGTCTGTGGTTTGACCCCAGCAATTACAAGGGATAAAAAAAAATAAAATATACAAGTTCTGGAATATTGCAATGAAACATATAAACAGTTTAAAAATACTTAAGTGATGAATCTGTGTTGTAAGAGCCAGCTGCAGAGTACTTATAACTGGAGTATGTTAAACCATTTAAATATTCCAAACATTATGTACAACAGATCTTGTACTAATTCATTATGAAAACAGCAATTTCATTTAATCATTTATTAGCTATTTATAAGGTGTCTGCATATCAAGTATGCATACAGATTGTTATTCAACCTGGCGATCAGTATAATGCTTGCAGAAGTGTCACCCGTGTGTAATCACTGATGATTCTTTTTGGAGATCATTGTTCTCAATTATTCCTTACCAGCATGTGTGGTTCTGAGACATACTTGTGTGTAGCAGAGTAAATGAGTCTTTGTCCCCCCAAGAGGGAAAAAACCCAACAAATTGTACAGAACAATACCCAGAGTTGAATGTAAGTCATTCAATCCTCCTTTCTGTTCACCTCTGGAATGTGGCTTTGCCGCTGTCATCATAAAGACAACGAAGCACAGTGCCCAGAAATGCTGTATAATCTCTGTCCCCAGAGGTTTTCGAGATCTAACTGGCCAAAACCTGAGGCAGTCTGGTGTGATTGGGCACTGACACGTATCTGTGCAGCAGGTTGGACTGTGGCCCTTTGGAGGGCCATTCCAACGGGAAGGATTCGCTGACTTCCTGGGAAGTCCCAGTGTGGGACTAAGCAGAACGCTCTTAGCTATCTGTTGTGTTTCCAAGGTTGTTGAACATAGTTTTGTTGTAGCACACAGTGTTGGGCTGTGATGAAAAAAAGAAACAAATCCAGAGGAATCAAACTGTGCAATTCTCTGCCATTCTGCAGTGGCGTGTCCTGATCATTGATGTTTTCCCCACACTGCCGCAGTGCTTTGGGGTTTTTTCATGACTGACGTGTGAGTTTCAGCTTTCCTCTTGTGATAATTAGTTTCTTTGATGGGTCTTACTGTACCATAGGTAGGTACCATAGGATCCTCCAAGTCTTATTAGCAGGATAATGTTTGTTACTTATCTTACATCCACATCTGAATCCGTCTTCATTATCTGATCATGAAAGCCTTGAGAACCTTAATCAAGAATTTGCCACCAAAGTTAAAAAATATCCAAGACTTTAGGCTCCCAAATGCTAGAGCCATGACTCTTATCTATGTCCCAGAAATATTTACTATTTCGAAAAGAGTAGTGGATTTAACATAATGTAAGATGCTAATAGCAACAATAAATGTCCAAAATGCAAAAGGCAGCACACAGCCACCTTGCTGAAATGCCCCTGGTAGGGTTCAGAGAATGCTTTGCTGTGCCTGGCCACGACTCTGCCTGCTGCAGAAACCAGGATGGGCACTAACGTGGGTATAGATTGAACATGACTGGTAAAATTCTTAGACACTTGTTAAAGTTCTCTCTAATGGGATTGTTTATCACATCTGGTCTTACTCCTAAAATGATAAGTGAAGACTGCAAGAGAATTTGTAGGTCACCCCGCTCTATAGTCCTTTTCATAGATGTACTTATAAACCATTTAATCTTATAAAGGGTGTGGAAATGGGATAAGATTTTATTGCAAAAAATTATTTTCCCACACCTCAGAGCTTTCATTTTTTATTTTTCCCTTCCCAAGTAGATAAATATAAAAATTTCTCTTGCCAGCAAAGAATTGATGAACTACTGAAGACTTCAAAACTCCATCTGATTCCCATAGTGATACATTGCTTTGTTCTGCTGGTGTTAAAATCTCAGATGCAGATTTTTAGCACTGAGGTATTTGAGGACAGCTATACTATGCATTTCTCATGAGGGGACTCTCACAGACAGTGAAAATGTAAATTATTCACAGAAATTTGGCATTGTTTGTGATGCTCTATGCCAGTGCACCTGCATTAACTTCACTCTTTTTAATATCTGTGTTGTTGCCACTTTTAAAATTGAGTTTACATTTTGTTGTAAGTGCCTATATTCAGGTTTCCAATTGGCTTTTCTGATCTATAGATACATAACCTACACATAAAAAGAGTCAGCAGCTGATAAAATTAAATGTCAGATAAGGAAAACTGAATTTCAAGTCCCACATCTGTACCCGTGGGCTGTGGTACCTGTGGGCCTTCCATTGTACAATATGGCATTCAATCAAAATTAATATCATTTGAGCAACTGCGATCGAGCATAAAGTATTTCAGGGATTATTGACAGACTGAAAGAAGCTGCTGGCTTGCGGTAATCAACAAAACTCATCTGGCTATTAATTTCCAGGAATACCTGCAATGAAGCCTTCATTGCTGTTATAACTTGAAATTGATGGATACAATGGTATAGATTCTTTTTGCATAACAAACATTCATTCGCTGTTTATTTCAGTGTTTCTTCCTGACACCTAAATATATTTCCTAAAATAGAATAGAGGAAGGAAATTATGTAAAATTGTCTACAAGGGCTTGTGTAAAGTGCTGCTTTTGCTGCTGCCTAGAAGAAACATGCCAGTCAGTAACTGACTCCCAAACCCGGCCTAAAACCAAGAAGAATCCAGCAATGATGATGCCAAACAGAGCACAGCAAATAAAAAAAAAATAAAGGTTCATCAAAATATTTGTGTATCAGCTTGCCTGGCACCCCAAAGAGAGCTTTCCTGGAGAAACAACATCATTTTACATCTATTTTGGTGCTGGAAGTTTGATAAATTCTTTCATTTATGCTCTTTTTACACCAGTGCACTTACAGTGACTTAAATGAAAACTGTCTTTAGTGTTACTTTGTGTAACATTAACTTCCAGAAGCGCATTACCTGAATTCAGAATGAGCTGTTCCTTGAACGTGTGACTGCCGTGAATTGGTGATACTTGGTTGTGGAAATTATGGAAGGAAAACCACGGAGTGCTGAGACCCTGAAAGTGGAGCGTGTGACATTTCCAGGTAGCAGAAATGGTGCCCAGGGTGCAATCCAGTGTCAGCAGCCATGGAAGCCAACTGAGTTACGCTCTTGGATTCCTCACAAAGCAAAAAACAAAGGGAAGAAAAATCACATTTTTTTTGTCATTTGAACAGACCTTGGGAAGCTCTTCCTGCCATAGTGTGGTCTGAGTCTGTGTTACCACCTGAATATCCTTTTGTGTGCCCTACCAAAGTAATCTCTTTAAATTCCTTTTCAATTTATGCTTAACCAGGCTGATTTGCATGCGCGTAGAAAAGGAAATGAGGAACTTTTAAACCAAAAATCTATATTCTTAGAATTTGATATTCATGCACATTTTTATGCATGGAATTCCTGTTAAGATTACTGCAAGATTTACCTACAAATCTTCCATTCTGGAAGAATGATTAAATTCCCAAAGTTTTATGAGAAATAATGTATCTTGCTTTTCAGTTGTGAGTTAATGCTAATGAGAGGTATGAGCAACTACATTATTGTATGTTTAAAATGATGGAAAGCTTTGTGTGAAGCTGGTTTGAAAGCCGGAGTTGGATAAGAATCCATGAGTTATTCATGTCTCAGAGGAAATACTTTTTGGGTTGACTTTTGCTTCAGCTACCAAATAATTTTTATATTTTGTTTTTCTGCAGGAAAAACATCTTTAATAATAGTGTAAATACATGTTAGTGTGTGAAAAATAGATCAATTGCATGAGCATCCACTAAAATTAGTATCATGTTTCCTAAATAAGTTGTAACAATTTAGATACTAAGTCTTTGTTTTTCAAGGCCACTTTTCAATTTAAGGAGTTATCTGGTCTGTCAAAGCTATCAGTTTTTCTAAATGTGGTCTGTTGCATGTGATGTAGCAAAAAATCCCATTCCTATTTAAATTAAAATCCATTTCAACCTCAACCCATCCAACCGCAAAATGTCCCAGAATCTCGCTTCATTTTCTGTTTCTAGGGAAGCAGCACAGAATAAACTATTCCAAGTTTCAATGCTGCTCTCCAACTTGTGGGAGACATTTGGAGCATCATTTTGCCAGACACATTACACCAGAGAACTTGAATTAATAGAGGCATCTTAGTCTGGTAGTGATGAAAAGCCCAAAGAAAGCTCTGCTGATTTAGTTTGGGTTGTTGCACAGAATTATACTGAGCGCTATAGACTGTGCAGCTGTTTAAATCTATATGGTGAATTCAAGCAAGTGTGGAAGGAATAAAGCTGGAAAAGCTCTGAGAAACGCTACTGAGATTGCAGTGCTGGAGCATGAATGGCTGCATTTTTTATCTGGGAGAATTAGGGGAATCTTCATAGTTCTGCATGCTCTTCCCTTTATATATTTCTAAATAAGAGAAAAAAAACACCTGAAGATGATGTTGCATTTTAGGGCAGAAATCTGTCCTTTCCACCTAAAGGTATCTTCACATCCAAGGGAAATATTGACAAAACAGGGGCTTGATTTTATTGGCTGCTTTCATATTGGCAGCACACGAGTAATAAGTTGCCTGAAATCCATCCAATAAATCTCAGAAATTCATATAAAAGGTGTGAATTTTAAGTAGTACCAGCGCTTCAGCATAGTTCTTTTGTTGATAAGGGATGAGGCGCTTGCAGTGTGCTCATTTTTATGCAGTGATCCTATTTTCTGACATAGGTGAATGCCTTGTGAAAGGGCATTTTCTTTTATGAACTCGTAGCACTCTGCCGTTGAAGGGTTGCTCTGATTTTCAGCGCAGAGCGCACGAGCCAAGCCCGAGGCACAGGGAGCTCCTGTGTGAAGGCTGCAGTGTTTGTGGTGGAGATCAGGAAGGGAAGCACCACCAATGTCATTTACCAGCTGATTTATAAACTCCCTCTTCCCTATTATTGTTATAAACTGATGCTGATTTTCATTAAACGCCATGCTTCTGAGATCATGCATTTTTCTTGAATTTTAGAGGCATGGAGATTCAAATATTTCGCTCCTCTTGCATTCTTTGTGCTATATTCAGCATGGATGTGTTTTGGAAGTGGTTTGGCCAAGTGTTTTACATACAGCAGTGTAGTTGCAGTGTTTTAGGATTTTCCTTTCTCTCTCATGGAGAATACAGATAAACTGTACTTTCTTAATCTCTGTGTTTTGTGTTAGAGGTGTATGAGCCATAACCAATAGGTCTTTGGGGGTGGATTGTCTTTGGCCAATAGACAATTGTTTATTAGTGTGTATAAAAAGAATTTCTTGTAAATAAAACCTTCTTCTTCGCCATCTTGAGTCCTGTCTGCCTGACCTCTCTACCTGCTTCCACAAATCCCACCAACAACAGAAAAGCAAACCATACAGCAGTTATTGACTGTGTTCTGTTCTAACCACAGACTGGGCATGAAGAGACTTTTTGAGTCAGGAAAAGCCAGATAGTCCTTTCCAGAATTCAGATTGCCAGTGTAGCTTCTTTTATGTTATTGTTCATGTCCGGCTGGATATTGTGGATGACAGTAAAATCCAGGGACAGTCCTGTACGTTGCTCCTATGTGTACATGAGTATTCCTGATGTCCATAATTCTGATTTTCCCTGGCAACTAAACACCTAGGAGTTTCATCAGGAATTCCAGGTACTTGTTGGCAGAGCAGGAGAATTTCATCATTCCAAACATCTTTGATTTTACCTTTTCAGTTAATGCTTAATGCCTCCTGCTTGCATTTTCTTGATTTCCTAATTGCTTTTAGTTTTGTTTCACCTATAAATGAGGGATTAAGCCATTACATTTACAGGAAAAAAAAAAAAAAAAGCAACCCAGATTAAAAAGGAAAGGAGAAAAAAGAAGATGTAATTGGTATAAAAGTTGTATAAATGAAGTTTCTTATTATTTTTCTTTAAAAAATGAATTATTCAGTATTTTGGTGTTAATAATTTAACAGAACCCAAAGTAAGATATCAGCAGGACGAATATGGGATTATGGGATGGGTGGTAGTTCAAGTTTGATCTAAAAGGCTTGCCTTTGTATTGAAGTTGGGTTGAAGCTTTGATCTATTTATAATGAGTATTCTAAGGGTTTACTAATTATTTTAAACCTGAAGAGAATCTCATAGTCCATTTTTCTGTTGGAAAGGAACCAAAAATAAATCTTGCTGGAAGGTAAAGGCAGAAAGTCGTGAAGTTCGGGCATGTTTTTTAAAGTTAAAGCACGACCGCCTACTGGCTATAATTTCTGAAAAGTTTGGGGGGAAAATGTATTTTCTATCTCCTTTTTACATTCTGTGTAGCATAAGGAATTTTCTGAGGTACTGGTAACTTCTGACTGGAGATAAGGCATCCTTTATATATTCCATCCATTAGAGAAGTTTGCAGCCATAAAGTTGAAATGCAGAATCTTTCTTTGTTTCTTTTCTTTGGAATTATGTTTAGATTTAAAAATGTGTTTTTAAATTTCTGTTACTTACCAATTCATTCTGTTAACAAACTAAATTAATACACGTGTGTATGAGAAATTGTGGGAACGCTGAAACATCAAGGGAAACTGTGTAAACCATTCATGATGGTGCACAAGCACAACTGTAAAAATAAATCTGAATTTATATCTGCCTAGAACATTGCTCAAGATTTGGGAGTTTTTTTAGAAACCATAGTTGTTCCTGATCCATGCTTAATTCTGTCTTTAAAGGCAAGATTCTTATTCACTTCATTGCAATTTCTTTGTAGAATGATTTTGTCACTGAAAACAGAGGCCCAAACACTATGGAATTAAGTGCTGTTTACAGCATGTGAGAAATTTCCCCCTCCCCTATTTTCTAGGAATTTTTCCAGTTTTCAAAGGATGCTGACTAGTTTAATGAATCTATAATGCATGCAAAATAGTTTCTTTTTTTTTTTTCTCATTGAAACAGTATTTGGGATTAAAGGTGAACCTCTTTTCATGGTTCAAATAATTTTCATTAGCAGGAAGGAAAAACATGCCCAAAAAGCCTGGTACTGCAAAGAATTATTTAAAATAGTTCTGGGGAGCAATTTTTGCCTTTTCAATTATGCAAATGCTCATCAAGTTTTTGTCTTTGGTAATCTTTGGCTCATACTAAAAAACTGACACAGACTTTTTGACCTGACACAAATGTAATTGCTGTGAAAGTTTTCTCCTACCTTTACCCTGGCACAAGATTAAAGAAATGGAAGCACTGCATTCCACAAATCAAGCTCATACTTATACCTGTGTCTTATCCTTGTGATTAAATTTTTATGGATGCGTAGAATAATTCACATAGGAAGGAGCCTTGGGAATTTCTAGTCTGGTCTGTGCTCAGAGCGGTGTCAGGAGTGAATTCAGATCTTTTCGCTTTCGGCTTTGTCCAGTGAGGTCTAAACCTGCTCACAGCCTCTCCTGGCAACCTGCTCCGGTGCTAATTAGCCCAAGTGATGGATTTTGGCCGTAATTGGCCATCAGAACCTTTCTGACTGTGGTGGCTGAGCCTGTCCATCATTCTTTCCCTGTGCCCCTCGCTGGAGGGCCGGGCTTTTCCCTCCCGCCGTGTTTTCCCTCTTGGCCGTTCCTTCCCTCTTGGCCATTCCTTTCCTCTTGGCCATTCCTTCCCTGCTGGACCCTTGGCTTTGGACTCCAGCCTTTCTCTAAAGACTGAGCAGAGTTGGGTTCCTCTCGTCTTTCTTCCTTTCATGTGCTGTGTACGATGAGTTCAGGCACGAGCTCCCTGTGAAACCACGGTGTTTCTGCTCTTTCCCCTTCACTGCAGTGCTCTGCTTGCACAGGTTGCCCTTACAGCGCTCCCAGCTCTCCAGATCCTTTTCTTTTCAGAGCTGCCTCACACAGAATCTCACCCACCTGAAAAAAAATCCTTCCTGAGCTGAAGGCTGTCCTCAGAAATTCCGGTGTCTGTAGTTGGCTTCTTGCCGAGACAATTTTTTCAAAGAAACGGAGAGTATCACAATAAAAATAAGTATGCTGAAAATATTTTTAATAGCTGAATAATCACATTTTATCATTATGTGTTTACTTATAACTAGACTTCTAGACTGCTATAACTCAACAAATAATATATGGGAATCTCTTAATTAGCATACTCTTATAACTAGAGACGTTTTGCCAAATTCAGTGAGGTGTAGGTACTTTTTGTTAATTAATTACTGAGTGATCATTTAAGAATTTGTCACTGGGACCTAGAAGGAATGGGTAATGAGACTGCTTGTTACAAAGTCAAATGAATCTAAATAGGAAATATATGAAAAAGAATATTAGAATTACACCTAACTGATCACTTCATTAGCTGTACCAAGTAAAAAGCTGATAAAAAGGCCTTTAACTGCTCACTCACAGAATTTCACTTCCAAGGCGAAATTCTAATTTATTGTGTTTAATTCTAGAATATACTGAATATTCCAGATACGATGTAATAACCTACCAGCTAAATAATACACAGCAAAGCAGAGTTTTTTTGTCCTCTGCTCCTTATTTTGCCAGCCCAGATGATTTGTAGAAAAGGACACATCACTTGGTGCTTGTACACATTTGCCTTGGGGTTGTGGTAATTTCAGTCTGAAGAATGACTAAGTACATAATATATAGAAGATATCAATAGCTAGGACATGTGCAAAAGCCTTATTCAAAACACATTGAGTTGTTCTAAATGTTTTGATTTCATCTTTTAGGCCACATCTGTATCTGATATTATATAGCGCGTGGTGGCACAACAGCAATTTTGCATAATGACATCAAATATTTAAGTGTTTATTGTTTGTCTCAGTACAAGAACACATTTATTCATATGAACAGAGAAGAAAATGACATTTTTTTCACCATGGCTTAAATATACTGCTGATAAACGTGAGATTTCATGTGTTCATTTAGTGAACGTGGGAATATTCTCTGTGTGTAAGGAGAAAAACTTTTTTGAACTTTTAAAAACAGGACATTCAGAAAGAACTGTGGTTTATTTCTAATTATTTAACATTAATAAAAATACTTAGGTGAACAACAAAATAAAAAGAAGGCAAAAAAAAAAAGAAAAGAGGGATGCTTGTGTGCCACCAAGGACTGGAAGTGTAAGCAATGTACACAAATAACTTTCAAAGGCCCAGGCTGCTTTCTCTCAGTATTTACCATGTTTCAGCTCCCTGAAGACTGTCATAATTAGTTTTCTCCCTTACAAGTAATTATCACCACCTGTAATTTAAAAAAAAAAAAAAAAATTGTGTCTGAGATATGATCCCTCGAGTATTTTTCTTTTAGATCCTTCCTCATTTGCTCTTAGAAGTTCTTTTCCACTAACTTCTACTCTTGGGATACTTTAAACGGGATGAATTGTTCTTCTTCAATTACTTTTAAAACCAGGTGAGGCCTGAAAAAAAAGACTTTCTCAAAATAGCAGTGTATCACTCCTGAGGGAATTATGCAGTACCACACTGCAGGAGATTCTCTGGAGATTGAAGACCCCAGCTTTGTGTTCCTCCACCCTTCCTTCTGCTTGGAGGTTTCACAGGTCAGACTCGACAGAAATTAATCTTCCATACCTGAATGTTGGCATTAGCTTTAAGCCGGAAGATTTCCTCAGAAAGAATTATTTAATAGTAATTTTGCTTAATGCGAGGCACTGACAGGATAAGCCATGAAGTCTACAAAGAATTGCCCATTAATTTGACAAACCTAAACCGCTGACTATCTGAGAGAAGAGTTTGATTCAGTTTTTATTCTAATACTGTATTGATCTTAGAATGTTCTTGTCATTCCTTTCGGTGCACTAGACCACTGATTAAATTTTGTGTGTTTTCATAAGGTATTTCGCAATTTCTCTGTGCTCTGCATCACCGATACAAGCTGAGGGAACTGCTTCTTCATATAAGCAAATTCTCAGTGATGGGTGAAAATCACTGAGCATGATTTGGTTTCAAAAAGCACTTTGGTTTAAAGGTTGTCAGATACAATTCATAGCCCTCGATACATATGAGGATAGAGATGCATAACCTAAGATTTTCAACCTGTGGGTAAATTACGAAGCACAGAACTAGAGAGACTTCCCAGGTTCTGGGTAAAATGTCCATTATGGGAATTTTCTCAGTCTGTGCTGATAAGGAATTCGGACCTTTCTGCCTTTGTGCCCTCCTTTTGTGGAAGGAAATGCCAGTTGCATGAGTGTAAAAGTGAGATGGACTGAGGCTGACTGGGAGAGCAGGAGCTCCTGTCCTGCAGCTCAGCCAAAGCCTAACCGGCTCTGATTTTCATCCCTTCTTTAATCCCTTTTAAAGATAATGGAGACAATATGTTCTTGGAGGGCAAAACCATCCTCTGTCTTTCAGCTGTATCAGTTTCAGAATTTCTCTGCCTTTCTAACACATTAATACCAAACTAAGAAAAGGTTAATTAATGCAGAACCCAGAAGTACAGTGTGCTCCAGAACGCCCTTCTTTTATCCTGGCATGCAAATACTTTACAAGAGCAAGAATGGTATAAAGCTATTTATGTGAGCCCTATGCTTGGCTCAGAAATTACCTGTAGAAGAAGGTCTTTTCAAGGAGCAGGACCCATTCTCTCTAAGGCCCCTGAATGTTTTTTTGGGAATAAGCTCCACTTGGTTACATTCGACCTTTTAAAAGCACTGCATTCAAACAAAGAGGAACTAATCCAGGTTTCTCAACAAGACTTAAAAGGAAAGCAATCACTGGCTTTTCAAAACTTGCAATGGTCTTGGCTGGATGTGTGCTCACCTTGTAATTGTATTTTCCTCAAGAGCCTTTCTCCCAAATAAGAGGTTGGGATGCTATTGTAATGTCAAATCTGACTCACTGTTACAGTTGCTATTAAAAGTTAGCAGCTGTAATTAGGGAAGAATTTTGAAGCTGCAGTGTTGTATTGTCAGTTGTAACAGCTTTTAATTATCTTATATTTTTCTTTAAAGTGATCAGCTTTGCTGAAGTTGAATGTGCTTTTATCATTTTTGCTCTGGAAATGAGCTGACACATTTAATATAATTTAGATAGAAATACTGTTGCTGCAGAAAACAATTGGAATCTATGAACTTTTTAGAGGATTTTGAACACAGGAGACAGCCATAGTGCTTAGAGGGATTTTGCCATCATCCAATTAAAATAGTCCTCCATTCTTTCTAATACCATTCTATCTGGTCTTAAAATGCGTAAGACTAATTACATTAGCCCACAGAGGCTTGCATGGCTAATACTATTGGCCATTTCCTCAAATAGAAGAATTATAAATGATTAAAGCCTTGGCAAATAATGGCAGTGTTCCTGCTGCAGGACTCGATGGGATCCATAGATGCTCTGTCGTTTCCCCCCGCTCGCAGCAGCCTGTGCTGCTCAGCCCTGGAATAGCTGCCAGGGCTGGAATTCCAACAGCCAATTCCATTGTCCCTCTGGCTTACTGCAGTCTGTGAGGAAACCAAACCCTTTTGTTTCTATTTCTACTCTGGACTTATGCTGAGGATAGAAAGAATAAAGACAGAGCCGTATAGATTAGTCTTGGAATAGGACATGCCTGGTTATGCACGACTTCGCTCCCTTTAAACCCTTTCCATTGTGTTGGGAAAAAACCCCAAGTTTTCCAGGGAGGGATCCTGAGTCTCAAGGACCTGAGGGAATGCAGTTGGTGTAGGAGCTGCAGCAGATTTGGGGTGAGCAGCCTGTCCTGTGGCGCTGTGCAGCAGCCCAGAAGGCGACATTCAGCTGCAGAAATACTGCGCTGTATTGTCATTTCTGGCAGGCAGCGTCCTTGTCAATATGCATGAGCACTCAGCAGAGTGAGAGAACCTGTCACCCAGGGGATGTTACACACTGATGACAACAACCAGCCACAGGTGCTCCAACATGTACTTAGATTAAGTTCATTTACAGTTGTCACTCGGAAAGAGGGAAAACTGCTAGGCAGGAAAGGACAAGCAGAGTTGGTGGTGCAACTGTTCTTACAGCCAGAATTTTTACTTTTTGGATCCTGCTTCATAATTGATTCTTCAAGACTGGAAAAAGTGAAAATTCTGTCAGCTTCAGCAGCTCCAGCAAACCTGAAAATGAATCCTTATAATCCTTGTGAGGTCCCTATGAGAGAACCTTTTAGCCCATGACCATTAGTGGGAGCTCTCTCACTCCGGCATGTTGGTGCTAGATTGGATTGTTTTGATAAATACTGATTTCATATTTTGTAAGGTTACCATCCAGCTAAAAATCCACCGTGGGAGGGATTCGTGGTCATGTCATGATCTTGTCCATGTACTCTCTTTTTAGTTATCCCCCACATTACTTTTAGTTGCATTGTCTTAGAATTTTCCTTTCTCTCTCATGGAGAATACAGATAAACTGTACTTTCTTAATCTCTGTGTTTTGTGTTAGAGCTGTACAAGCCATAACCAATAGGTCTTTGGGGGTGGATTGTCTTTGGCCAATAGACAATTGTTTATTAGTGTGTATAAAAAGAACTTCTTGTAAATAAAACCTTCTTCTTCACCATCTTGAAGCCTGTCTGCCTGACCTCTCTACTTGCTTCCACAAATCCCACCAACAACAGAAAAGGAAACCATAACTACTGGCTCTGTCACGCAGTCACCACATGCTTTGGGGCAGGGATTAAATATTTTTTCCATTTGTTTTGTTTGGTTTTGTTTCCTTTTATTAATGTTTGAGGATGTGTGATGCCTTTCAGATCAGAAAAGGAGAAGTAATCAAAGAGGTACGGGTGGGTGCCCTTTGTCCTTTCTAGTACCTGACTAGGAGATGAAAAGATATGGGTAATAAACTATAATGTTTCCAAAAGGGTAAGGCCTTTGTCCTGTGAAACTCCAAAAAGCTTACAAAATGCTACAGGGGAATTTTATTGTTTGAATCTAAATATTAGAGTTGGAATTTGGCATGTGGGAGCATTAATTTATCACAGAAGAGAAGATTATTTTCCTTGAAACACATTCAGAATTTAATTCCTGTTCTAGGCAGATGTAACACCTTGGCCTGGTTTTTTGTTTGGTTGTTTGTTTTGTAAATATAAATGTCCATCAAAGTAAATCTCGTCAGTAGGAAGTGCAGTACAATGTAAATGGCGTTGGACAGTTTTGGACAGTTCTGTGGTCACAGATGCCTCCAGAGTTCAGTATCTTGGGGAAATAAAATCTCTAACTATTACCTTGAGCAGTTTTGTAAATAGTGGGCATGTTCTCTTAAATTTTGCTTTAATGCTCGAAAGAAGTTTATTTCACTGAACACTTTTCATTATTTCTTTTCCATATAAGTACTGTATGTGTACACACATATCTGTAGACACATAAATCCTAAATAAGTTTATAAATTGAACCAGGAGATTCAGAGTATTATGCTTTCCGGAGTAAATAGGTTTTTGGAAGAAATATTTAACTTTGGCTTTAAGAGCACTGGATGAGATATGCAGCATTGGATACACATTTCCCAGTGCTGTGTGACCCCAAATTCCACTGAAATTCAGGGGGACCAAAACACTGGTTCTGATTAAACTATTTGTGATCTGACTTCCTTTCATGGACGTGTGTCAAATGAGGATATTTGCAAATGAGTCTGCAAAATCTGAATAAGAAAATATTTTCCGTATCTTCTGATACCTTTGAACATAGCCTTTCTTTGGGCTTAAAATCTCACTATTCCGAGGAAAGCACGCAGGGTAGTTTGAGTTTGAGTAAAGAAAGAAGCAGTCTTTCTTACTTTGAGGGGCTATTGCCTGCTTCTTGAGATTATTGAATTTTCATTCCAGTATAGAGAGAAGCCGTATATCGCCGAGATGAAACAGAAAGCTTAATAGGCACTATATCTCTTGATGTTTATAGAAACTTAGCCAACAATCTTAAAAGACACTGAATTGGATTCTAAAACACTGACACAAATGAATTAGGGGGAAATAACTCTTGGAACAGTACTACCAGATGTGCCGTTCACACTATTAAAACATGACATTATTTTTAGCTTTGTTATATTAAATTCGAAATTTCATGTGTTGGAGGATAATGGGGAATTATAGAATCACAGAATATGCTGAATGAGAAGGGACCCCCAAGGATCATTGAGTCCAGCCCCTGGCCCTGCACAGACACCCCAACAATCCCACCCTGAGCATCCCTGGGAGCCTGGTCAGTGCCCCAGCACCCTCTGGGGGAAGAACCTTTTCATAAAAAAAAGACTGGCATTTATTTTTTTCAAAAATAGACTGCAATAATTGAAATCTTACAAGTAGCTAGATTACCTACAAAATGAATTCTTAGAGAAAATAATTTTTGTAACAAGACAAAGATGTGTATCTATTCCACATTTAAAATTGTTCCAGGAAACTGTCACAATTCTGCTTGGGGGTAGGGAGGACTTCTGTAATATTTTTTCGGAGTTTTAGCTTGGCAACATGGTTTTTCTGTCCAGGTGAGTGAGTGGTGTTACTCGCTGGGAACACTTCAGGTCGTTCCAGAGTACTTGTTATTGTCAGGCACTAGGTGGCCTGCTTGCTAAAACATCGTAATGGAGCCTTCTGCAGACAATTTGCAAAAGCTGCGCGTGAAAAATGAGTAAATAAAAATGCATCTTTAATTTATGATGGTGAGGCGTTTAAACTGATGCAAAGTTACAAACACAAGGGAGTCTGCAGCTACTGTAACCTACCTGAAACCAACTGAGCGCACAATTACCTTGTTCTTATCTTGCAGACAATATTTAGATAAAAGATCAAAGTTTCCCACTGAAGATGGGATACTGAGCTGTATATTCTCTAATAAATCATAAGCTCTTAGTTCCTTTGAGGGAAGGTAAAAACTGGCAAGTACAATATAGTGCAGCATTTGTTTTAGCACCCTGATGGTTTTGTTGTATTATACCCAGAAACATGAAAAGGGTCAGTATTATTTATAGTTTCTAGTGGGCAAATATAACAGCTGATGTTCCAGGAGTTGGTAGTACACATGCCCTCAGTCTGATCTACAGAAAACCAGAATTAGGAGCAGTAAGCAAAGCAAGACCTTGCTGGCTTTTTGTTGTTGGATTGTTTTGTTTTTGTTGCTGGATTGTTTTGTTTTTGTTGTTGGATTGTTTTGTTTTGGAGGGACTGAAGGTGACAAGAGCTGTGGTCCCTGAGTGTTGCCACCTGAGTCCTGTGCCAGTAATAAACCATGTTAACCTCTGTTTCTCAGCAATTTTGATGTTTTCATTTATTGGTCTGAGACTCTTGTTAGTGTCAGTAGAAGATGTGTGGTGATGCCAGGTGCTATTCAGTTTGAGCTTTTAATATTGAACTTTAAAAAAAAAGTATCTGTTTATGTAAAATGTGATGAAATAATAATTTCAGTAACAAGCCTTCATTAAAATAGTTTTGCTGTTGAATCAAATGGCAAAAGTAATTAACCACAGAATGATTTCAATATGATAATTGACCTTCTTTATTTCAGGTCAAATGCAAGACTAATGAGATGGCTGAGGTTGGAAGGATCATTTTATCTGTCATTGGTAGAATTCTCACATATTAGTGGTCTAGAAGGGGGCAAACTTTTGCCGTTCTGCAGAGCCCATGTGAGAAGGATGTCTGAAACAAGGGATGGAATAATCTGTATTCCACACAGCGCTATTTTGGTCATCAGCTTGGAAATTTATCTTGCACACATTTTTCAGCTCAATTCCCCTAATGTCTCTGTTCTAAACCAAACAAATGAACAAATAAGAGAAAGCCCCATTGCGTTGGTTTCTAATTGTACAGGAAAGGGCATTGTGTGGCTTGTGAAATTACCTGTTCCATTTTCTCCTGAAATCATACGAATTTAAACAATGGATTCAGATAACTGATCATATTTTTCTAGGAGAGCAAAGACATTTCAACATGGTATTTGTGTCCTTTATTCTGAGTAAGAGTAGAACACACCAAATATATGGCAGAATATAGGGTGCTCCAAGAAAATGTCTAATTGTTTTTTTTTTTAATCCCCTCCGAGAAAACCTTGCATCCCAATAGAAAAGGAGCTATAAGAACTTGTTGTTTTGTGATCTGATCAAAAAGTGTATTCCTCCATGCTGCAGCCAAGCCTGAGCGTGAATCTCTTGAATTGATTTCAAAGGAGCCAGACTTGGCAGCACCCTCGGGTTACAGAGAACGATTCTCCATTTAAAGCAGTGCAGCATCCATCCACACTGTGCACTGAGAAATAATCTGCCTCCTCAAACTCTGCCAGAAAGAGACAGAAATCTGTGATATGTGGCACACACACACACACACACACACACACACGCACACACACACACACACACGTATCCTGTCACTAATGCTTCTGGTAGAAGCAGTGAACAAATTACTGATGCACAGAAAAACATCACTGTGAGATGTTAGACTGCCTCTAGGAATTCATCATGCCTGGATTTCAGAAAATAGGTGTAATGTACTGCATCACATAAAGTATAGCAGAATTTTATTAGGAAAATAGATCTGCAAACTTTAGGCACTCTTTTTATATACTGGTATATTTGAAAAAATCAATAATCTTATAATACTTTACAGTATATGTAAGACTAGCACCATGAAGTTGCAGTAGGAATTGTGTCTGCTTTTTAACACTAGAGCACTTTAATACTTCCTTTTTCTGTACCAGAATAGAACTTTGTCTTAGGGAAATTTGCTGGAGTGCTCTTAATAAATATCTTCTATTCCACACAACTGGAATCCTAATTAAGATCTTAGAGCACCAATTTTTCTCTTCTACACAGGATGTGAATTTTGAATGTTCTGAGCTTTTATTTTACTGGAAATCATTAGGACGTCTGACTGACACATCATCAGATGTTAAAGATTTGAAATGTTATTGTTTTCTCTATTCATTTAATCGCAAATCAATATTTCTACTTATACCAATAGTTGATGGAGCAGTTAATCTTGTCACTGTGGTTCTTCCATCTTGTGAAGCAATATATAATTATGTCCTTGTGTCACTGGCGTTGATCTTGTTTAAGAGATTCAAAACAACCTCTGCATATAAAGGAAAACATCAATTTCCTTGGCAGGTCTTAGATTTGGAGGCGTAATTAGCTGATGGAAAGGCACAGTCTATCAGTTGTGTTTGCATGACATTTCTATTACAACCCTAATACAAATGTCTAATTTCCAGAAATAATCAAAATACCTTTGGTCATTTTTAGTTGACTGAAACAAAGTTACCAAAACGAGAAGCATGGTAAAGCTTACAAATGATACAGTATTTAATACAATCCCACGCTATTCAGAAGTTCTCTGTGTTGTAATTATTTCGGCTAATAGACTGGTATATGTTTTGTGGCATTTTTCGTACTCTTTTCTGACTTACTGCTAAATAATTAGCTGTTATCAAGTGGAGAAGTCACTCCATTTATATGCAGAATGAGTTTTTTCACTTGGGTTTGTGGAGTAGGGACATGACTTCTACACAAAAGCGAGGAAGACGAATATATCTCTGTGTGAAACTTTAATCATTGTTCACATTGCTCCTTTAAGATTTCTTCTCATTTAATTTCTGCTTTTGAGAACTAATATGTGATTTTCTTAAAAAATGGTCCATGTAGTGTACCAGTAATGATAAAATGCATCAAGGCCCCGTGATATTGGGTGGGAAAATGTGCTTCAGCCAGACTTTTAAAAGCTTTTCCATGACCATGGTGACCTGCAGGATTCTGATACACAACTGCACGCTGCTCTCACTATTAGTTATATCTTTTGAAGCTGTTTATTGTTTTGCACTTGTTGGAAGAAGGAGAATGGGTGGGAAATAACATCCCAAATATGCCCAGTTTCTGTGCTCTCCATTACAAGCCCAAGTCTCTGCACATCCCTTGTGGCTGGAGGTCGTTGACTGGAAGTTGGGCACACCAAGTAAACAGAAATGCGGATTCCCAGCCAGAAATGCTTTCTCCACCTTACAGAAACTTAATTGTTGGCAGGATTCAGTGGGGAGGCAGGGAAGAAATGCAAAAAACACATTTCCTATTATTTGAGTACAGTCTGTGAAGGAGCTGCAGTGTCTTTATGAACTTTATGGCTTTGAGTATAACATTAAAAATCAGGTTTTCTGAGCTTGTTAAGCAACAGCTTTACCATGGCAGGCTTCAAGAGCATGGCCTGTTCTGATCTGGCCTGACCTTTGTAATGCAATCTAAAATTAAGCTTTTAATGCTGACACGTAACAGTCTATGCAAATATTTGTAAAAGTTCTGTTGTTGAGGGCTGAAGGCAACTTAACTTTATGCTTAAATTAAGGAATTCCATTTCTGGAACTATAGTTCCAGCAAACTTTGTAAACCCTAGAAAAAAGGCCACTGGTTTCAGTGGGCTTTGAATCAATTTAATTGTTGACCAGAACCTCCACTTCTTAAACCATATTTATATACAGATAAAACAAAATTTAAAGAGTCAGTCCCTGCACATCAAACTGCTGTAAAACATTTTAAAGTATCCGTATAATTCTGTTTTATCCAATTTTGTGACTCTTTTTGCTGAGTACTTTTTGTACAGGTAGTTTAACTGATTCTTGGTAGCTGCTTTCTCCCAAGTCAAAAGAGCTACGCTCCATCATCTCCATGGGATAATAAAGTTTTCAATCCCCTTTCTGGAATCACTTTAGTGCAGAATTCTCCTGGCATGGACTCAGCTTTGAGAAGCAATCCATGTGTTTGCAGTTTCTGCAGCAGTTTGGGGATCTGTCTGGATGGGAGGTGCTGTGCACTAGAAGGTGTCTCACCAGAACAGTGGGATGACTCATTTTGCTTTTTAAAATAACAGAGGAAAAGAATTGACATTTTTGTGAATACAAACTGTACAAGTATAGAAGTATTTTTTGTGATATATCAACAGATGGTGTCTGGTGATCCCTCAGGGCCGGGGTGGCCGCAGGCTGAGAGCTGCCAATGGCAGGCAGAATTCCCACCAGGAGAATTCCCATCATGGCTAAAGATGATGACTTTCTTTGTGTTCATGGAACAAAAAAGAAATGTTTTTCCTAGGAGCTGCCCCAGGGTCATGGAGGGAGGGACAAGCCCCTGGTGGCAGGGCAGAACCAGCCTGCCAGGGCAGGAGGGGAGAGGCATTTGTGCCGACGGTGAGGGAAGCAAGACACACAAATCAATATGATTTATAAGCAAGCTTCATCCTTTATTCCCAGAACCACACACTTTTATACTATTACAGTTAATTATGCCTACTAGTCGTAACACCATTGGTTAACTATATAAAGCTACATTTACATGTCTTTTCCACAGGTGGCTTTTGTTTAGGGATTCTTCTCATTCCTCTAACTGCAACTCCCTTTCTCGGTACTTTCCCAATTACTCAAGGATGGCCTTGGCTATTCTCGTTATCAGTACAATTCTGCAGTTCTCACGTCCTGCAGTTCTACTGTCTCCCATTTCCATGGCCTGCAGGTTCCCATGGTCTGTGAGCCTCCTGCTCTTACACCTTACTTTGCTCGCACAAGGCTTCTCATGTCCCATGGCCCCGATCCTGAGCCATTCTCCAACACATCTGCTCATCATCTGCTTTGGGTTGGATTCTGCTATAATTGCTCTTGGTGGGTTGGTCTGTCCTTGGAAAGGGCTGGCTCTCACATCATCTTTCCGAGGAGTTTTACGTTGCCTCCTGCCGTGCTTTATTCGTGTGCCGTGTTTAGATGAAAAACGTGTAAGGCTTTTCCCTGCTCGGGGCCCATCCATAAATGATGAGAAAATTCCTTCCAAGATGTGCAATTATTCCTGAGTTCACGGTACTCTTGGAGCTTCCCGAGGTGAGTTTATGGTTTGTAAAGATGTATTCTCATGTATGGAATCCATACGTGACACACTCGTGACAGCATTGGCCAGACGTGGCGTTAGGCTGTTCATTGATGAGATACATGCTGTGGTATAGGATATACATTTTATGGTGTATTTGATATTTTCAGCTCTCAACTAGGACCTTACAGTGTGATTCTAATTTGCCTTCAAGATATCTTTAAGAAGAACAATAAATCCCATATGATAATGAGCAGCTGTATTGCTACTGGATAAAAAAACCTTTTTTTTTTTTGGATGGATGTAGCAAAGTTGAGACATCATTTTTGAGTCCAACTTGTATTCTGAGAATACATATCTGTATATCTGAGAATACCCAAGAGAACTTTTTTCTCCTTCAGGAACTGGGTGCAACGAGTGCAAAATTCCAGATATCCTGAGTTTAACAAGAATTGTAGAACATAAATTGATTTTTTTTTTTCATCTTTTAAGTCATGACTATTTAAAAAAAGAAAAAAATAGTAATATGTATAGTTTTTGTGTTTCTTTCTAGAAGTTTTGGAAGAAGGTGACTGATTTCTGCCCCTCTAGAATCTGTGGAATGGGTTTGAGTGGGCTCTTGGCAGAGTTGTATTTAGAATAAACAGGGCAATAAAACACTCAGCTGTGAGCAGTGTCCCTGCCCTGATTCACAGCTATGGGAAAGGTTTAATAGCACTGAAATGTGGGTGTTTAGCAGGGAGCAATGGAAGTTATTAAGTGGCAGAGCAGTAAAGCAAAAGGCATTCTGTAGGAAACAGGTGATCTTGACAATTGCCATTTCCAAGGATTTGACACAAATGACTAAAATCAGATTGACTTCCATTTTTAAACAAATAAAAATGTGTTTTATGTTGGAGTGCATGCAACAGTCACATATGTGGTTTCACAGTTTCTTATTGTGATACCATATTCTCTTGCCCGTGGTTCATAGATGACTTTTCCTTTTGTTTGTTTTAGCAGAGATTTAATTTTCAGATTCGAGGCATGAACAGATTTTCAAGTACCAAAACTAGAGCAATTTGCACTTGATTTGTAAAATGTATTCATGTAGTACAAACACACAAATAAAATGCAAAGAAAATGATTTTGTGAATCATACCATTAACAACTTGATTATTTGTAATGTTTTTAAAAGTCAGCCATTGAATTATAGTGAATATATATTTGAATATGTATAGCAATGTCGTGTTTACTTTGGAGTTGTAATGTTCTGCAGCTTTGTAGGGGATTTGGTGTTGGGTTTGGTTGGGTTTTTTTGGTGCTTTTTACTTTTTTTTTAGATTTTATTTTTCTGTTTGTTCAAGCATCCCACTATTTCTTTCTAAGAAAATGGAAATAGCCATGCTTATCAGAGAGATTTTCAGCTTTCTTTCCAAGGTTTCTGTTCTCAACCTTTAGCTTTTATGCAGCCCCAATGCAAAAATGTTCCACTGCTAAAAGCAGGACTATTTCCTAGTGTCACTGGTATATAAATAAATTTGACACTGCATATTCTCACAGGTCTCTGAAATGAGTTAGAGGATATTTTAAAAATATTTCCTGAGTGGCTGCTAGATGAATTTCCCAAACGTGGACTGTACTTACTTCTCCAGTAAAAAAGGGACTTTAGCTTTAAAGGGATTAATCTGCAACAATTAAAATAAATTACTCCTTATGCCATATATCAACGTAATTCAGTTTAATTTGTTCAGCACGCTCACTGTCTGTTGTGTATTTATAATTCTGTTCACTCTTTCCAGCATTTTGATCCAAGTTTTAATCAACACTCTTCCTATTAGTTGCAGATTACTATCAGGAATAAAGAATTCTATCTAAGAATTTATCAATTGCTTGTTTTCCGCACCTTGGCTGCTTCTTCATGTTGCTTGAAGAACCTGTGTTTTGGTCATTAACTTTTTATTTCCTTGAGTGAATAGCATTTCTTACCTGCTGTGATGGAAAAGTAATAAAAAGACCTAAAAATGCTCTATTTTTAAAGCAGTGAAGGCCCTGAATCAGGAGCGCATGCAACTCTAAGCAAGTTGTGCCTCGCGCTTCCTTAATTCTTTTGTTGACTTAAATAGATGCAGGGTGATGTTTTCTCCTGGTGATAAGAATTTCCAGTTTCATTTTGTTCATCACTAAAGAAAAATCAAATTAAAGAAACCTCATTGAAGTCAGTACCATCACGCTAATAAAAAATAGATCAAAGAATGAATCAGTCCCTTAGTGGATTTAGAGTAAAATCATATGAGGGAATGAATTTGAAAGCCTTGATAATATAACAAATTGTCTGTTTCTCTTTGAGGTAGGTCTTCTTCTTTGAATATGATAATGAAATATCCTATGTAGGGAGTAGATCCTGTGGATAAATATTGATGGCTGCAAATAATTCATGTTTGAAACACTACAGAGCGCGACAGCGAGTTCAGGTTGGTTGGTGGCATTTATGCCTTAAGAAAAAATGAGGGGAATTTCTGTCGGGCAGCAGCTTTGTGGTGTTTCTTATTGTCATCAAAACCTCTGAGAAATATTTGTAAAGTCTCTACATTTTAAAAGTAAACCCCATCAAACCCAGCCAGGTCCTTCAATGCTACCTGGGCTATGTGCAGCCAGGCCAGTGGCTATGGCAAACAAAAATCCCAACCCGACAACCAAATCCCCAAACACTAAAAACTTGTGGAAACAAAAAGTTCCCACTTTAGGATAAAGCTGGAATCCATATCAGCGTGGTTCAAGAATTCCAAAGCTGTGCAGAGCTGCTCAGTTGTCAGTGGGCACTTCGGAGGGAGCCTCAGTGAAGTGGAAGAATTGCAAATAGCTCGCTCGTCAGTGAAATAACGTTATAATCGCGGTATTGACTGGCAGATAGAGCTGTGTCCTGGGGATCTTTTGCTCTGAGAAACACCATTTTAATACAGGGATTGAAATACTCCCATTTAAGGAGCCCACAGTGGATTAGCAGCAAATGAAAAGGATATTATATTGAGAAAGTGTGGTGTGCTAGCTAAATTTGTCCAAGTAATTAAAATAAGTTTGGGAATATAAAGATAAGGATGGTGGTGGTATTTTCAGGATTTCTTCTTTACTATGATTTCAATAATTGGATATTGATGTAGTTTTGGACTTCATTCCTAATTTTTCAAAATATGATACTTTTTTCTTTGCGCTTGATGTGGCAATTATAAAATATTACCACAGCTTGTTTGTTCCTACTCCGATTCAAATCTAAATCCAGGTATCAAGAAATGGTGTTTTTTATCTGAAGGGGACAACTGAACTCTTTTACCCCCTTTACTACATTTGTGGGATCCTCTTAAGGAAGAAATAACAAGTCCTGTGATATGGTAAAGGAATTCTCACTCAGGTGGGACCAGATGGAGCTTTGTGTATAAAGAACAGTTTTAGATTCTGCCTTCACATCCTGCTCCATTAGGTGGTTACAGATTTTATGTTATCTCTACTTTTCAAGGTGTGATTTGACAGCTGCTAAATGAAGATGATAATGAACAGTGATAATATTTAAACGATGCCATTAATATTTGGTATATTGGACAAAAAAGCAGGTGTATTTAAGTGCACAGACAGCCAGATGAAGAAATGCAAGTTTCAACTTTTTTTCCCCCCTCCTACCCTCCATCTTGTCCATCTGGGCCATTTGCCTTCCTAGTTGGGAAGTCTACAGCACAGACATCAATGCATTCTCTTGAAAGCTGGGAAAATGGCTTGGCAAGCTTCATGTTACCTTCTGTTAAACAATTTTATTTGTTCTTAATTTTTTTTTTTAAATTTTTTACCACCTTGCAAGTGAGTGAGCGCTGGAACCCGTGGAAGGTCCTTTAGACTTGGGCTGCTCCGTTTCGCCTCCCGTACTTCTGTGTTTCCTCAGCGTTCCCGTGTGAAACACTCGGATTTTGTAAATGTCTTTGGTTGCTAGAAAGTGCCTCGTGCTCCTCTTCTTCGCATTGCTGTTGCCATAGTATCCCTATCAGCGCTGTGGCACAAATGACAGGCAGCTATGGCTTTATAAATAGGATTCGGGAAGAACAACACTTTCCTCACAACATAAGATATTCTACTCTATATCTAAGCAGAAAACTTGTGTCACTTCGGGATTTTTTCTCCTTAAAGGCCTACAGCTCTGGAGCTTCAAAATTATTGCTACAATTAATTTGAAAGAAAAAAATGCAATTTTAAAAACCAGTGTATTGTATGGAGTTCAAGCATCGTAAGCCATTGTAGGTTATTTTTCCTGCTAAACTAACACTGTCTATTACATGTCTATACCCTTCAGTCATTCAGGAAAATCTATGACAGCAAAAGACACTACAAAAAGTCAGGTTAGCATTTATCTAGCATGGTTTGTAAGTGTGCTGTGCTTTTTTTCCCATGCTTTAAAGTATTTTATTTTTTTAGTATGACACAAAAAGAATTTCAATAGAGAGGTCCAAACTTCGTTTAATTTTAGAAAAAGAAGTTAATAAAAGTATGCATAAGAATGTAATGCTAAGTTCCACCCTGCAGTTTTCCTTAAAAAATTCTTTGAGTCCTGCTGATGTTATTTTATAATCCCTGGAAATTCCACTGCAGTCAAAACTGGAGTTAAAGGCTTCTAATTTACTTTTAATATAAATTATCTCCTGGTATGAGCTCAGCTTTCAGAACTGATTCAGGAATGTTGTTGATGAACTCTTTAGATTGTTTCATTTATGAACTCATCCTCATGTTGCTTTGAAAAAAAGAAATTAATGTGTTTATTTGGAAGATTTATATACCTTACTATACAATAATTTTATATTTTAATTTATAAGCTGTACTTGCATTAGTATTGTCACAGAATAACTTGGGATAGGGACTGGAATTTGGTTTATATTTATGGTTTTCTTGGTTTTTTTTCATTTCCTCCCCTCAGAAATTAACTGTAAGTTTAAAACATTATTCTACAGACATCAGGATGTGAAAGGGTTTTTACCCCTTTTTTGTTATTTTTCATTTTAATTTCTAATAGAGAGGGACCAGTGGAAAAACAGTTCTTTCTAGTATGTACAGAACATGCAAACATTCTGCATTTTTTTTTCAGGGCAGCATTTAAATATCACCTTTTTATTGTAACCCATGCATTTTTATTTGTGTTTTCCATAGGAAAAAATAAAAATAAATTAATTTCAGTAATAACGGACACAAAGATGTGCTTTCCTGAAATAAGGACTCTCTGCAGGTTGAATGTACATGGGCAATTACTGAAGCTGCATTTAAAGAAACACAACACAGTTAATAAATCAAATTATAACGGTCAAACCAAGACAGTTGTACACTATCACCGCAGTTACTCATTAAGCTCACACTGCTACCATAGTGTTACCAGTAACGATAATCAGGATCTGCTGATGACTTCCTCATTAGCGTATTTAAAATGTGACATTATAGTGGTTTACAGAATGCTGTTTGTCCTACCCTGTCACTTCACCCTGGCCACCTGCTTGGTGCTGTTTGGCTGTTGTGCCGCTGAATCCCTGAAGTCCTGCCATTAATCAGGGAATTCCTGAGATGTTGCAGGTCCTGCAGCCCTGCTGCCACTCGAGCTGCACATCCACTTCTCCCCCGTGTCAGCACTCCCCTCCAGGTTCATTGAGTTACTCGGTGAGCGATGCCTTCTTCCATAAGTGGAGACTTGCAGCATTGGATTTTTATTTCACCTTGCTCCTTTTGTGTAGTCATAAAGCCAGAAAATGCTGTACATTTAAATTGTGCTGACGTGGGAAGATCCACCTTGCAGATCGAGTTGGAATGTTCTTTATCTGTTACTTACTTCCATTCCGAAGCAGTTTGCAGTGTTTAAGTGGAATAGCAATATTAATTGTTCCTAATCTGTTTCAGTGCAAAATCAAATGTTTTAGTTTAAATTACCCTGCAAGTGGCACTGCTGAAAGGCAGTAACTAACGGGTGAAGGCAATTACTGGCTTCAGTAATTTCTTCAACCACTGCAACTTGATCTGCAGGAGTAAGTCAATCTATGCTATGACAGGGAGAATAAAATGAGAAGAGACAGGAAACAAAATTACATTTTTACCCGCACAATGAAAAGAATGTAGATGTGTTAGTGCAGGTATATTTGAAACAGATGCTAAGCTGATAGGAGCTGAGATTCCATTTACAAGAAAAATCACTTTACATGGAACTGTTGAACATTTACCTTACAGAAATGCTATCCTAGAAAGTCCTAAATTTTGGAATGGCAGAATTATGCAAAGATTAGGCAAAGCAGCAGATTCTATACACAGAGTTTGAGTGTGATTTATCTCTTAAAAATTCTTGACTGAAGGCTGCATGCAGCTGCATAGATACCTGTGGGTACCTGTAAGTCCTCCCATTCCTTTTCTGTCTTTCTTGAAGTTGTTAACAATCTGGAGAGGGAATACATTATTATTATTATTATTATTATTATTATTCAGAAATTAGCTTGAAAGGTACAGAATTTTTCTCTGTGCAGAAAGAACAAGTTTGTATCTTCCTTTTAAGGTATTGGTATTGCACAGTACTATGAAGAGACATTACCAAATCTAAAATTATAAGAAATTTCTTACTGTTCACTAGACAGATTTCCACACATTGTTGGCTGAAGTTCACCAGACTCCATTTAGATAATAACATTTTCTTGCCAGTTTAAGTTCCTGGATTAAAAATACCCAGATTTCTTTGTCGTTGTTAACAAACATTACATAATTTTGTCAGTGCAAAACTTGGGGGAGAATTAAGACAAGTGTTCTTCTATTCCCATATTTAAACAGGAGGTATAAAAAGATCGGGTTCTCAGCAGATGGTTGCTTGCAAACTTCTTGCCTACTTTTTTCTTAGGAAACAAAAAAAATTGAGAACAATGTGGCAGGGAGATCAAAGGAAGAGATTTTCCTAAGGAGCAAAGGAAACATTCATGCTGGAAATAGGGATTCCTGTACTTATTTCTTCATTCAATATGATCCAGCCCTAAAATTCTTACCTCAGTATTTAGTTAATGGTTTTAAGAAAAAAGCTGTGCAAGGAATTTTATATATATATGTAAGAAGGATGAAGTCAGATGTGACTTTACTAATAAGGTTTCCAAATGGTCCATGTTTTTTTTTTATATGAAAGGTACGCCTTTAGAGTCTCTATCACTTTAGGGAACACAGTATTCTGTGACTTTTCAAGGGCTTTTCTTTTCCTTTTTGCAGCTACTCTGGTGTTCTACACGAATCCTCATTAGTCATTCTGGAGATGGACTTGCTGTCTGGAACCTACCTCTTGGCAGTCTTGTTGGCCTGCATCGTGTTTCAATCTGGCGCACAGGAGAAGAATTACACCGTGCGGGAAGAACTGCCCGAAAATGTCCTCATTGGCAATTTGCTCAAGGATCTCAACCTAACGCTGGACCCAGACGTGCCCCTGTCCTCCCCCCTGCAGTTCAAGCTCGTCTACAAGACCGGGGACGTGCCCCTGGTGAGGGTGGAGGAGAACACCGGGGAGATTTTCACGGCTGCCAACCGCATCGACCGCGAGAAGCTGTGTGCCGGCATCTTCAGCGAGAACCGCTGCTTCTACGAGGTGGAGGTGGCTGTTCTGCCCGATGAAGTTTTCAGACTGGTCAAGATCAGATTCCTAATAGAGGATATAAATGACAACGCCCCCCTTTTCCCCTCGACAGTTATTAACATCTCTATCCCTGAGAATACGGCCATTAATTCCCGCTATTCTGTCCCATCTGCCATCGACCCAGACATCGGCGTGAATGGTATCCAGCATTATGAGCTCCTCAAGGTGGGTGTCTTTCATTCTTCTCTGGTGCTGTCTGTGTTTCTGTCCTCCCACAAATGTTGCCAGTCCTCACCAGCCCATCAGAAACCCAAACTGTGTCCTACAGTTATGGTACGGTGCCGGCACGTGTTGAAATGTCAATCTGTAGCACTGAGTGCGTTCTGGTGCATCGTATCCTCACTCTGTGGGAAGCTGTTGATGTATGTGTGTGTCTGTGTGGGAGTGTGATGGAACATCCATGAACTCTACCAGCATTCAGAGTGTTTGTACACTTTGGCTGAAAGTCTTCTTGGACCGTTAAAAATGTGTTTTTATTGCCGCTGATGGGACAGTGCTGAGTGCAGCAGTGTTTAGTGCTGGGTTTTTGTCTCCCATTTTTATGGAGACTTTCTCTTTTGCTGCCTGTCTTGCACGGCTGTTGGACTTGAGCAGTAGAACTTCACCCAGACATTGATGTGATGCTCATCTTTGTATTGATGAGCTGTTTCAGAATGGAAGAGGCCGATTGTCAAGGCAGCTTTGAAATGTCTGGGCAGGAGCAAGTCCAAGATTTGCATGAGTGCAAGGATAGCAGTGCCAATGACCTTGTATGGGCAGATATTTCATATTCTTGCTTCTTTTATTCTTTCTAGCAAGTTACAGGGTAACTGCGATTAGGGAACAAAAGAATAACATAAACACGTGATGTTTATATAAACAAGAGCGTGTGATTGCTAAATAAATGGTCACTTTTGTTTGAGTTTCCTAAAACAAACTTTAGAACAGGAAAGAAACTGACCCTAAAACTGTTGGGGAAGCTGAAAGTGCCTTCAGTTCCTTTGATTTGGAATAGGGAGCTGTTTTGTGGTTTGGCTGCTCAGCAACCAATCTGACCCTTCATTACTGCCAGAAGAGTATAGATTATATAGGCCAATATATTGCTTGACTGACTGGATAGCAATATTCACTGATAGCAATACTTACTAGCAATTTAATAAAAATGAAGCTCTGCCTTATTTTAGCTCTTTTAAATTGCTTGGAACCTGAAGTAGTTGTGGCAGTGTGGGTACTAAGGAGTGACAAAGATAAAAGTCTCTTTCAGAAAACTGGATTCCACTGGGCATTTCTGGCCAGCCATCAAAAAAAAAATAAAATCCCATACATGTCTGTCAGCTCCCAGTGCAACTAAGGAACTTAAAACTTTCCAAGAACTTACTGTAACATTTGAAATCTTTCTAGGAAGCTCTTTAAAACTTCTCCTGGGTTATAGGAGAGCAGGTATATCTAGGTGTGGGGGTTTGTTTGGGGTTTTTTTAGATAGCTAAGCAGAAGCATCCCATAGGACAGTCTTCTGTATTTGGCATATTAAATGAGATTTTAGGGAATGAATATCAGTGTATTAAGTAAATAACAGTAGCAGTAGAAAATAATGAAAAAGCCAGGGTTACACACAAAATGAGACAAAATAATACCCAGTCTGAAGAACGAAATGTGAGTTATCCGAGAGAAAAGTGCTGTTATTGTAGGAAAACTATAGAAAATGGCAAAATCAGGAGTCCCTGGGCCTGAGTGAGCAACAGTTCAGATCACCACAATAGCAGTGTTGTTTTGTGAGTTTATTTTTGGACTGTGCATTCAGCAAGAGAATGTAACAGATCAGCAGAGTGGTAACACGTTTGTGTCACACGAGTGGGAGCTCATCCGAAATACAAGCACAGCTCCACCAAAGGCAGCGTGGGGCACAAGGCCATGTCTGGAGGTGCAGTGCAGGATGAGATGGTTTGCCTGACAGGTTTTTCGTCAAGAAATGTGCAAATAACTTCTGAATGCCAAATTTTACTTAATTTTTAGTTAGGGAAAAAGTAAATTAAAAAAGACCACTTATATGTTTATTCAAGTGTCTCTGAAAAACTGCTTTTGCCACATGATGGAAAGAAAGGTGGTGAGGTTTGAGCACACACTGGTATGGGCTGGAAGTTCTGAAATCTTGTGCTGCAGGTACTGCAAACAAAGTAGTTTGTGAAATCAAAGCCCTCCCTGTAGGCGGATCTTCTAAAAGAATGAATTGCATTTTTCTCCTGAATGCCTGTTGGTCAGGTATTTTTTGAGGCGTGGACCCACTGCCTTTAAATGAGCCAGCAATTTCATATAACTTGGAAAGGATCTGCGAAAACCAAAAAGGAGTTCATGACAGCTGGACACCATTTGGAATAGTACGTCCAGATGTTCTTCTGCTGGTAATTTTCAGAATGTTAATATCAAAAGTAATTATAAAACGGATTAAAAATGGTGTGGCCTTCTCTTGCCTTTCCTCCCCAAACGCTCTTCATGTGCGTTGTCCCGCTCTGGTTTTTGGTGCGTGCTCCAAGATGCTCTGATGTCTTCTGGTCCTGGCCATGTTGACCTTTTCCTTCTCTCAGGAGCAACCAGAAATGCGGGGGGCTGCAGGATGGGGGTCTGCAGGATGGGGGGTGAAAAGTTTTTCAGTTCTACTTTGCTTTTGAAACAAATTTAGCCAAGATTTTGCCTGAATATAGGTAGATAGAGGCTTAGTCCACAACAAATTCTAAAGAGGAGTAAACTTCACCCTATGAGCTCAGCTGAGTCGTTTATAGGTTTTTAGCACATTTTCAGCAACTCTGTAGCTCCTTGGGAAGGTAACAGCCCTGTGTTACAGTATTTCCTCACTTTGGTACACTTACCTTACTGCCCCTCTCAAAGGGTGTGGAAAAGGTTGCATATAATTTTTGTATTTGGTTTCTTTTGCAAACTGGAAAAGAAATGATAAAGTCTTTAAACTAAATGACATTTTCATGGGTTTTTTAATATCCTGCCTTCTATTAAAACCCCTTAAAACAGTAGAAAACAAAACTTTGTAAAAAATATATTCTTGTATTTTGGATTCAGTGTTCCATGGAAGCTTTGTAAAGCAGGATTTGATTTATTTAAAACAAGGCAGTGCTTTAATTACCACACAGAGCAGCACTCAAGTATTTTTTGCCTGCCTGCCTTCTATCAAGGTGTATGTGGAAAAGTACTTCTTTATATGTAACTGATTCACGGTACTGCAGCTTCAAAACTTCCTGTGTCTCTATGATTTTCTCTACCCTCTTTGAAATACATAAACTCTAAAAAGGCAACAGTTTTACTGTTAATAGAAAAGAGGAGACAGTCACGCAGAGCATCTTGCTGTTACCCAAAGCTGCTGTGCATGGCATTATAAAAGATTGTGTTTCTCTGCTGAGATGCCCCAAGGTGACCATAGAGAGAGTGACATTAAGGTTTTACATGATAAACAGTGTTTACTGTGAACAAGGGGAGGAGGGAGAACTTAGATATTATTTAACACTAGAGGAAAATTCATTTAGAATGAGAAATAGCTCTAAATGGGGGAAGAGGATGGTGTAACGCTGATGGTAGGAGTTGGTAGAAGGCGCAGCTAAGACAAGAAATAAATGGCCAGATGGAAACCCAACCATTTGTGTCTCAGTTGAGACTACTTTAAGTATAAATGGGAGATGATAGGGGAAAAGAGCTGGGCATTCATAAATAGAAGTAGTATGTGAAAACAGTAGGATGCAAGAGGAAATTTAAAATTGAAACCTTGATAAACAGTGATTTCTGATTGGGGATGAATCTACAAATTCTAATGTTCTGGTTTAACCCAGGGGGCAGCTCAGCCTGCAGGGCTTTGTTCACCTCTTCAGGGCAGTCCCATTGTTTACAGGCTGATGTAAAATGTTCATTGTGGCAGGCAGTGCCACCACAGTGGTATAAATACCTACTTGCTGCTGTTGATTACACTGTTCCAGTACACTTACATTTGAGTTCAAGGCAAGCTAATGTTTAGTGTAACCTGATTAATACTCTTAATATTTATAGGTGTCACAGGCCTCTGCCTTGACTACAAAGATTTAAGTGTGAAGCATTTCTTTGTTCTCTTAAATGTGAAAAAGGTGAGCTGGTTCAGAGCAGGTTTTGAATATAATTCCAGCTCACAGGACTGTAATGGAGAGTCACACCTGCTTCCAGAAGGATTCATAGAAGTGCATGTTTTAAATAACATTTTTTTATTGATTGCTTAGCATTTCTTGTCAGCTAGGTGTAGCATATGCACTAGGAGTTGCAGAAGTTCAACAGGAACAGAGAATTTTCTTCTGTGAGCTGATCCTGTGCGCTAATAGCTTGTTCCTTTAATCCGATACAGTTTGGGGGGAAATTAGATTGGCGTTCCTGTTATGGTTCCATTACTCTTACCTAGTACAGTAATTTTGCTGTATTTACCTATCAGAAGCAGCTGGTGCATTCCTTCTAGAATAATATAATAATCTCTTTGTAGCTGTCAGTTCATACCTCTGTAATCTGACAAAATAGATTCCTGCTCAGTCTCACAACATGTCAGTCTTGCCTCTGATGAGGAGAGTTACATCTGCTGCTGTAGATCATCTTTGTGATGCCTTTCCATAGAACATACCCCCTTCTTTCTGGCACAGCGTATCAATTCCATGACCTGTGGAAAACGGAAATCACAGTTCTACATCGTGTTTCATATTTGCAACGGGTTATTGCTGAGCTTCGCAATAGTCTTGGATCACCTAACTCAAATCACTGTCAAGATCAGGAAGGGAAGATGTGCTTTACGTAAAAGGAGATCTAGGAAGGCAGTTAGAATTAGAGACTGCAGCTAGATTTGTAGTTCAATGTGCATCAGAAAGTCATATTAATGAAATCTTTGTTGATAATCGTGTTGCAAGCAGCAATTGGAATTTGAAAGTCAGAAGCTGTAACTGGAGGAGGCCAACAGCCTTCCCATGGTGTGTTTGTGCTCTGCTGCTGCAGCAGGACCGTGCCCTGTGGGGTCTGGTACCGGGGAGAAGGGAGGATGGAATGGTAATGTCTGTGTAAAATTCGGTGTGCAGGGACACAGGCTGAGAGTGGAAAACACGTGTTCACCACATCACCTGCACCATCCCAAACACGAGCTGCTCAGCCTCTCGCTCCTGTCCTTTTTTGTGTCTCCTTCCATCCAGCGGCAGCTGAAGAAGCTCCCAACCCTCCCTGTCCCTCTCCAGCCGTGTCCCGTTGCTTGTCACACTGGAATGAATGTGGATTAAACTGATGTGGGTGGTTCTTCTGTGTGGGCCTTGGCAGCGTGAGAGGACAGTGAAGTGGTCTATTGGCCTTTAAGTAGGTCACAGAAAGCCTGGGGTGGTTGTTATCAACATCTGCATTCTGTGAAAAAACTGCCAACACAGAGCTGCTTTTCTACATGTAAACAGATATTTATTCCTATTGTCAGGTCATACTGAATATTGCAGTTAGACACTAATACAGTTAAGGCATTTCAACTTAATGTTCTTAATTTTTCTACAAATCAAAAATTATTTGTAAATTTATCTTAACCTTCTAATAGCAAAATATTCTTACACTTTCTGATTTCTTTTTTTATTAGCAACCGTTTCTAGTAATTGTGTGAGGGAAATATGGATGAATTTTGGAAGATGGCTGTTCAAGATTCCAAGACTTTTCATTTTACAGACTTGATTCAGACATGATTCAGATAGGAGATTTCTTCTCCTTGGAGAAAGGCAAGTTGTTCAGTGATATTCCAAGATTAATGACCACCAAAATAAAATTACACTCATATTGATGTTACAGGTAACAATAGTACTTAGGTACCTAAAACTGAGAAATCCCGTTGAACCAGATCCTAGATCTGACAGTGCTTATGGACAAGGTAAAAATGAGGTGCATATTAAAAAGGCATTTTAAGGTTGCTTTTTTAAAAAAAATTATTATGGATTTCTTTTCCTTCTCACTGTCACATAGCTGAGACTGAGATTTTGAGTTTCTGCTTGGAGAAGGGAATAGTTTGGTTTTCTTACTTCACAGTCCTCTGGAAAGATTCAAACCCCAAAACCTGCAGAACAGATCGACTTCCATCCTGCCTGGAATGGCTCAGATGGATTATACTGCAGCCATTTGTGGGTCAGTACTGTTTCTTCTTTCCCATTTTGTGTGCCAGCACAGAAAGTGAAGATAAGAGATTTAGGGAGATCAAAAATAGATTGAGGAGTTTTTTTTTTTGCTTTGGAGTTGCGCTCCAGTCAAGCTCTAAGGTCACTCTCTGGTGCTTGTAATTTAATAAATAGGGAGAGCTGGATGTTGTCTTTCTAAGGTAATTTTTAGCTGCCCTTTAAAAGAGAGATTTATTTCAGGACAGACAGGCTGTCTTTTGAATGATTCCGAATACCCTTGTCTTAAGTCCACAGTGGCAGTGGGGGAACAAGTCGGAACCAAAACATTTTCCCTTTAACTGTTGCTGATAGAAGATCAGAGTTTTGGTTATAATTAACACATCTTCAGTTTTTTCACATGCATGGTTCCCCCTGCTTGCTTTTCCACCTAATATGTGGTTAATTATCATCTGAAATTTTTGCATTACCTTTCCGTAATAAGTCTATTTTCATTATTTTGTGCTGTAGTTGAAAATCCTCCACCCCATTCACCCATTTTTCTTGCTATCCAAAATATCCAAGTATATGGTTCTTTGGAGAAGGTTTTTTAGTAGAATAAAAATATTGCTCAGAAGTAATTTGTCTAGAGAGATCTGGACAGACAAGTGGTCATCTGTGGACATTGCTTTGAAAAAGTCACTGGGTCTGAGCTTTAAAAGGGAAAAAGAGCTGATTTGCATTCCTACAGCTGTGACTTAGTGTCTCCGAGGAGATAAAACTCCGCTTCTGACTGGTGGTAGTGAGTCAAGAGTCAAGGTAATTGCCTCTTGTTGGTTGATACAAGGCTCCTTTAGGGTGGTTTATGGCATTATTGCTGTAAAACTGTCAGGTTCCGTTATCCTGACGGCCCTTTGGGGATTGAACGAGGACTGGAGGAGAAAGTCTTGCTTCGGGGCACAGCGAGTTCAGTGAGTTAGGGTGAGGGACAAGCTGGTGTATCTTTCTGCATTCGAGGCTCTGATTTTCACACTAGCTGTCATGAAACAATAATATATAACTTAGCATGTTTCTGAGTGGAAGGGATGATAGACTCAAGCTGGAAGGCACAAATCTGTCAAATGGAGAGCTCCACTTCATCTGTCTCAGCTGAGCATTCTCTTTCGCTGATGTCCGGACGGATCAGTTTGCTGGTTAGCACGGATGTGGGGATGCTTTCTGAGCTCAAAAGACTCAGGATTTGTGTACACAGACCTCTGGAAGCCATGTGTATGGCAGCACCGAGAAAGGAACGTTTTCCCAACAGACGTCAAGAAGACAATGGTTTCATTTGTAAGAAATTGCCAGTTCCATGATCTGTACTGCTCTCAATGGATAGCCACAATAAAAGCACTAAAATACCCCATCTAAATGAAATTATACTTTGGTTTGCATAGATGCATGATGTTGGAACTGCAAACATGCCATGCCATGTGAAGTTAGAAAAGGTATCAGAAGTGCACTTAGGATAGATTGTGCTGCACCCATCTTCCCTACTGCCTCAAAATCTGCCGTATTTTAAAGGTGTTGTATTCTTGTGCATCACAACAGAAAGAGGTAGGAGCCTTTTTCAAGTGCCATCAGTTTAGTGCCATTCTGCTGGGGCATTATTTTGTATATTCAATGTTGGTATCTCTGAACGAAGATGCCTCTCTTTGGACTTTATTTTATCTTTAAAGAATGACCTGACATAGGAGTCTGAGTTTCCAGCCATTGATTTATAAATTATGTTCATGTATCTGCTTGATATACTGGTCATCACCAACGTACCCAACAGGATTTGAACTTTGTTTGGTAATTTTTATTGTCAAAATGTTTGTTACTAAACTCAAATCTTATGAAATAAGAACCTTATTACTAAAGTCTAAAGACTAAAGTCACCATCCAGGGATGAAACATATTACATTACATATTACATATTACATAAAGACCATTATTTTTTCTACCAAATTAAAAACAGATATCACGAGTTCTACAAGAATATTAACTAATGGTTACTGCATGTAGTGTAAAAGTTCTTTGGATCCATTGTAATTCTTGTTTCAGGATAATTTTGCAAGGATTATTTTTTTGTGCTTCCTTTACTTCCTGTAATGGGTGCATCAATGCATGTCTTGTATTTTGGATGGCTGTCATGAGAAACCTTGAATTAGGTTTCCAGCAGATCCTAATGCTATTCTGATAATTAAAATCTCCAGGTTATTAAGGAAGAGTTGTCCTTTTTTGCATGTATTTATCAGGTTATCAAAAAGTATTGCTGTTTTCAAAACGTTGAGTAAAGAGAGAAAAAAGAAAAGATGAATACTGATTGCAAAACGTTTATTCTTTTGTCCAGCTCACGTTTCTGAGACCTCTACTTTGGGGAGGGATGAAGATTTGAAGCTTTCCAGTTTTTAGGATATGTTTTGAAAATAGGAGAGGTAGTTTCAGTTTTTCCTGGTTTTGGCTGTCATAAAATATACAATTAAAAGATTAAAGTAGCTTTTAGGATAATGTTGTGCTCTTGATTTTAATTTTAACTTTAGCTTTCTAATATTGGATTTTAGTAATAAAGATTTAAATATCCTGGCTAGTTTTCCTCCAGATACACTGTATAAAATATTTTCCTTCCTTTCAAGAGGAAAGAGCTGTCAAAGAATATATTTAAATCAAGTGTCAGCTACGGTTCATGGCACTTGACTGCATTTGTGTAGTTATTTTTATTCCTGAAAGAAAGGTGTATTGCAAAATAATTTATATTCTCTAACCCAGAAACATAATTGGTCTGAACACTTAAGTCCCACAGAGCTTTTGAAGCCGGGACATGTAGCAAAGACTATTTCAGACAATTCTGAAGAAACAAAAAGAAACATTGGTAAAAGAAATGAATTCTGAGTCATCAGCTGTCAGTATTGAAATACATTTTTCTCTCATTGTGCTGTAATTGCTGGCTCTATTAATGTGATGTATTCTTGCTTTGGTTATTGCTGATGTTCCAAAGTCGAATAATTATAATTTTTTCTCTGCTTTTTCAAGCAAAATTGACGTTTTCTGGGCTTTTTTCTTTTCTTTTTCTTTTGAGTCAGGATATTCCTCTGTGCTTTTCAGAATGGGATATTATAGGGTTTTTTTCACTGGGAGAATACATTTTCCTATTCATTTTAACCCCAGCCATATAATTTTCATCCTCATTTCCATTAGGAGTTTTTCAAGATAATTTGTTGCAGGAGATTTAAAGGTATAAACAAAGGAGTAACTTCTATTTTGTTCCTCAGCCTGTTTCCCATCTAATATCAAAAATAGTTTCTATCAAAAATAGTTTCCTGGCACATATATATGAGTTTTTTGTGAATTGGCCTTTGTTTGGAAAGCCAAGAAATGTTGTTAATACCATAATTTGAAAATCAGTCTTAAAAATAGACCCTAGAAGATTGATGGAACTTTCCTGCTAATATTGCACACCTTTTACAGTTTTACATAAATTAAGTACTCATCCATGATGAATATCCGAGATGCTTACTATGCTTGTACAATGTCAGAACTTGAATGAGTTCCTTGAAGTTTCCAGATTTCCTGCTTTTCTGTGAGGTTTTACATTAATGCTTATTTTTAAATTCTGAGGTAGCTGTCCCTCCCTCATAAAAAGATGTCATTTCAATAATTTAAACCTTCGACTGCCAGCGTCATCCAGAGTTCTTGGCAATGAAGTTCAGTGTCTAAGTGGACCTTTGGCAAAGCTAAAAAGAAAAACTTTTTAGTGTGTGTTTTAGTATCTGTTTTCCTATCTGCTTCCGATATTTTTATTAGTCAGCTTTTGAAGTGCATTAGGGTAAGATGTTCTGACCTTTGCTGGACACCTTCATTTCTCATCTGAACTGGCAACTGGCCTTTTCTCTTTTCCATCTTTGCTTGTCTCTGCTTTCAGGGTCTGCAGCTTCCTCACAGGGGGACGAGGAGGGGCAGGCACGGATCTCTGCTCTGGGACAGGGACAGGACCCAGGGAATGCTGGAGCTTTGCCGGGGGGGTAGGATGGAGATTGGGAAAAGCTCAGAGGGTGGTGGGCACCGAACAGGCTCCCCAGGGAATGCTGGAGCTTTGCCGGGGGGGTAGGATGGAGATTGGGAAAAGCTCAGAGGGTGGTGGGCACCGAACAGGCTCCCCAGGGAATGCTGGAGCTTTGCCGGGGGGGTAGGATGGAGATTGGGAAAAGCTCAAGGGTGGTGGGCACTGAATGGACTCCCCAGGGAATGAGGGTGGTGGGCACCGAACAGGCTCCCCAGGGAATGCTGGAGCTGTGCTGGGGGGTTAGGATGGAGATTGGGAAAAGCTCTTTCCCCACAGGGTGGTGGGTACTGAACAGGCTCCCCAGGAAATGCTGGAGCTGTGCCAGGGGGGTTAGGATGGAGATGGGGAAAAGCTCTTCCCCTACAGGGTGGTGGGCACTGAACAGGCTCCCCAGGGAATGCTGGAGCTTTGCCGGGGGGGTAGGATGGAGATTGGGAAAAGCTCAGAGGGTGGTGGGCACCGAACAGGCTCCCCAGGGAATGCTGGAGCTTTGCCGGGGGGGTAGGATGGAGATTGGGAAAAGCTCAGAGGGTGGTGGGCACCGAACAGGCTCCCCAGGGAATGCTGGAGCTTTGCCGGGGGGGTAGGATGGAGATTGGGAAAAGCTCAGAGGGTGGTGGGCACCGAACAGGCTCCCCAGGGAATGCTGGAGCTGTGCTGGGGGGGTTAGGATGAAGATTGGGAAAAGCTCTTTCCCCAGAGGGGGCTGGGCACTGAACGGGCTCCCCAGGGAATGCTGGAATTGTGCTGGGGGGGTTAGGATGAAGATTGGGAAAAGCTCTTTCCCCAGAGGGTGCTGGGCACTGAACAGGTTCCCCAGGGAATGGGCACAGCCCCTGTGTGATGTACATCCTTCCATATTACTGATTAACTTTAATAATGACTTCAAAATGATTTGATGTTGGAGTATGATCCAGGGTTCCCGTTGGCTGACAATCTCCATCCCAGTCTTGAGACCTTTCACAGTCCATGGTGTGTCTGTGTCAGTTGAAATCCTGTCTTAACCTCCAGGGGACTGGAAGAAATGGTAAAAACCATCACTCCTGGAATATTCAGATCACACTAAAAGAGTTCCTACAAACAGGAGTGCAGTCTTTTGGAATCTATTTTGAATATTGTTTTAAAGTTCAACTACATATTTGCCACAACACAGCATATGCTCCAGGCTACTGAGTTTCACAAGCAAGGTTGCAAAGAAAATTCCTTTTTGTTACTCATTGCCTCTAACAAAGACTTGACTAACAGTTATGCACAGTGGATTTCCCCCCCCCTTTTCTTTCCTTTCCTTTGTACACCTGCAGGTGGAACAAGTTTATCCATCAGGAAAGGTTTTCGTAGCTTATATTATGCTGATCAGGAGCTTCTGACATGATTTGCATTGGAAATACTGAGTATCACTGTAAATCAGGAGACAAAAGTTCACGCTGCAGTGCTGTGTGCTACCTGGATGTGGAGGCACTGAAAGCTAAAGAGGCACTTCACTGGAGGATTACTGTGGAATGATGGGTTGGCTTTTCCTGCTGGGCAGCTGTTGGAACTAATCAGATTGTGCCTAAGAGCATAATAAGGAAAAACTTTAATAATGCTTAGCCCTCTTGGAAGCTCTGTGGCTTCAGCTGTCATACTCACTTTCACTAATTTAGTTTGGGTTTGCTGTTTTGTTAAAAGCCATAATGCTGGATTTCAAAACAGATTTCACTTAATTTTACATTTCACAATGGGTGCTTCCACATATATCCACAGTAGGCCTCTTCTTATGTTACCAGTAAAGTTAATTGAGTGTGGAAGTAGCGTTTTGACTCTGTAGGTAGGATGCATAAAAAATTTAGTTTTATAGTGTCACCTTAGGATTTGAAGACAGTGCTCTGTATTGTGAATTCACCTAACAACAGAAACCTCTTATTGTAGGGAGCAGTCCTGCAGATTTCTGTGAGCAAATTGACTCAATCCTGTCTTGGAGAGTGCTTGCTTGGTCTTCTTTCAGTGTCTGTGACCCTGATGACTAATGACAGGTGTAGTATTTGCTAGAACATCCTAGACATGTTTTAAAAATAGCAACATGCCCAACTAAATTTTTGAATTCAGAATCGACTGTTTGTTTATCTCACTGCCTCATAAAAATAATAAATTGAATTATGGTTCATAGCTTAATACCTCAATATGCAAGAATCCTAACAATATGCTAAACCCTTTAAGATAAAAAATATATAAGTGGACAGATCAAGGTCTAGACTAAGTCTTTGTGTGTGTGTTGAAAATTGTTTAAAAATGTTTCAGTTAGATTGTTTGTTATTTTCCATGCTAATGGTCGCTTCCCCAGATGATGGACGTACGTTAACGTTTGTGCTGGATTTTAGGATGAAATATTTTAATGCTTGTGGTTTGGTAGCATCGCTTGTTTACATCACGTGTTTAGAATATGAAGGCTGAACTTCACATTGAATTATTCCCAGTATGTTATAATCCCCAGAAGGTGCTTTCTCCCAAGCCTTCTCCTGGTCCCACCTGCCGTGGCTGCGAGACGCTCTCTGTGCTCCAAGCGTCTCCACGCACCGCGAATTCGCGGGGCTCGGCGCTGGCTGTTTGACCGCGGGTTATCGTCGGAGTGCAGCGGTTGTGAGCAGTCTGGGGAACGTTTTCAGTTCGTGTTTGCCACCCTGACACCTTCCTGGCTGAAATCGTGTCACCTGCCCCAAAGCTGCTAGTGTTTGTCGCTGAGGAAGAGGCCTCAGGTCCGATTTCTGTGTGTGCGTGTTAGGAAGTTTTATTGTACCACGAACAATATGTGAGCTGTTGTTTGGGAACATCTGTTTTAGGACAGTGATTGAATTAACCTCAGGAAAGTGCCTTGTGTGGATCCAGACCTGGGAAAGCCTCGTTTTTCCCTTTGACTTGGATTATGTGAGTCACTACTGGGCAGAAATGGCTTCACTACCTTGGTTTAATTTGCCTTTTCTAGGACAGCGGAGTTTGTGAAGGGTTGGCCACGTTGCCAAATAACTCCTGAGCTGTTTTGTTTATTCTGGCATTACCCTTCCTGTGGAGACTCACCCCATCACTCACTGTCCTCCTAAGATTAACCAGTCTCTCTGTTTTTTCCCATGAATTGTGGGAGGGTTTGTCTCAATTTATTGGAGGATTCATGTTACCTGGTGAGACTGATCTAGATCTTTGCAACAGGAGATGGATATTGCATTTACCTTCTGAAGCTGGTGTTCTTCACACTTAAATATTGGCTTATTGTGTTACATGGTTCTATGTTTTTGTTGTGGCTCTTTTTTTTTTTTTCCCCCCCCTTCATTTTTTTTCCCCCCCTTTTTTTTTTTTTTTTTTTATTTTTCCCCTCCCCCTTTTGGAATGCAATGATGAGTGTTTGGTGTTTCCCCTGTAAACAAGCTATTCTAAATACTCTTAAATTTATTTTCTTTCTTGCAAGTGAGTTATATCAATTCCATCTCTGATTTTAAGACTGAGAAATAGCACAAGTGTATTCAATTAGAGTGAAATTTGAGTTTTATTGTTGTTTTTAGAAAGGAATATATTCTTGAGTAGAACTATATATCGAAGAGTATATCAAATACACTTTTAAGATTTTTTGATCCCAAACTCACAGGGAAGCATTTTCTCAGAATATAACTCATTAACTGGAAAGTCAGGACAATTTATTTGCTAGAACTTTCAATACACGCAAGGTAGCATGAGATTTCTTTCCAAATTGACTTTCAGACTCGAGTTACTGCCTTACAGTAAGGAAATATTTCTTCTTTTTTATCTTGCTCTTGTCCTAGTGATTCAGATAAATAGGAGTCAGTAACACTGGAGGAGGAAGAAGTCGAGTTCTCCTCCTGAGAAATCCAGCACCAGAAAATACATTTTTGGTTTATCCCCTATGCTCCTTGATCAGTATGGTGAAAAGACTTTTATTTACTGACTTTCAGAATTCAGTGTCTCTGGAACTATTTTTAGTAGTGTCACTCTCTGTGTGTTCTCAGCCACTGGCTCCCATTTATTACTCTGAAATTGCAGTATTATTTATTATCTTCCCATGTGCAGTGAAGTGGCATCTCGCACTTGCATACGTCACATACTTTTACAGTTTAATATGGGAGTCTCTCTGTTATTTTCTGAAAGTAATAAAAAAAGGATAAGTTCTCATTCCTTGAAAAAGTATAGCTTTATTTCTTTCAAAAGCAAAACTGATCCTGTGGCAGATAAATGTCGCACGCACACACTTTCTTATTTTGATTTTTACAAAACCCTGCAGAGTGGAGGCCTTGAGAGAGGCTTACGATGGGGTCATTTCAGCAGCAGTTGTGACAGGTCTGGAATTCCTAAAGCCTGCTTCTGGAAGCTGGGGGAAATCTGTTCCAAGTGGATGATGTCAACTCTTTGCTACTAGAGGTTTTTCTCATCCCGTTGTATTTTTGCCCACATGAATGGTGAGTTTTCTGCATTGAGGCTGTGGATTTTTTAATCAACATTGATAAAGCAGTGATAAATGCGCATCAAAGTGCTGTCCCTGCACTGGAAAGAATGTCCTCGTGTTTCTGGAAGTGTGGGGGGTTCCGTGTGTGTGTGGGATGCTCCTGCTATTCAGATGAAAGTTTTGTCAGCATTTTTTCCTAAAATGTAAGCATGAAGGGAAGATACAGTGATTTTGCTCCCAGCTGAACTTCAGCATGGGAAGGGTCTTAGGTCAAAGAAGACAATCTTGCTAAACAGCTTCCTGGAAAAGCTACGGCACCAGAGGTCAGAATATGCATTTTTCGTAATGAAGATGATCTCATACATCTTGGATTTGTGTGTGCATGTATGTATAAGACAGAATGAGATGATAACTACACATTAATTTAATAAATGTTGATTTGCAAACGTTCGTACTTCTTTTTAACCAAGCACAAGGATTTCGGTCTGTTTTATATTTTGTCATCCCATTTGCCGCAAACCGAATCCACATGTAACCGTTCCCCCCAGTTCACACTGAAATCACCGCAAGATGAGGATGCTGCACAGCCCCTGCTTCAGGGAAAAGGAATTTTCGGGGCTGTTCCCATGTCCTGGTGCACCAGGCTGTCAGTGTGAATCCTCTTCTGCCTGGCAGTGCTGCTGTGCTCACGGAGCAGGTGGGGCGTGGCAGCTTCACCCCACACGTTCACCCCACAGCTTCACCCCGCACGTTCACCCCACACGTTCACCCTGCGGGTTCACCCCGCACGTTCACCCCATAGTTTCACCCCAAGCTTCACCCCGCACGTTCACCCCATAGCTTCATCCCGCGGGTTCACCCCGCACGTTCACCCCGCGGCTCCGGAACGTGCGCCGGGAGCTCACACACCGCGTTTGGCTGTCCTGGCACAACGAGGTTGTGATTTAGGAGCTGTTCTGAGCAGCACTACAGAATTGTTAGCGCTTCCCTCCAAAGGCGCGGGGCTGCAGTCGAGGCTTGCACTCATTTATTTCTTTTTCACAGATCCTCTGTTCTGCGCCTTGTTCGCAGCTAGGAAATAGAGCAAATATGTAACTGTCACGCACGTATAATGCAAATATCAAAATTCACTCCTTGGGTGTATTGTTGCCCGATATAAATCCTATTTTTTTTTTACCTTCATTTTGTGTCTATAGTGAGACTCCAAAGGCAGAAACATACTGAAAGGCAAGTCAGGTGTCTGGAGATTTATCATGGGAATTCAGAGCAAAGCTCAAACATGTTTAATACCTTAATCTGAATATCCTCAGGGTGTTGAAAATGTAGCTTTTTGTTCAGGAGGATGGCTGTGAATATTTCTGAACAACCACAATGGAGGAGATTAAGAGGGGAGGTTCCCTCTCTGGTTGTCACCTGCAGCTCTTGACCTCCCTTGTTTTGGTCAAAGGGCCTCCAAATGAAAGACCTTGGCTTGAAGTTCAGAATTCTGGAGTTAATTTCTAATGGTTAGTTTCTAAAGTTCAAGGTTCTAAAGTTTAGTTTTAAACATGGTTGGTCACTCAGAAGTGGCTGCCTTTCTCAGATGAGCTACAAACCTTGGGCAATTGATAAAAGTGTCTCTGTACTTCAATTTCCCATCTGTAGTTAGTGTACATCTGTTTATACAGCAGAAGTATTGTGCACATAAATTCCTTAAAGTTTTGTGGTGCAGCTGCATATTTTTCTGAAATCTAGAATTGTGTGTTTGCAATGCATTTTTGAAAGACCACTCAAGTAGTGGCCCAGTTTCCTGAAAGCAGTTTCTTGGTAATTTTCTGTTCTATTAGTGCAGCAATGTGGGTAAACCATTACAACCACCCCAGTTTGTAGAGGTAGCTGAGGTGAATTTCTAGTAAAAGAAGAGCGTCAGGTTTTAGGTTTTGGATTTGTTTGCTTGTTTTTTAATTGTCATCCATGTTTGAAAAGATACATCAGATTAAATTAACCCCCCCCAAACAACTCAAAACATTTTAAAGGCCAAAAATGTGCTGTAGAAAGAGAATTGTTCATGAAACCTGGTAGAGTCTTGAAAATGTGCAGTGTATGTAGGTTGCCAATTTTCAGCTCCTCCTGTTCTCTCCCTTGTAGAGCTCATGGTTAAAAATATTAACACTTTTAAATGACGGCGTTTCAGGCTGGCTTGAAGTGTAGACTGAAGAAACTAGGGTAGCAAAAAAAGTAAATAAATTAAAAATATAGTAGTCACTGTCTCTAATTGTTTCTCCTCAGTGGAGGTGAACGTGATCTAATAAACATGTTCTGACAATCGAATGCCAAGAATTGAATAAGACGAAAAGATATTCCACCTTAGAAAAAATATGTCTGCCCACCTTAGAAAGAAAGTTGGCAATGTTTAGAATATGACAAGATTGAAAAGGACTCTTTACAGAAGGGACCAAGTCATCTGAGAGGTTTAAGGAAACTCCAGCAATGCAATTGTTGGGACTGTTTAAGTTTTGTAATAGTAACATTAAATTTATATTTCCAAGGAAGTAATTTCCTGTTTGGATAAACTTCCTAGTCTTTTTTTTTCTTTTCTTTTTCAGAAAATCGGTATTAAATATATTGATTGCCTGCTTCTTCACTCCATGTTGTACTTTTTACTGTTCCTTTCCAGCAGAGAATGGTTGATTATTATCCTGGTGTTCTATTGATTCCATCTGCAGCGCTGTGCTTGCTGCCTGTTTCATGGGACAGGAACAGTTCTGTGTGTGGTTGTGTACATGGAGAGGAAATCTTTGGCAATCTTTTCCATTTATAGGAGCTCTTATATAACTGGAAGTGGAAAAGTAGCAAGTTATGGTATAGACATTGCTAATAATACGATGTCCTCAGCTTTTACCTAGGAATGGAGCTAATTAGGATTCTGAATGTAGAAAATGCACTTTAGGTTTATGCATAATTGGAAGCTTCCAAGTCCTATTTTTACTGTGGATCTGAACCTGAAAGTTCAGTTCATTCCAAGGAAAAATTGTTCTTGCTTCAAAGGAAACCAATGGAAACAGTGCATGACTCTGACAGAAAACCATAAAATGAGCAAAAGTCTTAAGAATCTTGGCCTACAAATTAAAAGGCTGAATTGCTTTGACAAAGAGAGTGTGTCAAATCTGCAAGCAACTCTGCATCTGCTGAGGTCTGCATTATAAAAATTTCCTACCTTTGTAATGCTATTTTTCTCCTTTGAAGTTCTGCCACTCAGTTCATGAGGTAACTGCTGGTCCTAATGACACGTATTTCCAGTAACTCTGGGTTGTGAGCTGTGGGATGTCATGAGAGGGTGGCTGTGGAGTCTTTAAGCAGGACAGCTGTCCAACAAATGGCAATTTTCTAGAATGCACGGACAGTAAATTGCACACTGTGTGAGAAATAGCAGACAAGGGACCTTTATTAGAGCTCCATCACTTAGGATAGTTTGGATCTGAGTGTATTCATATGCACCCATTATAGACACAGAGATCCATTATTGCCTGCTATGTGGAATATTTTGTGTTTAAGGCTTTAACTTGGCCTTGGCAATTCACAATTTCACAACCAAAGCATCACCTTTGAAAGAAAAACGCAAGTTTCGTTTTCAGCTTTCATGGAAAATGTTGCCCACCATATAAGTGTGCTCTGTTTTTCTGCATTGGGAGCTGGTGCTGTGCTGCTGTACTCTCTTCCTTGCTGACAGACAGCACAGCTACAGAGCAGTTCCATCTGTCTTGACGAAAACAGGCAAGGAAAAGTGTCTGGGACCCATCTTGCAGTTCTGCAGAAGACCTGCAAAGATTTTCTGTGTTGCTCCATGTGAAATCAGTTAGCAGACACTTAGCAAACATGCATTATTTTCTGGACATTATTTTCTGGACTTCCTGAAAAGATTTTAGGGTCCTTTGGATGCAAAACTACATTTCAGCCAAAGCTTTTGAATTAAGTAATTACTTTAATGAATTACTGATTTACTTTCTGATGAGAAGCTGATCTTTTAATCTTTTTCTTCCTTTTTTCTTTTAAGATGACTGTTAATGTGTAATAAATGTGTGCTTCTAGCTTGTTTCAATAGTCACTGAAATGAGTTACTGTAGAATATCAGTAAAATCTGAGCTGCGCAGGTAGGCTGGCCCTTGACTTCTGTTTAGGATCCAGGGGAACCAAAGGCATCCCATGATTTGTTTGTCATTTGCATGAAGTATCGATGCTAAGTCTAGGGTGAAGCTGGGGACACAAAACAATGGGCTGTCCTTTGTGCCTTTCCCTAGAGGTTCAGAATCCTCTCTGAGTGAAGATTGAGGACAGTGTTGATCTACCCTTTGCTGGCTAACAATGGATCCTTGTTACACACAATTACATAATTTGTATGTTTTAAGGAATGTCAGTACTAGCCTCTCTTAATTTGAGTACTTTGTGTCACAAACAGTTTGGTTTATATTATTATTTAGCTCAATATTCTTTCCCTTCCCCACTTCTTTGAGAAATTACTGCCTTCTGCCAACTCACTGGTCTGCCAGTGTGAGTTCATAGGATGTTTTGAAGGCAGTGGACCGTGTCGCTGTTATCAGCATTAACCAGAAGCTGATCTTTTTTCCCATTCTTCTCAGCAATGTCCAGGCAGTCAGTACCCACAGATTTAACAAAATCCCGTGATGAAATGCTATGATGCTGCAATATCTGTGTGTAGACTTCTGGTGCACTTTGTCACATCCAGTCCTGTCTGTAATCCTTAGAAGCTCTTCCAGCTTGTCACACTGCGTGTCCATGTGTCATTGATTATGTTTTTATGAAACTACCTGAATGTTGCATTTTTTAAAATACTCTCTAATTTTTTATTTACATGACAGCCCAAAACAGCTCCGAAAAGGACATTTGGATCCATTACAAATGACCAGGTAAATATACAGTAGGGGGCGTCAACAAGAAAATTTAATTATTCGAGAGGCTGTGTGTGTAAATCCACTGAAAAGGATGTTGTGAAAATTGAATAAGGTCACAGGGTTCCTTATTTCCCTGGTAAGGGATCTTGTGAGCAGGGTCAGAACCTCCTTACGGCTAATCCAGGCTCTGAGATGGGCATAACCTTGGCTTGCCTCCAATAGGTAGGTTACAATGCTTAAAAGGTATTTTTAAATTTAAAAAGGCAATCTCTTGTACTTCTCACTCCCATTCTTTTGTCATGGTAGAGATATTGATGTAGCAGATTATTTCTACCAGTCATTTTAATGGCCAAAGGTACTCTATAATTTAATTATCTATTATGCTTTTCCTATGGACTTGTACCCTTCCCAGTGTGAGCAAAGCCTTCAGCCCACTGGGATAATGTGGTGACTGAAGCACAGTTCAGTGCAAGTAGAAATCTGATGGAAATTTTAACTTTGCTGAAGTTTTAATGATGATAGAGCCATTTGCTTCAACATCAAGAATTTAATCCTGAAGGTTTTTCTGCATGTTTCTCATTTTAGCTCTCAATTTCTTTGTTCATAATGGAGAGAAACAGATATTTATAATCTTATTTTTTGAATGTTTCATCTTTTTATTTTTAGTGTTTAGAATGTGAGAATTATCTGTTCTTATTAAATGTGTTTGTTAATGTGCAGCATGTCACACCTAACCTTATCTCTAAAACAACGTGAAATAGTCTCGCTAGAATTAAGAGAAAGTCTGCTTCTCTGTAATAGTTTTTCTGTGGTTTAAAAATGATGTGTAAACTTGTAATGAATAGGAAGAAATAGACATGGATAATATTTGTTTCCATGGAAAATTATTCAAGTGTATATAATGAACTTGGAAGAGATCTTTGCATTCTTTTCTGTTCTCTAGTGGCTCACTGCTAGTGATGGGGAGCTAAGGCACCATCTTTGATATCAAACCCATCTCCCCCAAATTTGATAAGAAAAGCAGAGATGGGTACACACACCTACAGCCACGTGTACTTGAAGTCTGTGTGAAGTGCTCGTTGTGGTTGTGGGGTCTCATGACAGAACAACCAGTGCCCACCTGTCAGCTTGGGTACAAACAGAGAAGTCAAGAGAGCTGACAGGTTGCTTGGACTCTGGCTGCTGGTACTTTCTTTCCTCTGTTATCTATTTTAAAGCATAGAATATATAATTTATAATTTCTTGGTAATTATGAAATTTATTGAAATAACTGCTAGCCAGATTGAATGTGAAGAGCAAACTCATGCTCTGCTTCCTATCGGCATAGAATTACCGTTCTAAAATTTACCCTAATTGGTTCAAATTGTATATCTTGATTTAGAAACAATTTGCAGGGCTTATATTTTCATGCCTTCTGCTAAAGAAGCCAAATCTGTATTTGTTTTATTACTTCAAAATGTGTTCCAGTTTACTTTATACTGTCCCCAGTCACAACTTAATGTTGTCACAAATGCTGTGCAAGTGGCACAGTAATTTTGGATGTGTGGATGAATAGTTCTTTCCCATGAAATAAAAGATTGCTTATGTAGGGTCAAAATCTGGCTTAGAGAAAACAAATCCATGAGAGAATGGAGTGTACAGAAGCTATAAATGCATTCACTTAATGGTGGGTAGCAAGATGCAGGGAATACAAATATTTTTTGGCTAATGAGAAATAGGGAACCTTGAACACTGGGAACATTTTGTTTTGCTTTTTCTGAAGTGTCTCAAACCGGTTTAGAGCACAACTGCTCTGAGCAGCTCCACCGGCTCCAGAGGAAGGTGTCCCTGCTGTGGCAAGGGCTTGGAATGAGGTGACTTTAAGGTCCCTTCCAGCCCAAACCATTCTGTGGCAATCACCTGAGGCTGAAAATCGAGCAGAACAAGCAGAGAAAGAACAGTTTTTCATTATTGCAAACATGACACATAAAAAGGAAGTCCTGAATAGTCCAGAATGTCATTGATGCCTTCTTTTTTCTGCTCATCCCATACATTCAGCATTTGGATTCTAGCTCCGCCCTCATGGAAGATGGGGCTGGAAAACTGCCTTTACATCATTCCTCTGAGTGATGAGATATGAGAAAAGAGGATAATTACAATATTCTTAGTTCCTGTTTGTCTGCAGACACAGCAGAAGAGAGAGGGGATTTAGTTTTAGATTCCAATATTTATTTTAGCAGATTTGTCAGCACTAGTGTTTTTAAGAAAAGCTGTGTTTGTGCAATATATGTAGCTTGTTGGCACAATTCCAGAGATGTTCAACAAACCCCATGAAAAATATTGATCATTTTCAAATTGATCTTGCAGTTCTGCGATATTTTTCAAAATGAAAATAGGTCTTCTTTTTTTCGCTGGGATTGTAATTTTCACTATCTATATAGAAAGTATAGTGATGAATACAGGAATAGTTTTAATGAGTTTTTAAATATATTTCTGATGAACTGTTATGACTTAGCTTTGTGTGTATCATCTGACACCTGAATTACGTAGTGAGCACTTTTTCAATGATGCTGTTGTTTTGGTTTTTTATTTTTTTTATTCTAATGGTTTCAGATCATGTCCAGAGTTGCTTCACAAACAGAGAAATAATCCCTTTATCTCTGTTGGTTTCCTTGAAATTGAATATTGGCATAGGTCCTCCAGTGACTGAACTTTTGCTTCATTGCTTATTTCCACACTCTCTCATACAATACAGAAATGGAATTACATCTGTCCAGGAATTTAATAACTTTTCTTTAGAAAGAGAGAATCGGGTTGCAAAAACCACCATCACTCCCACATTTCCCCTTTTCCCAGAGTATCTGTTTATTGCCGTGTTTGCTGTGAAGATTTCTTAAGGCTCTGGAGCTTAAAGCAAAATCAGATATTGAAAAATAAATATAAATATAAAAATGTATATTCCTCTTTAGAGTAGATATATAAATATATACTCCAATGCAATTTCAGAAGAAATAATGAAATGTTTTTCTATTTAAATACACTGTGAAGCTAAAGTGTGTTGTTCTTTCTGTGTCTTGTAGGGTCAAAATGTATTTGGTCTTGACATAACTGAGACACCTGAGGGAGATAAGTGGCCTCAGCTGATTGTCCAGCAGATCCTGGACAGGGAGCAGAAGGATACCTATGTGATGAAAATCAAAGTTGAAGACGGTGGGAGCCCCCCGAGGTCCAGCACCGCCATCCTGCAGGTGACGGTGACCGACGTGAACGACAATCGCCCGGTGTTCAAAGAGAACGACATCGAGGTCAGCGTGCCAGAAAATGCTCCCGTGGGCACCTCGGTCTCCCAGCTCCACGCCACCGACGCAGACCTGGGCTCCAATGCACAAATCCACTTCTATTTCAGCAACCAGATCTCCAGTCTGGCCAAAAGGCTCTTTGCCATCGATAACACCACTGGGCTCATCACCATCAGGGAGCCGCTGGACAGGGAGGAGTCTCCTGTGCACAAATTAACTGTTCTGGCAAGTGATGGCAGTTCCACGCCATCCAGAGCAACAGTGACTGTTAATGTCACAGATATTAATGACAATGTCCCGTCAATAGACACGAGGTACATCATCAATCCAGTGAACGGGACAGTGCTTTTGTCTGAGAAGGCTCCCCTTAATACAAAAATTGCCTTGATAACAGTAATGGACAAGGACGCTGATCAGAATGGGAAAGTTACCTGTTTTACAGATCACGATGTCCCTTTTAGGCTAAAACCAGTGTTTGATAACCAGTTTCTCCTGGAGACAGCCACGTTTCTAGACTATGAAGCGACACGGGAGTATGCCATCAAAATAGTGGCCTCAGATTCAGGGAAACCTCCCTTAAACCAGTCTGCAATGCTCCTGATCAAAATTAAAGATGAAAATGACAATGCCCCCGTTTTCACACAGCCCATCATAGGTCTTTCCATCCCCGAAAACAATGCTCCTGGAACTCAGCTAACCAAGATAAGTGCCACGGATGCTGACAGTGGGCGCAATGCCGAGATCAGCTACATCCTGGGTTCCGATGCGCCCCCGATTTTCAACCTGGACCGCCGCACAGGCATCCTGACAGCAGTGAGAAAGCTGGACAGAGAAAAGCAGGACAGGTACTCGTTCACTGTGCTGGCTAAGGATAATGGGATGCCACCTTTGCAGACCAATGCCACTGTGACGGTGTCGGTGCTGGACCAGAATGATAACAGCCCTGCTTTCACACATAACGAATATAATTTCTATGTGCCAGAAAACCTGCCCATGTACGGCACAGTGGGGCTTATCACAGTCACGGATGCTGACGCGGGGGACAATGCTGCGGTCACCCTCTCCATCTTAAATGGTAGAGATAATTTCATTATAGATCCACTTACTGGTGTAATAAGACCTAATATTACCTTTGATAGGGAGCAGCAGGGGTCATACACTTTCCAGGTGAAAGCAGTGGATGGAGGAAGATTGCAGCGTTCCTCAACTGCCAAAGTGACCATCAACGTTGTTGATGTAAATGATAACAGGCCCGTTTTCGTTATTCCCTCATCTAATTATTCCTATGAGTTGGTCCCAACGTCAGCCAGCCCAGGGTCTGTAGTTACGAAAGTCTTTGCAGTTGATAATGACACGGGAATGAACGCAGAGCTCCGCTATAGCATCATAGGTGGGAACTCCAGGGGCTTGTTTACCATTGACCAATTAACAGGCAATATTACTCTGAAGGAGAAGGTAATTACATCAGATCATGGCTTGCACAGACTGGTGATAAAAGTGAATGACCTGGGACAGCCGGAGTCTCTTTACACGATAGCTCTGGTGCATTTGTTTGTGAACGACACGGTCACCAACAGCTCCTACGTGCAGGAGTTAGTGCGTAGGAACATGGAAACTCCCGTTGGCCAGAATATTGGGGATGGTGAGATAACCCCACAGACCAATGATTATGTCAAGATCATCATTGCCATTATTGCAGGCACCATGACGGTTATTCTGGTAATTTTTGTTACCGCTTTAGTCCGGTGCCGCCAGACGCCCAGGCACAAGGTTGTCCAAAAAAATAAGCAGAGTGGTGAATGGGTTTCCCCAAACCAAGAGAATAGGCAGATCCAGAAAAAGAAGAAGAAGAAGAAGCGCTCTCCAAAAAGTCTGCTGCTCAATTTTGTGACCATTGAAGAATCTAAGCCTGATGATCCTGGCCACGAGCACATAAATGGCACTTTAGACATTCCCGTAGAGCTAGAAGAACAGACTATGGGAAAATATAACTGGGCCACCACACCAACCACGTTTAAACCCGATAGCCCAGATTTAGCAAAGCACTACAAGTCTGCTTCTCCGCAGCCTACCTTCCAAATTAAACCCGAGACTCCTGTCCCCCCCAAGAAGCACCATGTCATTCAGGAATTGCCTCTAGATAACACCTTTGTGGTGGGCTGTGACTCACTTTCCAAGTGCTCATCCAGCAGCTCGGACCCTTACAGTGTTTCTGAATGCAGCTGTCAAGGAGGCTTCAAGACCCCAGGCCCCATACACACCAGACAGGTAATGGAATTTTAAGGTGCTTTCTTCCTCCTTCCTTCCTTCCCTTCTTACTTTGCCAGTCCTATAACTCCAGTTTAAAGCGCTGCAAAATAAGTTCTCCTGCAGGGAGTAAAGGTTTGAAAGTTCATATTCGATCGAGGTGTTGTAAAGTAAACAACTCGAGCTTCCTCAGTGATAAGGGAGAAAATGGGAAGGGAAAAAAGCGAGTTTGTGAGGAGGCTGAGCAGGCAGAGATCCCTCTGGTGGCATCCCGACTGCAGATGGCAGCATGGCACTTCCCGCTCCAGCGCGGGACCTGGAGCAGCTCGGCGAGGCTCCGGGCTGGGGACTGTCCTCTCCAGCCTGCTGTGCTCCAGCTTCCAAGCAATCTAGGCCAGGGGAAAGCAATAAAGCTTTACAGGAGCTCCTAAGTGGTTCTTAATATTAATGGAGTCTGGAATTGCAGCCTTCTTTTGGGCGTAGCTTTGCTTCAAGGTCTCTCAAATGCAGGCGAGGATTTTCCTCTGAGAGTTTCAGTGCCATTTTCAGACTGGAGGCAGCCTTAAATCTGGTGGAATGACACAGTTGACACGCAAAGTTAGGGAAAAATTAGAAGCATCAGCATAATTGATCTCACTTATTTGCTGCTCTGCCTCATAAACCACGTAGTAGCTTCTCAGAAATGCAGTACAGCAAAGGAAATGTCTAAAGGATCCTCAGCTTAAAATTAAAAATAAATCGAGAACCAAAGTACCCCTTATTCTTCAAGACCTTACAGAAAAGCTTTAAGTCACTGGAAATAGAATATAATGTTTACCCATATTCTGAACAGTTAAATAAAACTTTGCTGTTTTTCTGTTTACTTCTCTTCACAAGTATCACAAAGTTTTCAGTGGGAATAGTTTTCTAGTTAAGCTTTACTTGGTCAAGGAATTAAAGTAACACATACTTGAGGGGTGTTTATTTTATTATTGATAATATATTTTAACTTGATAGTATATCTAACTTAATGTATTGCTTGGGAGCAAATCCTCAGCATGACTAAGTCTGTTAGATTTCTTGCTCCAGCTGAATTTTTTTCTGGGAGCTGTGTTTGATTACAACTGTAACGATAACAACATGCCTAAAAAAAAGCTTCTCATTCAGAGCAATCATATCTTTGAAAATTTCAGGATATGCTGTTTATTTTATTCTATTTTGTTCCCTTTACCAACACAAATTTGTATGGTAATCTATGTCATTATGGATTGCATTTTTTAGTAAATGTGTTTAAATGTATTAAGTTAAATTACATGTTAGAAAAGCCTCTTGCCAGCTTGTTCATCTGTTTGAACTCCCATAACTGAGGAGAGGGCAGTGCTGTTTTCAGCATTTCTGTAGGCCTGATCTAAGTGATTTTTTCAATGCAGTTCTGGTACAGTTCCTGTGAGTCAAAAAGGTTCTGCCATTGTCTGCTGAAACACACTTTGTCGTGCAGTAATGCTGCTAACAAAGAAAGCCAGCTCACGGCTCTCAGAGTCCCTTCTATGTCAGTAAAAACCTAGAAAGTGGAATGGAGAGCAGTTCTCTTCTGCAGAAGTTGGTTGGGAAAAAGAGCATCTCCTTTTATCTGTGCCTGAAAGGTCTGTGACAGGGGGCTCCTCTCTGGAAAAGCAGAATAGAGCTGTGGGGTTTTTTTAATGCTCACGGGCTGATGTTAGCGGATCTTCATAGAGCTGCACCAACATTGTTAGTGTGATGTGCTGAATGCATGAGAAAAGGGGTTATTTTTTCCATTTGTACTGATCGTGTTAAAATGACAGCTGTCCTTCTTTTAGGGGTATCTTTCTGCATGAAAGTGATCTCGCTGTTTGGAGAAAGGGTAACTAATCGCCACCAATGGCCCTTTGCACTAATTTGGAAATGGCATTTACCTTTAAACACATGAATTCACTTTTAAAAAAAATTTAAATATAAGTAATATCATTAATTAATAAAATACCATTACATAAATTGAACCATTAGAGGAAATCTTTGTGTTGTGTTGGACTGTGACCAGATGAAAATTATATTTTGTGATAACTACAAATGAGTAAAGAATTTCTTAAAGCTCGATGGATCTTTTAAAAGTCAGCCCCACTCCTAACCTGGCTCTGTATTTTGTAGTCTGGATAGTTTTGTCTCCTGTGGGGCAGAGAAAGGGGTCTCAGGACAGGCTACTTGAGAGTTGTCTCCGTTAGCCAGTAAAAAATGAAATAAATATAAAAAAAATTAATCCTGTGGCACAGAGCTCCATCGCTCGTGCAGTCCCACCACCCTTCAGCCTCAGACACCACCAGGATCGTTGTGGTTCGTGATGATTCTGTGTCACGCACTCTGAATTTGCAGAAAACTGTAGGGCAAGCTGGAGAACTGAAAAATAGTTCAGTTAAAAAGTGCTCGTTTGAAAAGTGAAAATAAGATGCCTGATGTGAGGGGAAAATATTGTCCTTTTATCACAATTTCCATAATGCAGCTCTTTATGAGCCAAAGGTTCTCTGAAGGAGCCTAAAGAAGATTCTATTCACTGTGAAGTATCTCTTCAGTTTCTAATGGGGACTGATATTTGTGGGCTGCACATCCCAACTATTGTTATTTTGTGCATGCAGGAGTTTCTACTCAGGTATTAGAAATAATATTGTATTACAGCTAAAAATATATTTTCGTTGGAAGCTCTAAATTTTGTGTCTGTCTGAATGGTATTGATTCAGGTCTTTAAAGAAAGGAAATTATGCCTTTGCTTTACTGCTAAATTTGTCTAAGTGATCTATAAAATGACAGAAAGACATTACAACAGCTGTACTCAAAAAGCATGCAAGCAGAGATGGAAAGGTTTTTCTACTAAGAAAACCCAAAATGTCTCTTTCGTGGTCAGGTGGGCAGATAAATACAGCAGTGCAACAGCTGAAATTTTTATGGGGAAGCAATTGGAAACTCCTAGAGCGGCTGAGGACACTTTGAATCACAAAGAACAGGAAACTGAAGAGGGAGAAGTATGATCTTAATGTAATGTCCCCTAAGAGGGAGGTCAAATTTTGCTGTATTTGTCTGAGAGAAAGGGCAAGGGAAGAGGTACTGGTATTATTCTGAAATTACCCAGGAGGAGTTAAGCAGTACTAGTGGCAATAGACCTTCAGAGTTGCACATTTTTTTGGGGATGTAGTAGCGATAATTCTTTTAAAGGAGTTTTACCAAGTGATAAATTGTGGAGGGACTTATTCACAATGAGGTTTTTCAAACTAGGATATCTGGAGTGTTATACAAATCAAACTGACTTTCCATGTCATCAGATTTCCGCTGTTTTGGCAGTTGTGGGCCTCATAGAAATTTTCTTTGGTGCAGAAACATACAGCATCTTTAAAGTTTATTTGTCTGCAAGCTTTGTAAAAAGCTCAATTATTTTTGACATTTACCTCAGTGGGAGCAAACTGTGTGAAGTGTTCCATACTGGCACAAATCTTCTAATTCTCTTTGCATTTGCATGGGAATGATGAAAAGAAGGGAGAGGAGTTTTCTTCAGTCTCATTTCCATGTAACACAATTTCAAAATCTGAAATCTTTGCTCATGTACTTTAAAACAACATTCAGACATTTCAAATGCCTGTCTAGGTATCAGCCTGTCTAGTCAAAACATGCATAATTATAGAGCACAGTGTTATGTGTGGCAGCTTGATTCAAAGGAGGAAATGCTGCAAAGATTCCGTAGAACTTCCCATGCATTCTCCTTCTTCTTGTCCCTTTCTTTTACTAAATGCTATTTCAGATGTGCCTTTCATTGGAAAGTAGTATAACACATATTATAGGGGCAGGGGAAATCTTTGGAAGTTTACACCTGGTCACTCAGAAAGGGTCCTGTGATCTTTTGGGTTGTCATCTTTAGCATCAGAACAAGTTTTTTTTCTGACTCGGTGCTGCTGAGGAGCTGTGAGTGCCCATTGGAGCAGTGCCTCTGCCTCTGGAGGAGCTCGAAGGTGCCGTGGTGCTCCTCATCTGTCATTTCCTGATTTTTTGGGGGTTCTCCTCCCTGCCTCCCGCTGGACTCTGCTCTGTTAATTCAGCTGCACTGCCAGGACACGGTTCCGTGTTTGGGAAGCTGCTGAGGGAGGGAACAGGCATGGAGATGGATTTTTGGCATTTTCACCCATGCAAATCTTCATTCCTAGAGGGATTCTATCATCATGGATAGAAATTTCAGCTGGCACAGGGATCTCTGCTGAGCTGGTTTGTTAGGAGCTGATGGAGACTAAACATTCCTCACAGAAATCTGAATGGGAAGGAGACCTCATTTCAAATATGTTGCATTTTGAGGCCCCACTGTCTCAGTTCCGTGATTCTGTCTGCTTAGACCTGCTTACAGTTATGGTATATTTGCTTTCCTGATGTAAAATGTGGTGAAATGTCATTATAGCTTCCCACTCACTCTGAGAACAGTGTGCTTAGGATGTGAATTGGAGGAATATCGCACTGCTCCTGAAAACAATAGCTCTGAAACTCACCTGTTCTGTGAATCTTTAGCTGCAGGATTTTTTGTTTTGTGTAATAACAGTGGGAATAGTGAGTTTAATTTAGAATCCTGTAATCATCGGTAGGCAGGGCTGATGCTTTGGAGGTGTAAAAGGATATAGACATACCATTGGTGTTTTCATTGACAGATATAGAGTAAATTACACTCAAAGAACATATTCTGCCAAATTTTAGCTAAATACCTTTTGATATAAGCCCTTCCTAAAAGCCATTTCAGAATTGATTAGTATGATTCTAAGTATTCTAGTTATTTTACCTTAATTTTCTGATTGGTAATTTTGCTTGTGGTTCTGATCTGCTGCCATATGTATACATTTCACAAAAAAAAAAAAAGAAATTTGCATTTGGAGAAGAGATTTCAAATATAAGTTATATATATATATATATATATATATATATATGAAATAGAAGTCAAAGTGTGCAAGTTGGAAGTTAGCAAACAATTACTTAAATGTGCATCACCACTGAAGTAAAGCTGGTCAAGAAAATGCTTTTCCTCTGTGCAACACTCATAGAAAATCTTCAGTGTTTTCTTTTAATATCTCTGACTAGAAAAGCATGGGGGAAGGTATCTGGAAAGTGTCCCCTTTGCCTCATACTAGAAGGCAAAAACAGAGCATGAAGAGGAATGAAAAATTTGTTTTTTGTGTGAGGAAATAATGAAAGATTTTGACTATGACACTTCAGTAAAAACTAACTCAGATTAAAAAAAGGCACTTTTTTCCCAATAAGAAATTGACTGAGTTTATACTGAAGTTGATAAATGAAGTTCCAGCATTAATAACAGAGTGATTTTTATGTAAGACAGTGGCACACAACTCCCTCTCCAACTGCCACTTGCCTTGGGGTAGAAGCAATGTAATTTTTCAAACATGAAGTGCATTTCGCATCATTTTTTCAGTGGGATAGCGGAAAAGTTTCCTCTTTCCTCCTTGTGACCCAGCTGTGTTATTTCAAATGTCTTGCTCAGCTATAAACTATTGCTAACGATGAAGGCTGGTTTAGCTGTGGTTTAATTGTCACCCTTGTTTATTTTCCTCTTTTCTCCCAGAAGGTCTTGCACTCAATAATCTGCAGTTGATAGCAATTTCCTGACCAGTGAGTGGCCGGTGTCTTGGTGACTCTGCTATTGCTAGCGCTTTCTTTTCTGTGAAAGAATTGATCAGAACGGCTTAATTTCTGCGAATCTTTAGGATTAACCCTGTTGATAATAAATGTAGATTAAAGATGCAAAATAATTCTTCAAATAAAGACATTTTATGCTTTTAGGCATGATGCTCTTGACTGAATTCCACAAAACCCCTGTAGAACATGTTCTAGGTAGTGCAGCAGTCTTCTGATAGCTCTGATCTTCCAACAGCGCTTTGGGTTTTGAGTGGAGAAAGAAAAAAAAAGGAGCAAGAAATTTAGAATAGTACCCACAGAAACTATTTCTGTGGCTCCTTCTGTTGTGGTTTTTGTGCTGGGTGTGTGCAGATCTTTGATTGTGCTGGGAACACCCACACTCCAGAAATGGTTGCTTACCTAGAACCGCGGGAGCTCAGAACGTCTCAGACCACGCAGGGCTTGGCACGGTAGAGATTTGGTAGAAATTTGGAAGCAAACGTGACAATTTATGGTGAAAATGCTGCAGGAAAGGGCTTTTCTCATGCTGTTTCTCTGTTTGCCAGCTCTGAACGTCATCGCAGCTGATGTTATGTACTGAAGTCGTACGTGTACTCAATGATGTTAAGCCAGCAAATATGAAAACAAGGAAATAGCACGAGAAAGCCCTTTGTCCTGTCTCTGATTGCCGAAGACATTTATCGTCTCATCTCCAGAGGGGTTTGGAAGTGACGATGAACTGTTCAAGCTGCCCTACTGAAAGGTATCAAGGGCAAGATTTTTTTAAAAGGAAAAGACAAAGAAATTTTAGTACGTTGTGCTATAGTGTTCTATAACGTAGTTTTGCTAAGAAAAAAAAGTAATGTGACCCATCCTTCTTCACAGTTGGTGATTATGGTAAATTTATTTTGCTTGTAATCATCTTCTTGTCCCAGATTTTTTCCTTATTTATTTTAGTCGAAACAATTAGGAATTTTGTTTCTATGAATATATTAAAAGGGAGCAATAAATTTCATTCATATGTTAAAAAGAGAATGTAAAGTTCTTTATACTCCCTGCATTTAAAAGAAAAACAAATGAGTTGTTGTCACTTATAGCACCATTATACTTGTTAAGAGTTAAGTGTTATTTATATCTATTCCATAATATTTTTAATGATGATATTGCTGCTATGGATCATAAATAGAACTGATCAAGTCACTGCTTTCTCGTTTTCTAGGCACAATAGTAGTAGTGAAAAACTAGTACTTCCTGCTTTCTTATCCACGACATTTTGTAATAAATGGTCACCTTTTCAATAACTGGAAAGCACTCACAGAACTTTGGAAAAGAAAATTTAATTTGCATTTGGCTTGCTGAAGTCTAGACAATGTCTGTTTAAGAGGTGCCAAACATTTAACCTTTTGAAGTATTTTTATTTAAAAAAAAAGAAATGGCATAAATCCAGTGGCTCGGTTTTCAGTGTGATAAAATAGGAAATAGTATATCTAATTTTTTCACTGTTAGCCAGCACATGGGTAGAAAAATGGCCTACTGAAGTTTCTTTTTCCCCAAATTATTCTTCTATATATTTTTTTTAAATTAAAGTTTTTTTTTATATTATAATTTGTTATTTAACACAGCTCATTAAAAAAGTAAGATTTGAGCATCATAGCTTTGTTTGAAGGTTGGTTGCAAGTTCTTGTATATTGCCTCACATTTTAGGGAGTAATGCTTAATATGTATCATCTATAATATTAGAATTTCATATGCAATGCAAAATCTCTTAGGAAGCAAAGGAGTATAAAGAACCCTGTTTTCTGCACTTATACAAAGACATGTAATATTAGTTTGCTAGAATAAAATGAAATACAGACACTGCTTTTAACTGGGATGTATACAGTATATATAACTTTCTTTTAAAGAAAAAGTGATTAATAATTCATGAATTAGACTACAACATGGAACTCTTACACATTACTGTATGTTTGATGTAAAGATATTTATAGGCTTGTACTTAATAATCACGTTGCCTCAGTTCTTGGACTGCAGAATGTCTACCATGACTGTTGCCTATAGTTTGCTCCACATTTGCTATCTGGCTCTTTTAAAAAAATGTGTATTTGGCTATTTGATCTGTAAAATAAATTCTATTAATAATGAAGTATGTATTGTAATTTAGCATATTGTATTGCATAATTATAGCTATGACTGTTACAGAAGAATCTTTCATTTCCGACAATGAAATCATTTTCTTGGGAAGAAGTTCATGTATCTGTACGACAGTTTTGCTGTTCCTATTTATCGTAGCCTTGCAGCATTTATGCTTCAAACTACAAAAACCCCCAACACTTCCCGTGGTTAGACATGCAGCGATATTTATGGACTCACAATTCAGCCAGTTGAAAGTTCATTCCCAGCAGAATAAGGGATTATTCCAGAAGTGTTTGGTGTCACAAGCACTGGTCTGCTGCAGTTGTTGGTGTAGGTGCTTCCTAGGTGGGTGATGGCAAGATTGAATGATGTTTAAGAGGAATAAAATAACCCTTGGGCCGAGTTGAGAGTGGTTTGCCAGGCAGACAGGATGATTGCACAGGCTTTGAGTTTCTGTTTTTATTTTGAGTCTTTGGATTTCTCTCCTTGCGAGTAATAGGTTGGATTTCCTTTTTGAGAAAACTCTTCTACATAAATTTAACGTTTGATTAAGAGAAGCACCAAATAATTTCAATGCTTACATTGAAACATTTTTTTTTAAATCAAGGGATACTGAGTGGAGATAATGTAATTTCTTCATCTCAAGTGAACATGTAGTTGCCCCCATCTCTTTTCTCTGGTAGTGACAAGGCATCGATAGACTGTAGCAGGTTATTTTGATTTTAGGATTGCATCCCCTCTAGAAGTGCCTACTTTCTTACACTGCATATGAAGAGAACCTTTGATAAGTACCTTCCTTGTACCAGATGTGCCAGTTATGAGCTTTCAGAGAAAAATACACTTCATTCCTGGTTCCTTGGCTTTTAACTCAGCTGAAGCTCTTTTTCCTAGTGTTACACTGGTCCTACCACTCTAGTCTACCCATAAATACTCACAGAGGAATCTAGGGTGATTTTAAAATTTTCAAAAGTTACATGAATGAAATAAAAGGTACATCCCATGGTTTAACCATGGGTCCAAATCAGTAATGTCTCTCCTCTGGTTCCCTCCTGAGTCAGCCCCTCCAAATATGATAAGCTTCCAAATGCACCAAGGGAAAGCTGGGAGCCGCTTGCGTGGCTCAGTTGCATGTGTTTTCTCTTTTTCTGTGTTTTTTTTTTCTTACATCTAAGTATCACTTTTTAAAAAGTTGTTTTTTCATAGACTGGTATGAAACTTGTTCAGAGCTCATTTCCTCCTGATGGGTTCATGAAAATCTCATGAAAGCCTAATGTTTATTGACCAAATATGTATGTGTGCTGGATATCAATTTCTGCACTTTTCTGTGATGGAGGCCAGTCAAAAATTTCTATTACTTTTTTAAAAAATAGTATTAGTATCCTGAGTCAAAGCTGGGTATATGTGTGTCAAAACCTACTCTGTTCCTTAAAAATGTTTTCACCTACAGAAATATTCTTTTTCTGACTGATTTGAAGTCAGAATACCTTCTGAGCAAAAATCACTAAGTTAACCAAATGTTACTTTCTAAATTGAAAACTCATTATATTTTCTTTGGAATATCAATATATTTATCATACTTCAGACTCTAATTATTACAGTCACCTCAGTAAATTTCTCCAGAAATTCACCTTTTTCTCTGGTGCTCCTTTGCCCCTGTCCCCAGAGCAGCCAGGCCATGTCTGTAGGGAAAGCCCTGGAGCCTGCTTTGGGTCAGTTCCAGTGTGGCTGAGCAGAAAGAAAACTGCTTTATTTATTGCCAGTGTTCGATGTAACCTCTCCAGTTTTCCATGTAAGCGATCCCGTGGCTGCTCCCAGCCCTGCAGCGCTGCCTCTCAGCTGGGCTGGGTTGCCAAATCCTGGATTTCCTGTGGATGTGTGTGTCTACCAAAGCTCATCCCACCCGACCTCAAACACCCCCGAGAGCGAGCGAGGCGTCCCAGAACTTCAGGGATTTAAATCCTGAGTTTCACGGAGTGGGGGACGTCTGAAGGGCAGTAGGGGGCTGTCAGGAACAAAGCTGGTTTGTGATGTAAATAGAATTATATTTTTAACATGAACTGTAATGCTGCAGGGTTTTTTGGTTACACTTTTTCAGTGATTTCCCATTTTACCATAAAACATATATTTATGGTGTATCCTGGTCTTACGTATTATTTGTAAAATCTTTTTAACAAATAATTTGAATATATATTTTTGCCTTCATATTGAATTACTGAGCACTGTTCCTTTTATGTCTTATTTATCTATTTCTAAAATAAATTTGGTTTGACAATTATATTTGTATACCTTCTGGAGAAGCACTGTTTTTAAATACACCTCTGGTCTGTTTGCTTAATGCATGCACACCATCAAGCCTCTGCAGGGACTGGTATTTTTCACAGTTTAGGAGCTGTGATCGTTAAATAACTTCACCACACGTAAACTTTACAAGAAGAAATACCAAGAAACATGCTTCTTTCAAAACCTCATACTCTTTAGCAGTACATTTCTTTTGTCTACAATTTTTTCTAAGAAATCTAAGCAGGAATTCCAAGAGTTACACATTTTCTAATGATGTTTCCATGCATGTGTGAGTGTTTATCTCGGTCTCTGTACGTATTTTGTTTGCATGTGTATATAAGGAGCATGAGGGGGGATACACACCTTTATCACACATTAAATTAGCAAAGGTTGTAGGCAGTAAATATTGCACAGACTGGAACTGGAGATATGTGCCTATTCCAATATCTCCTGCTGTGCAAGATAGCCAGGCACTAAGGATTTCAATCTGCCACCTTATTTGATTTTTGGGAAGATTTGTCTTCCCTTCTGAGACTGTTCTGGGTTCTCAATATGTTAGAAAATGACTCTGGGTGATTTGGAGGTTAGGATACAAATATGAAAAGTGCAGTTTTGAGTTTTAGTGTTATGATTCTTTCACTAGGTTATTTTACTCATTCCAATACTGTCTCTCAGTATTCTAAAATACAGTTCTTTCCACTATGTAGACTCATATTCTTAAATTTTGCCACTGAAAATGTAGTGACAATGACATTTTTGTGTTTTCTCCAAATTGGGAGCTTCTGCTTTTTTCATAAATAGACACATGCAAATCAAATTCGGTTACTTAAATGCATAGAGATGGGTTTTAAGTGTGCTATCAAGAATTTTTCAGGGGTACTCCTGACTACGTGCAATCTTCTAAATAGGTTTTATTCATTTGCGTTTTCATTTCCGAGGAAGGTGTTCATTCAAGCTCAAATCACTTATTTCCAATAAAATCACAATGATGGTATCAAAGCGGTGAGCTTTGATTTCTCATCACCGAATTCCAGCTACGAACTGTGAGCTGAATTTTGGTCTGCTGTTCTCAGCATTGTTTTCATCCTGTCTCTCCTAAGAGAAGCGTTCCATGGCTGTTGGGTGGATGAAGTGCCCTCTGCTCCTCTTCTCTCTTTCCTTCTGGGCTGTCATCTGGAAGTCTCCAATGACAGGTTTTCCCAGACAAAAGTATTTTTCCTAGGTCTGGATCTAAACCATCCATGTACTGATGGTTTTCCTCTCTTCTGTGAAAAAGAAATCAACAGGGGACAAACCCTGGTCTTTCCAGACACTTGGGCACATGTGTTTGACACAAGCAAATGAACTTCAAACAGGTGAATGGAATTGGAAAAGTCCTTTCCCTTGAATTTTTAGGGTATTTGAGTAATTGGAAATTACTCCAGATTTTGTGATTGACACCCAGACTTGCCGGCCTGTGCATGGACAAGGCCATGACCATGTGCAGGACTTGAGTGGAATTAGGATAGAAAGGGATGAGGGAAAAGGAAAATCTTTTCAGTCTAAAATTATTATTGTGGTGTGCAATCTCGAGTGCCACATCAGAGATATTTGCAGATGCAGTTTTTGAGTCACGTTGTGACAGTTTTCTTAATTGTATTATTGTTGATCTATTATGGATAAAAGCAGCAGAATTCTGCTGCCAACTTTGAATGTATGTGAGCATGGGGATGTGTGTTCATAGCTGAGCTGAAAAGTGATTCAGATCAGGTTTATTCGGATTGAAAGGTAAGGTCTCTTTATTGTATTGTTGACTGAATTTTATAGATTGCTAAAAATTGTTTCCCTCCCTTTGAAAATGAATGTGTTTGGAGCTGGAAGTGAAGAAGAAAAGTAACTCAGGCTTGGAAAAATAGATGGTACAGTTTTCTTTGCTATTTAACTAGAAGAAACTATTTTAATTCCTAAAGTTTATGGTATGCTTTACATTAAAAGAAAACAAACAAACTTACCTGAGGTAAAATTACAGTTTTTGTATAACAACAAACTGCCTTCTAGCTTTGTTACATTAAAATAAATTTAAAAGCAAGTGCTTTTGCTTGCCAGCACCCAGTTATTATAAATATCTAAACACATAGGTACAGATACTTAGAATTATACTCTATGAAAGCATAAGTATTTTTTTACCCTCTTTCTTCTGTTTTCCAAAGTCTCTGTTTTTGGAGGTGTTTAAAATGAAACTGTCTGTAGCCAGCACACCAAGGAATCAAACTGAAGGTGGAAAAGGGCTTTTCTGTTTAAATAAGTCTATTTGTAAACAAAACTTCAAGAGGGGAGGAAAACACTGGATTATGTTCTCAAGCTTAGCAGAAGGGAAGCGACAACGTCTCCAGCCTGCTGAGATTTTGATTGCTATTGATTTCAAAGTTAGAAGCCCAAACAAGTGCAATTTATCCAAGAAGTGTTTCTCCCAACCCGAGTTGAAGTCAGGACTGGAGAGAGCTGCAGCTCGGAGCTGCTGGCCCTGCTAAAGGTAAAGGTGGGAGATGTTGTCACCTGCAGCGATCAGCACTGTTCACCTCGAGCTGTACGATTTCCTAGACCAGAGCGGGAACAATGGATTTACCAAAAATCCGGCAAGAAAATCTTCTTTTTCTACTCCTTCAAATTGTAGCGAGCTACTCTATCCAAATACAGATATCTAATATTTTTTAGAAGTGTCTCTTTAGACACACTGAACATGTACCTTCGTAATTCTCATTTCATACCTTGTAGAAACTTATACATAGATACAGATATATATACAAACAAAGAGATAAGGTAATTTTCTAAAACTTTTCTTCTTTTCTTTATAAGACACTATTTAAAGACATTTCCTGCTCTTTAGAAGCAGGAGGCTGAATGGATTTTTGAACGGCCTGAAGTAGATTTTTAACCTAACAAAATGACATTGTGACTAATGAAAAAACATGGATAAACAGATTGGTGTTTGCTTACACATGGAGCAATCATCAGACCTACTGATTTGCAAACAAGAAGCTACAGGATTTGATGGATGCATTTTAAAAACTTGGATGGCCAAAGCTGTAAATCAGTCCCTGCTGAATGATCTTTCCTGATTCAATTCCCTTTCTTCATCAGGTTTATTGCAAGACCACTTTGGTGCATTGTGACTTTGGCCAACTTTTAACTCAAGTTATTTCACATCCTGTCCATCAAATATTGTCTTTGTTCTTCCGTGTTGGAAAAGAATACACGGATGGTTTAACACTGTGAGTCTTGTTTTCTTGTCTGTAGGGGATGGTTTAGGATTTTCTTATGGCTGTGCTTTCCTATTTTTATATTAATATATTGAAACCGTGGTGGGGGTGTCTGTGTAAGAATCCAGACATTTGGATTCTTGCACTTGGTGTTGTGTCAGTTGACAAAAGCCCTGTGATAATAACTGAAGTAATTAGTACCACATGTATAAATCTCCTTGGACAGGATATTATAGCTGTTTAGGATATGTTGGTGGGTCTCACAAGATATATCTATTTCTTACATTAGGATTGTTAAAGATTGCAGATCATGGAATAATGCAGGTTCTGAGGGATCACCTTCTCCAATATAGGGCTCAAAACTAGGCTCATTTAGATCAGTTTTCTCTGGATCTTGTTCAGTTGACTTCTAATATTTTAGGATCCTCAAGAATATGTAGGTATTTCAGTGGAAATCAGAATCTGAATTGTCTTTATGAATCCTCTACCCACATGTATAAACATCCAATGAATTCAAATTACTTTTGGTTGTAAATATTTTAAATATATCTGTTTGCGTTTTTGGGGTGAAGCCCAAAGTAGTGTTTCCTGTTCACTCATATGGCTCATCAACTTTTGTATTTATCTTTATTTTACAAATATGTTGTGAGTATTCATTTGGATTTCATCTAGTTGTAGTGAAAGCACTGAGAAGTTGACAGAGCCTTGATTGTTTTACTCACAATCAGCAAATCAAACCCCTTCAGAAACTTATCATGAAGGTTGGATAGGAACGACAGAATAATTCTGTCAGGAACAATTAAACCAGAAAAATGTAATTGGAGTCAAAAAAGGCTTTTGATGCTTCCTGTACACAAGATACAAGCGGTGCAATTATCAGCTCTCAGCTCCCAAGCATGATTTATTAGTTACACCAGTTTGGTTTTGAAGCACTGAACATGGCTAAGGCAGCATCTGCTCCGTTGTGAGGGCTCCAGCATCTGTCCTGGCAATCCTCTTACAGGCTGCATTGCAGGAATTAGGAAATGCCAACATGGCTTCTGACATGGATACGGAACACAGAGTTAGGAGAGGGGGGTTGGAAGAGAAGATTTCGTTGTTTCGTTGCCCCTTTTTACCGCGTTAACTCCTTGAACTGTGTGTTGTTATTATTCCAGATGGTGGCAAGATGCACGTAAATGAATAAAATGAAACAGAACAAATCAAATGCTTGGCTGCTGTTCAAGAGCTGCTAAGGCTAAGCTTTATTAAATTCACATGAGGGTATGATAACTGTGGAATTTCACACAATGAACTGCACTAATCTCAGTTGTGAAGAACATAATTTTTCTTGAGATAGATGAGAGAATCTGAAATTTTGTCATGAAAAAACAAAGCCCCTTTGGAGCTTTATTTTCTGAGGGCATTCACTACTTGAGTGAAATCTGCACATGTCCCACAAACAGAATCCTCATGCACAATCCATTTTTGCACATCAAAAGTTCCAAGGGTTTGTTCTTTCTCAGTGGCAAAGTGGAGAATACTTCAAAGTAAGTTACTGTGTTCTGTGTTAAAACTCTTCCCTGTGCCATCTAAAGTCCCTTTAGGAATAAGCATATTTGAAAGGGGGCAAAAGCATTGAATTTTAAAATTATATTAGATATATTTAATTTATATTTAAATAGGAAAAACTTAAAGCAGAGCAAACCAAATATTTTTAATGATTATTTGCAGGCTATCATGCACTTTGATGCCTTTTCTCTTTTGTGACTCTAGACCATTTTTATGCTCCTGCAATTGAATGGCTGTTTATAACTCAATGCTTTTCAGAAATTTCTGGTTACTTAATGTAATGACTGTTCTTTTTTAATATGCTATTTTTCCTTATTTCTTTTTATTGAAACTCCAAAATTACTGTTCAAACTTTCTGGTGAATTTTTTTTCCCCCTCAAAACTCCAAGAGTATAATTCCTTACAGAACTCACATGATACATTTTGTTGCACTTTCCATTTAAATGATGTATAAAACTGCATTCAGAAACTATTTCCCTGTATCTAAAATGAAGGGGAAAGAAACTGCTAAAACTCGGGGCTAAATGACTGAGCTCCCAAATCTATTGAGGAGTTTTCTTTAGCAGAAAAAAACAACATAAAAAAAATCAAAAAACCAATAAAACCAACAAAACAAACCAAAAAAACCCCCAAAAACCCCAAAACCAAAACAAAACAAAAACCAAACGAAAACAAAAACCCGAAAAACAAAAAAAAGCAAACAAGAAGGAAGAAAAAACAAACCAAAACAAAAAAAAAGAAAAATCCAAACTCCCAAAACCAGCAAAAAAATCCCAACAACAGTCTGGAAAGAACAGTCCTCTGGTCTACAGAAAAGATAATGGCCAGACAAACCTGACATATGTCATAAGTGATAGATAACCTTTTCTCCTTGTGAAACCAGCTCAAATAAAAGCTCAGATTTAATCAGAACTGCATTGCCTCTCCCTATGTCAATCAAACCTTTTACATCGATAATCTGAAGAGAATAGGGTTGAGAACACAAAGTCTACTTTTGTATTATTAAGATGAAAAGATTCTGCCGGGGTTTGATAACACTGGAGATGCAGAGGCTGTTACAGAAACATAATGAATATCAAATATATCTGCAAAAAGGACTTTTTATCAAGATAAAATCCTGATGAAAAATGCCACTTATTCTTTATTTTCTGTCAGACAGGTTTAAAGACTGCAAGTCAAGAATGTAGATCTGTATTTAATGGAGGTATTTAGTTTAGAACACTGTGCTGAAATATGAACCTTGAATTCAGTTGCTTCTCATCTGATCTAAAAAAAAAATATTTAAAAAGTAGACTCACTTCTTTAATATTCAAATACAGAATATTCTATTGATAAATTAAACTTTACCACTGGATGTCACAGTTTTATGGGTAAATCTGTAAACTCAGTATTCCAAATGAATTCTGTAGTATTTGAACTCATTTCAGTGTAACTTAATTTTTTTTTGTCTGTTTGTTTTTACATTATTTCTGGAAGAGAAAGTATCTGACTAGTCAGTTTTAATTTGTACATCTCAGAAGTCCTGGGCTCCATGAGAGACGAAATGAGATCTGGTACAATGAAACAAAAGTTGGCTGTTAATTTTTTAATTGCTTTCTGTTTAGGGTGTTATTCAGGAAGGAGATTGAGGAGCTGGAACAGGATGTTCCACTTCTGGTCAAAAAATTGCTATGTGATGGGAATTCTGAGGTGAATGTATCGTAATCTCTCGCAGGGATTGTGGCAGATTGTTTTACACCGTGTTCCATGACTTGTGAGTGGTTGTAAGCTTTGTATGGATTTTCTTTTTTGTAATTGTTTTTCCTTTAGCCATACTGTGGCCTGAGATTGGAAGAAAAAGATAAAAGGTCAGAAAGGCTTAATAGCAATTTTGTTTTTGAAAGGGAGAGGCTGGTTGATCCAGCTTAAATCTTTACAGCTGGATCAACCAAGAAGTGTTGAATTACAGAGACAAATGACAACTGCAAAACCGTACGGGTCAGCACGACACCAGCTGTAACCAGGAGAGTGAGAAGGAAAGGTCAATCTGTCGGACATATGGTCATCACATTTTGAGAGGACAGCCAGAAAAAGATGAGTGGGAATGGAAAAACCCTTCCTTCCTATGTAAATGACAAAGAAAAGAAAAGAAAGCTGAATGTTGTCGCCCTGCTGTTTGGTGTGTGGCTGAGGATGGTTGGGGTTTTCTGCATGAGAGACAGAACTGCATTGGCTGTACCCTGTGGGGCTTATGGGGCTATGTCCAGGTGGATATGCAGGTGGATAACCAGGGGAATATCCAGGTGGATAACCTGGTGGATATGCAGGTGGATAACCGGGTGAATAGCCAGGTGAATATCCAGGGCAATATCCAGGTGAATATCCAGGGGAATAGCCAGGTGAATATCCAGGGGAATATCCAGGGGAATATCCAGGCAGATATCCAGGTGAATATCCAGGTGGATAACCTGGTGGATATCCAGGTGAATATCCAGGTGAATACCCAGGTGGATAACCTGGTGGATATCCAAGTGAATATCCAAGTGAATATCCAGGTGGATATCCAGGTGAATATCCAGGTGGATAACCTGGTGGATATCCAGGTGAATATCCAGGTGAATACCCAGGTGGATAACCTGGTGGATATCCAAGTGAATATCCAAGTGAATATCCAGGTGGATATCCAGGTGAATATCCAGGTGGATAACCAGGTGGATATCCAGGTGAATATCCAGGTGGATAACCTGGTGGATATCCAGGTGAATATCCAGGTGAATACCCAGGTGGATAACCTGGTGGATATCCAGGTGAATATCCAGGGGAATATCCAGGTGGATAACCACGCAGATATCCAGGTGAATATCCAGAGGAATATCCAGGTAAATATCCAGGTGGATAACCTAGTGGATATCCAGGTGGATATGCAGATGAATATCCAGGTGAATATCCAGGTGTCCAAAGCAGTGGTCAGACCAAACCCCGCTCACATTTTGTACCCGTTGGAGCAGCAGAAGTGCTGAGAAGAGCTGAGGGGATGCTTTACTTGTTCCTGCCTTTGGGTTGCAGTTATTGTGCTTTGCAAATTCAGCAGAGAGCGCTGGCAGAGGGGATCAGGAGATGTTGTAGCAGGCCCAGCCATCGCCTGTCAGAGCGCTGGAGCTTGGGGAGGGGATGAGCCGAGCACCTCCAGCCCTGCCTTTCACTGGCGGTTATGTAACACCGCGTGTGGAAGGCAGACATTCGTAGTGATTTCTTGCAAGTGGTAATAGCTTCCTTTCTGAATGACTGTGCAGGTAACAGAAATGTTTTTTCATGAAAGACTTAGGTTGGAATTCATTTCTTCTGTAGGAGGTGAAGGAAGAGAGGCACACGAAGAGAATCACTGCTGTAGCTGTCTGAACCTCTCACAAGCGGGGATGAGTCACTCTGACTCTTTCCTCTAGGTGCTGTAGGAGGTAACTATATGAACACTTAGCTTTTAGACAGCTAAGGCTGAGTAAGATGATTTCTCAAATCTAATACAAAAATAATTTTGAAAACTAGGGCTCACAAAGCTGAGAACATTCTGAGCTGTGACCTTCAGTCGTATAGGCAGATTGCTCTCGGTTAGAAGAGTTGAGGCAATTAAAACACAGAGAACACAGAGAGGAGTTTTCAAAGTAAGCAGAAATATTGTACTCAGATATTTTCATCTCCACTGACTCTAATGTTAGGGTGCTTATTCCATATATGTTGTTCAAAGTTATTTGAAATATTAGTACATTTTATTGTGTAGAGAGAGATTAAAATCTCTGATACATTTCCCCTTATATCTGTAGAACTACAAAATTATCTGCTGCGTTATAATGATCATATTTCTCACCATTAATTTGTCTTCATGACATCATTTTTGTAAGTTATGTTTTCACCAGTTTGAGTCGCCTGCTTTACTCTTTTCCATAAGCTGACAAAGACCCAAGTACATTCATTCTGCATGTTTATTTGGCATTTCATTTACTTGGCATTTCATTTATTTGGCATATAATTTATAACCAGTACATACACAAAGAGAAGAGGAACACGGGTTTTGGAGAACATGGATTTAGTGAGGAGGCAAATGCCTCTGTAGTGCCAGCAGACAAACTGCAGTGGATCCTGCTTCGTTCCAGCAAACTGGAAACCATGATTCAGGAGAAAGTGGGAAATGCTGTCTGCAGGCAGTGGATGGTGTAAGCACTTTGATTTTTGCAAAGTTCACTGGTGTCAACACGCATGATTGTGTTTCCTTTGATAGCATGTAACCTTTGGAGAAAATGCCAGTCCGTGTGTGCGGTGCTGGCAGCAGTGGTGGTGGCAGTGGGGTCTGTCACTGAGCCTGGGTCACCCTGTGGGAACATCCTACAGGAGAGCGTTCATGGCATTGGGGAGGAGGCAGAGTCCCTGTCATCCTGAGCTCTGCGTGTCCCTGCTCTGCTGATCCATCACTGGCAGCCAAACATTTCGGGAGGAGAGTCCAACAGAGAACTTGTTTCAGAAAGCGCTTGATATTTTTCCGTATGAGTACTACTACAAAGCCGAAATTGAGTTAATGGCTTTAAAGATTTCCTGATCCTCCCGGATTATGCCAACAGGACTGATTGTGGGGAAAAAAAACTAGACTAAGAGTAATAATTTGTCAGTATAATAATTCTGAGATGGGTTATAAATGGAAAAATTCCATTCAGTCGCCTAATTTCCTCTTTCCCTGAAACTTTTGGAAGACTGAGCAGCCCAGCTGTATCTTTATGCACAAGTGTAGGAGCAGAAGTTGGAAGCAGGGTGATGGGAAGATGGGAAGTGGGCACTTTGAGGGGGAGGATTTTATCCAAATTAAATCTAGAAACTCCTAAAATGCCACAGAAAGATTTGAAGCAGAAGATTCTTGTTTCTTTGCATAACTTGTGCTGAAGTCCAGGAATTTTGTCGTGTATTGGGCGGTTTGTAACGTATTCTTCCTTTGGAAGGAGCACTGTGTGGGGTGAAAAGAGCCTTATGATCTGGGAAAACTGAAATTAAATTCCACTGCAACACAATTCTGCCTTTTTTCCCCCAACACTCTATTGTTCTTTGCTGCTGCTGGAGACAGACATCCCAAATCTCATCAGCTGCTTTCCCACGTGGTGTTAATTAGCACATTTATTGCCATGTCCAGAAGGATGTCAAAGCCCAACTAGACAGCTGAGCTTATTTCCAGCATTAGTTCGTGTGTGTTGGGCTTGTGTGGCAAAGCTGCTCCTACACTGCAGTAACGATTTCAGGCTGGAGAGGTTTCAAACCTGAACCTTCCTGAGTATCCTGATACTCATGTGAGATTGGACGAATAGAGACAACCCAACCTCAACACAAATCATATTTTAATCTAGTTTTTATTAAGATAGTTTTATAAAAAATTGCTTTTGATGGCTGCAAGTTGGTAAACCATAAAAAAAAAAAAGAGTTTCTATTATTGCTGTTTCTTATTTGGCTGATTTCCTCAAGGCTACATCTTGAAGCTATTTTAATGGAAAACCAAAGTTACAGTTATTATCTGATGTTTCATCTAATTTACTTTCTTCTAGTTTGGAGAAATAACATGCTGTTAGTGTATGAAAAAACAAGCAAGATAAAAGTATAATGAAGAAGTAGAATGATTTTCTATAAAAACATCTTTGCAATACTGTACATCGTATTGCATTTTATTTATTCACAGCTTGTGCTTGAAGAAAACTACGAGGAGATGAAACCTCAAGAGGAAAAGCCCTATGAAATGAGAACCAACAATATCAGAGCATAAGGTGTCTTGCTAACCTTCAAAAATGCAATTCAGTCCCACACAATTTTCCTCAATCAGAAGCAAATCTGCAGCTCTTTAGCAGCACACCAATCAGTTGGGGTCTCGCTCACTTTGATGTGTGAGTTGAAATTTAATATAAAAAAAGAGGATCTTCTGGGAAATCATATTAATGGAGGTTCATTTTCATTATGTCCAGTTTTCTCTCATTATTGGATATTTGTAGGGATAGGTCTTTTCCCCACAGTGCCCTTCTCTAGATTATTTTCTTCTGTGTTTTCTTCTTAACTGTACCTTGAAATCAGCGTGGTATTCTTCTGCTGCTGCTTTCTTCCATCTTACCTAGCTGTATTAATTTTAGCTGTAAAATTTTATAGGTTAAAACTTTAGAATCATTTGTCCCTCGCTGCGCTTTGACATATTTTATTTTTTTGTTCGGTGGCAAAAGGTTGCAATTGCTTTCTAGGCTATGATTCATTTGGAGCTTTATATGCAACCAAGGATCTTTGCATGATCTCAAGTGCTGAACAACAACCAAAAAGTGAAGTATTTTAGTAAATTGCTGGAGTTAATGACCCTTATAATGATCGAGGGTCATTATCTGCTTTTAGCTCACTCTATTACGTACTTCTGCTGACTCCAAGCACTGGAACTTGATTATCATAGTGGAGGAGTGCTCATGTTTTACAGAGGAATCAGAGGCAACTGCACTTGCTCGGGAGTTGAGGCTGCTGAGTGTCACTGGTACAGTGTGAGGTCATTCCTGTTTTTCAGAAATTTTCTGTACGTGCCTAAGGTGGGCTTTCCAAACTGCACAGGCAGACTCTGCTCCAGTGCTGAAGCTGACCAGCGACTTCTGGGGAGGCAGAGTGAGGTCATTGCACAAAGCTCTGCAAAACTCCGTTTATCTGGTTTTCATTCCGGTTATGGTTAAGAAGGCAGCCAGTATGAAATGGAGTTTAACTGTGAATGCATGTGTCATTGAAATGGCTGGAGTTACAGATAACTCCATTACTGTCACTCTTTAATACTATATTGATTTATTTTCAAATTACTTAATTTTTCAGTGTTCTGCACAGTTTAGAGATCCATCTTTTCAGCCACATGCCAAACTGGTATGGACTACACTGAGAATTATTTTATGACATTATATCAAATCAGGTAATTCTGTGTGTCTGTATAATGAAGTGTTACATTAAACTAAACTGAACATTATGTCAAATTAAACTGTAGTTTAATTCTCAAATTTGAAGCAGAAGTTACTTTGGTTTTGAGTAATCAGAGAGATGTATGTGTACACATGTTTATTTCACTGGTTGCCTACAGATGTCTACAGAAGAAAAAATGTTGAAATATTTAGAATTAAACGTTGAACCCTGACGAAGGCCTGTGTTTAGAGCCATTAAAATCAAAGCTTCTCTTTGCTCATCCACTGCTACTGGCAGCTGTTCTTTGGGTTCCTTTCAACACGTTGAGCTTGCACTGGGTGAATCTTAGCTCAAACAAGACCACCCTTGTTAGGACAGTGGTTTGATCAAAGTGAGGTGGAATGGATCACTTTCCTTGCTAATTGGAGAGGGAAGGAATTGTCAGCACGGGAATGATGATCTGAACACTTTTCAGGAAAGGGAGATTACTGTGAAGCAGTGGAAAGGAAGGAAAAGTTGTCTTCCATTTCAGCAACAGAAGTTGTAATGTATAAATCTTTGAATGATAAAGACACATGATTAATGTGTTGCTGAATTCTGCTGGTCATCCTCAGCAGTCATCCTGAGAAAGGGCAGATGGGAACTAATGAATATTTCGTGGGAAATCTTCCATTTAAGTGAAATGAACTGTTGCTCAAGCAAACCAAAGGAACAAGGACTCGCTCAAGACAGTGCCTGTTGTATATACTGGAAAAATGTGGAATCAAGATTTAGATCCAGTGAATTAGGAGAGACTTATGGTAATTCTTGAGGAGAACTTCTGTGTTGTGGCAGAAGTCAGTTCTGGCAGCTGGGCAGTACAAGGAACCTGTACTGACCAGCTGATCTGTTTAGCTGCCGTTTTGTAGAGAGACATAGAAAAACATTCACTTGTAGTGTGATTTGCTGAGTCTCATCCTAAAATTCACTTTAAAAAAAAAAAATCAAGAAAGTTAACCAACCTACCCACAGTAGAACCTAGTGACAGTTTGTTTGGAATCCCCACAGTCAGATAAATACAGTCATAGATTTTCATATTTTGGATGACATAGGAACTCGCAATTTGGAAATCATCTGTATTATTTTGATTACATCTAGAACAAAAGATAGTAGTCTTCAGTCTCCATTAGCTACATTCCCATAACAAGGACACTGCAAGCTTTTAAAAAAAATCAGAATAATTACTACTGTGAATTATTGACCACTTGTTCCACATATTAGGGACAATTAACCTTGTTACCCATTATTTCAAGGAACTATATCACTTCAGAAAACTGAGTATTCTTAGGTGGCCAGCAAAAAGATTTTATTAAGTTGAAACAATTTCCTTTAATTATCCTTCAACAACTCACAGTTTAAGAACAATTGCCCTTTTAGCAAAATGAATATAATGAACCACTCCGGAGAACTCCGAGTTTGTCCTGCACAGGAATCTCTGTGTGTTGGGATTAAGCAGTGGGAGAATTTTCACAGCAGATGGGAGCCATGAATGAGAGACAAACCAAGAACAGACCCCAGAAAGGATGTGAGGCTGGGGTAGGGGTGCACTGACCCACCGTGCCTAGGGAGGAGCCTCAGCTGGGCAGTAAATGGTGCTGCGTTGGAAGGATTGCACTGGGGGTCTCTGTCCTGGTGGGACTTGGAGGAAGAAATGGTTACTGGGGAATGGACAAGATATCCTTGAGTAGGATGTTTTCTGCTACAGATATTCCAAACAAGGAATTCTTTTCCTGGAAAGAAAAGTTTATAGGTTATTTGTTATTTCATGACAATTTTGCACCATGCAGAGGCGGCTGGAGCCTCTTTGGTGAGCAGAGTGAGGGAAAAAAAAAACCCTTATGTCTAGGAAAGTAAGGGTGAGTTTTAATTTTAAGTTTTGAAGAATCTATGATGAATTCTATTAAAAAAAACCTAAAAGGAATTCTGAAATCTCATAATCATAAATCATACTGAAATCCAGCTGAATATTTTCTAAAAAAATCCCCCCACAAATTTTTAAGCTTGGTATTTCTTGAATTAGCGCTTGGAACAAAATAGCAACAAGAAAAGAAGAGAATCTGAATCTGTTTGCCTTCCTGTTTTCTAAAGATTTCATACTTAGAGATAATAGAAATGCCTGTGAAGCAGTAACATGGCCACTCAGCTCTGAAAGATGCCAGATAAAAGTCTAATTCTTCATTCAGAGAAGTCCATCACTTTCATTTCCAGTCTTGCTCACCCTTATTGTCAGACAGTGTCTGTCATATTTTCATAATTAAGACAGATCTGTAGGGTTCACTCTCACTGAGTGATGGTCTCTAAGTTCTGGTTCTCTCTACCTGCTTATAAAATAAAGATGATGAATAAAGACCATCTATGTATTTATAAGATGTACACTGGGGCAACTGGATAGATTTATCTTTGCTTTTATTTCATGAGGTTCATCCTCTCCTCTTCTGGTAGCATGAGTGGCATCCATGCAATTCAGTTTGAGGTTCTAAAATCTAGGGAAACTGTAGCTATAGGCAGAATTATAAACTTTAATTAAAAATAGGGGTAAAGAAGGCCCATTTTTTGTGTATTCATGTGCAAATAGTCACACAAAATCACGAAGATCAGAGAGATCTTTTAAAGTCGCATCTTAGCGCTGTCAGATCCACTGATTTCTGAGAGCATGGTTTGTGATGGAGTTTCCTGTCTTGTGTATTCTTTACACTCCTTGGTAAGGAGCTCTGTTACTGTTCCATATCTTCAAACACATTTAAGTTAGAAAAAAATAAATGTAAAAACACCACTGTTTTTGCATAGCATTCAACAGTCTGCAGCATCACAGTTGTTCCTAAAAGATGGAAAAATCAAAGCTGTGTCTGCTGTACGGTACAGTGGTGACTGCAAGTTTCTTTCAGTGCATTTAGCAGAACATGGGGAATGCATGGTTGGAATGATGGCCTGAAATGATCCACCAGCATAAATTAACAGCTGAACAGTTCTTTTAATTCAAAGTGAGCAGCAGTGCAGTGACTTTACATGGCGATTACAAAAGTGGGAACATCTCTTAGACTGGCCTTGTATTCTGCCAGCCCAGGAAAATACGTCTCAGGCCCTCGAGTGAGAAATCTCTAGATCACTTTTTGCTGCAGCTGCGAGGAAAAGAGCAGTTCAGCTGCACACAGTGAGCGGATTCTGTGCCCCTCCATGGCCCCCGTGCAGATCAGGCTGGCATGCACTGGAGTTGGTCAGGGTCTGATCTCTGTCTCTTGGTGGGCAGTGGAGCCGAAGCCTTTTGGAACTTGAAAAAGTCTTGTTGGGTGTGGAGACCTTATAAATGAATTCTTTGCCCCACCACATGTTCTCCAAAATAAGATCTGTGCTCCGTGTCTGATGGCCTCAGTTACGAGGATGCTGCCTTGGGGTACGTGGTGCAAAGCGGCTGTGACTGAACCAATTCCTTGCCCAAATTTCCCTGAAGTTTTGAGGCTTTGTTAATATTCACTCAGCATTTTAAAGATGAGTCATAATGGCAAACATCATCTACTGTTGTCATTTATATGAGGAAATGGATTCTGTGGTGTCTATTTGCTTCCACAAAAGTCATCTGAAAAGTTTCAAAATGCAGAATAAATATAACTTCTGAAAACATAGAGGTAACTTGGCATGATGTCTACAAAACCAAATGTTACCAATATAACATTGTGATTTAGCTACCTTCAGAAATGAGTAACATACTTGGTCATGATATCTGTAGCCTGGAAAATATCCTTTGGAATTTATCCCCTGATGGCAGGAAAATAATAAATGAAGTGATTCTATTCTGTGCCAAGGTTAAAAGTAAACTAATGGAGTTTTAATGAGCTTACTAAAACTAGAAGACTGCTAGATTTTCTGTCCAACTGGGTCACTCAACCAAACCTTGACTGGGCAAAGGAATTAACCTTGTATTTTCTGACTTTGAAACCAGTGTCCATATCAGTTTCAGCTTGCATTTTGTTTAGCTGTCTGAATTTTGTGAACACATTTTCCCATAACCACTGTTGAGACATCCTTAATTCAGCATAAAAGTGCACGTCATCCAGTGCTCAAGAAAGAGAGGGAGAAAAAAAGTGTTTATGACCATAAATCAATATATTCAAAGATATTGACACTGCATATTCTGTTGTAAACCCTCCCCCTGCTTTACTGTTCCCCCTGCCTGTTGCCGCTGCTTAGACAAGGAACAGAGCTCGATTCACAACATGAGGAAGGTTCAAAATGCTTTTCTGGTGCTGTTAGTTCCAAAGCAGGAGTCAGAATGCCCCCTGCAAGCTTTCTTTATGGCCAGAAATGAAGACTGCGCAGTGTGGTTTCATATTTTAGCGGAGGCAAACACGTCTTGCAATTGATTTAAGTTAGATGCATGAAAAAATGGAAATGACACGGCCACCCGCAGGAGTGATAGAGAAGGTGAATTAGGAGAAGCTTTTGTTTATAGAAGTAAAGCACATTTTCAGTCAAACGTGTAGTGTATTATGTTGCTCATATAGAATACATTTTCTTACCTGTAAGCACTGACATAACAGGACTGAGTTATAGACTGTAGTATGGCATAATTATATGTACTTCTACCACCTTTTAGAACAGTGGAACTACACTCTAAATTAAATTTAACTGCAAAATTTCTCCCTCAGCATAACTATTATACTGCCTCAGTCTCTCTCAGACTATTTAATGCTTTGTTCTTGCCAGAAGAATTTCCTTAACATAATGCCTCAATGCCTCATGCCTCAGCACTGTCTACATTTACAACTTTCCTTAAATGTGAAGACAAAAAAAAAAAAAAAAAAAAGAGGTTTTCCTGTATTTTCCCAGTAATGGATTGCAGAAATCACCTTGGCTTACCCTGCATTTCTTCCTCAGGCTAAGTTCCCATGGAAGTGTGACTTTGATGGAAGTCATGAATAAAGAGTGCTGAACAGGACCCATTGTGACTAGACATGTATTTTGAAAAAGCTTCAGGAATGATAAACTGCACAGTTGCACTGTTGCAATTTTATTTTATATTTAAGAAAGACCAATGAGATTTGGGATCTTCTAAAAGAGCAAAACGGATAATAAGAAGTATGTTCTTTCACTTTTCATGAAGGAACTTTCTTGTCAACTTCTGTCATGCTCCAAAAAGTGTAAAATATTTTGTTAGAAACTAGGAAAACTTCTACAAGAGCAGCTTTTTTGTCAGTGTAATGCAAGATGATGTCCTTTGAGAATTCAGAGGATATACAGTGGTTTAAAGATGAAAAAGCCAGCAACATTACAAACAAGTAAAAGGTCAGATGGGGCCATCACGCACAGACATTGAATAATTCAGTGTTTTGCTGTGCGTGTCACCTGCAGAGCTCAAATGGTTGAACAAAGTGCAGAATCAAGGCTTGCTGAACGCTGGTAACAGCGCAGATTACGAACGCCCAATATTAATCATAATTAACAAGCAGCACGGTAGCGAGGGCTCTTGTGGAGGGTTCAGCTGGTGGAAGGAAGAAGGAACTCGGTGGTTGGTGCCTCTGTCAGCAGCCCAGCCCGAGCTGTGCTTCCTGCACCAGAGCGTGTGCTCAGGCTGGTAAACCCCAGCACACTGCGCTTTTATCGTCCTTCATGTGCAAACTGGTTTTCTCCAGGCAGCGTGAGATGGAGATCCATGAACAGCAGCTGGGAGTGGGACTTGGCGGGAGAGGAGGGAGGAGTGACAAGGAGTCTCTGGGCAGTCACGTCCAGGGTGTCACCTGCGGGCTGCTGCACTGAGGAGCCCCACCAGGAGACTGATAGGAAGTCAAAAGCCCACAATTAGGAAATACAAAAGAGAAAATTGCTTTGAAAGTCAGTAGGGGTGCACAGCAGTGCGTTGCTCGGAAGCGGATGAAAACTGCCCGGGTGAGAACGGAGCTGTCCAAGCTGCACGTGGCACTGTGGATACTGGCTGTGCTAGCAGCCAATCTGCCGGAGCAAACCCCCCTACCCAAAGTGTCACTACTGCCAAGGACTCATCTGATGACAGTGTTGAACCCATGTCACTTAGAGGCAATCAGCAAATTAAGTTTGAAATCTCCGAAAGATTATCTCAATTTAAAGACCACTTGGAATCAATAGGCTTTTGGATCTTCTAGGGAAAGAGGGATGTAGGTTGATTCAAGTTTACAAGCTTTAGACAATGGTTTGTTAAAGCAATTACAGTCACATGCCAGGCTGCTTGCAAATCAATACCTGCAAATGTGAGATATTTGCATTTTTTTGGGCACAAGCCTGTTTGAAATAAACTAATCATTTTCCCTCTCCAGTCTTTGAGTTACTGCTGTTTAAAATCCACTTTATATTCTACATTCAGCATTCTTAGAATCAGGTAATAATATTACAAATAGTCTGGGAAGAAATGAATACCAGCCCTTGTTTAAAATTACCATCATGCACACCACTAGAAAGAGCTTGAATGTTCTGTGAAATGAACTTGATTTACTGTCACTTGTCTCTCCTTTGCTTTCAGGTAGATTTGAAGTGCATCGGTGCTGCGATGCCAGCTTTTTGTAGATTTACTTAACCACCCTTTCAACAATCTTGATGGACTATTTTGATTCTTTTAGTCCTTTCTCTGAGTAATTTTAAAGAAACACTAATCAAAGCTTTTCCATTGAATAATACATGTGCTTCACCCTCCAAAGTTTAGCTTAAGGGACTCACACTGACAAAAATACATTATATTCCTTTCACTTAATTTCATTAGTGGGACTCCTTTGACTTTTTGGGAGCATACAGATTTTCCTCCAGAGCATGTTAGAACACAGAACGATTAGCAGAGCATTAGGAGTAACCACAGCCCAGGAATAATGTCGGTTAGCCCATGGCAGTGCGTGAGTTCCAGGGCAATTCGTAGATGTTCTGTTCAATGGTGTATAAAATAGGGATGCACTGCATTGTACTTGAGGCATTTTCTCTAGAACTCCAGCCAAGTCTGATACACTCAATAATCCAGACTTACATTTACCCAATTTACCAAGCAGTGCATTTTATGGACTGTGTTGATAACAGAAGTCCACTTAAAATCGATATTTTCTTTTGGTATGCAAACCTAGGGAAGATGGCTTTATTCTGGTCTTGGTGCTGCTAAAAATCAAAAGAAGTTCTACTGAAATCAAGAGGGGTTTACTGGTGTAAAAAATAGGTCGAGGAAGGGAAGAATAATGCCCTGGTGAAACACTGAGAGGCGAGGGGTAGTGGTGGAAGAGCATTGGTATTCTGCTGTGAGGAGAAGCTTCCTGCAATAATGAGTGCACAGCCGAGGCCAAACAAAGCAATCCATTTGGGTTCAACATCCCATTCACCTTCCGTGGGCTCAGAGCACATGGGAGCAAAAGGAAATACGAGCGGTGATTTCAAATATTTCTTGTTATCCTTTTATTTCTTTACTGCGTTCTCTCCCTTTCTGTCAGTTATCAGTGATCATCATTTTAAAACCACTTGTAGTTCTGGGAACAGTTCGTGCTCCTTTGTTGAAGCATTTATGATTGTCAGTAAAACTTTTCAGGCTATCATTTTATTTAATATAAGCCACTCTCATTCTCTTTCAGGCTACTAGATGCATTTTTCTTTTTCATTGGCCAGTCAAGTTGCATGGCTGTGCTGTATGTGTGAAGTTTTGAATTAATGTTCTGAATTAAATTGCACTTATCTCATTTTAGGACAGCTCTTGCTCAACCTTGGTGGTGCATATCGATTCATATGCAGGCAATTTGCTAACACTGATAGAAATGGATAGATATGTGCTATTATTAATACAATTTTTCATTTTTTAAAAGTGCCAAGTCTAAGTGAACAAATGCAAAAAGCATTTGGGCTACCAGTTTCAATGTTTGTTCTATAAAAATTCATGTTATACACATCTGAGCTAACAATAATGCAGGTTCTGTTCAGACAGCAAGGAACTGTCCTGGTAAATAATTTTTCAGTTTAAAATGTTGATAAAAAGTAGCTGATAAACTAAAACACAAAATTGAGTGAAATTCTGACGCTGTTGAGCTACTTCCTTCACTGAGAACCTGCGGTTACAAGTGCTGTTTTCCAGATTTGGAAATACAACTTCAAAACCCGTGCAGTAGTGTCAAGACTTCCCCCACGAGGTCACCCTCTCATCCTCCCCCTGGTTCTCTGATCATTTCTGTGTTTTGTTATCCAACCAAATTTCATCTCTTCCATCCTCTGCTGCTCCTTCAGTCCATTTTCATCTTGTCCTGTCCCTGTTCCCTTTTCTGCCTCCCTCCAGATAAAGTATCTGAGTATGGTGGTTTTAAGGCCATCACGATACTGACGGCTCACGATTCCACACCCTCGCTCTCCATCACATACCTGCTGCAGACAGAACTGACCTGCAGCAGTCAGAATTATCCTGCCCATGGCTTTTTCCAAGCCCTGACTGCTCCTGCCCTTCGCTGTGTTGTCTCCAACTCCTCCACCCTTGGGGACGGGGCAGCACAAAGACAACACGAACACGAACAGAGGCTGATCCTTGGCAGAGTCCTGCACGTGCGGCCGGACAGGCTGGAGGGAGGGTGGCTTTCCTGTCCAGTGGGTTACTTTAGTTCCAGGATCCAAGAGCAGGCTCCCTGTGCTCTCTGGTTACACCAGGAGCTGGTGGGTGACCCCGCAGACCAGAGCTTCACAATTCCATTATTCCTCACTGTCCTTCCAGAGGAGAAATTTCTCCAGCAGGAGGGTTTTGTTTGTTGCCAATGCTCTTTGGGATCCAGCTTTCTGATAGCATAACTAATGGCTTCATTAACGCAGTTTAGCCACACGTGCACCCTTGGCTTTCTCATTGCTTTTGTTATGCCCCGAAGCAAGTTTCTTTCCAGGTTGTGTTCTCTGTTTACCCACGAGTGTCCATCTGCAATTCGGCTTTTCTGCAGCTTCGGGCTTCATCCTGTAAGGCCTCTGCTGTCAGCCTGGGGTTTGCTTCACAAGGAATATTATTACAATCAGGACTTCAAAAATAATCATTGCTTAAAAGCATATTTATTTGTATGTGTCTAATAATGTATTTATTTGTATGTGTCTAATAATGTATTTGTTTGTATGTGTCTAATAATGTTTCAACCATCTTATTAGTGATGCCTAATAATGTCAGTGTTGCTGCTGGACACAGCAGAACGTTCACTTTTCTTTTAAAGTTTTTCCCACTTTTTTCCTTCAAATTGTTCGAATTTGAAAAAGAAACTTAATTAGAAAGTAACTACACAGAAATACAAGAAACATTTCACATTATCTTACTTTCAGACAAGTTCTCACTTAAAATGTGCGGTTGATAAAAAAGATAAAGTCCGGAAGTAGTGCTAACCTGCTGTTTATTTCACTTCTGTGCTGAATAGTGAACACTTTTTTAGTTTTTTACTGAACCACAGGGTGCTACACAGACACTGTTCAAATTTGAATGAGAGCAGTATGAGGCCGTAGATGATATTACACCTTTGCAAGAAAAATAAATATTTAAATATCTTAATATTATTGATCACTCTCCCTGGAGTACACCTATTTAAAATTCTCTTTAATTGAAATCTCTTTAATCACTATCTTAGCTGTAGTAAACTTGAGGGAAATGTCTTTATTTAGTTGCCACAAAAGAAACTGTTAGAGGAAAAATACTGGCCATTGTAAATGTCTAAAAAGCGCTATTTTTAATGGATTCCTGCCCTTTCTTTTCATTTTCACCAAAATCCATTCCCCTGTAGGATTAAAAATCAAAAGACCAACTGCAAAGCAGATGTCTCAGGATTAGAATGCTAAGTTTTTTTTGCTTTAGTTCTTGATTTAAAAACAAACAAACAAAAGAACAGTAGATTATAATCAACTTTGTTTATTTCACTGCTTGACTTCCTAAGAGAGACTGGATTATGAGCTTGTCTGTGGATAATCAGAAAAGGCCAAGAATTGCTTGTTTGGAAAATTCCTTTCCAACCAGGGTAGGAATCTGTATCCAGCAAAGCTGATGGCAGCTCTTAATTCCTGATTAGTGCTGGTAGAAAAGCTGCAGAAATTAACTGACCAGACAGTAATCAGAAGGCAGGGAGAGACAGAAACTTGGAATGCCTGATGGATAAACTCTGATGATTAGCCTGACAGTGCAGAGCTTGTTGCAATACTCACAGGAAACAAAAAGAGTAAAATAGTGGAAAATAGTTGAAGCGACTTGTATATGATAAGAAGAATTTTTGTGCTACTCATGTTTTTTCCACCTTTCTTCTAGGACTGACTCCTGTTTGCAAACTGCAGGGGACAGAAAACAAATTATTTAGATTATTTTTCCCTTTACATTTTCTGTGTTTGCTTATTCTTCCATGTGTCCCACAGGTTCCCACCCAGCTGAATTTAACTATATGTGCTATGGAAAAGCTCTTAATGCTGGGTGCCCCGGGCTGTTAATGCTAGGACACCTGGTTTATCAGTCATGTCTGGAAAAAATAATTAATTACATCCTTAGAGATGTTCCAAAATATGATTTTTTAAATCCCTGAACTGGAAAAAAAAAAAAAAAAATAAAAAAAAATTGACAACATCTCCAAAGAATGCGCAGCATTTTAAGAGGAGGTTCCATTTGCCTCTGAAAAGGTCTGTGTGTGGTTTGGGGTGGTTTGTTAAGTAAAATTCCTCCTGCTCAGAATGTGTAGGAAGGAAGGAACTGGCAGTTAGGAAGCGTGGAGGTTTCGCAGGAATTCGTTTGCGGTGTGTCCCAGGTTTGTGGCTGTCGGTATTTGGGATCATCAGCACTGTCCCTTAATCTGAAATGTCACCCTTCGCCATGGCTCCTTTAGTGTGCAGGATAGTGTAACTGATTTAATGTGGGATCTTTATATTTTAATGTTCTCTACTCTGACACAGAAACCCAGTGGGTATCAGGAGTTGAGAGATGCGGTAAAAAAATGAAATTGTGACCCAAATTCTTAAGAAACACAGAGATTTTAATTGTCCCCAGCAGTGGCGTGCCAGCATATAGAATTTCAAATGTTTTGCTGACTTGTACCTGCACTTTTCCCATTATTTAATTTCTTGATCTACTTTTGAAAAGGTTCTGTTTTATTCTACTTTTTTTTTTTTCTGAGTCATAGTGACCCAGTGGCCTAGTGCTAGTCGCACATTTATCTTCTTCTTATGATGTGAAGGGAATGGTCATCAATGTGACCTTTCTCTTTTGAATAATCTTGAGCATTAATAGAAAATAATGCAGGATGAGTACTCTGAAATTCTTCGTTGTGTCGTGTCCTCAAGAGAACAACTCCACAGTGTGCTTTCACAGTGAGACTAATTCTTTGTAAAGGCACTGGGGGTATATTTAGCTCGCTGTAATGTGACACTTTTTCCTCTCTTTAAAAGTTGCATCATTTTCTTGAAACTAAATATAACACAGTGCAGATCTTCCCTGGAATGCTAATATGACTCACTCCTGGTTTTGTGAGTCTGTCACTTCATAATTATTATATCTTCAGTAGAATGTTACTGCAAGTGGCTGGATTTTTTGTACATTACTTGACCAGCTCCATTACCTCTCCAGAGAGTGTGAATTCATGGCATTTCTGGTGCCTGGGATTCCAAGAGCAACAATTAGAGACTGCAGTTCCAGCCTTCAGTTGTCTCCTTTCTTTGCTTAGTTATTGTGGCCATTTAAATCGCATTCTGCCTCTCTTTCTGTACCTTGTGAAAGTATTGTGTAACTGTATTTCTTAGCAAAAATGATTCAACAATGAAAGGTATCATAGGGACCTGGTGAACAAATGTGTCTGTTGGACTAGGAAAATGAGGGGGCTGCTACAACTGAAATAATGCCTGTTGTTCCTGTAGGTGTCAGTGATTTGGTAAAGAATTCCAGTATTTGAAGCATTTCTAACAGATGCAGCTCAGCAAGTCATAAATTAATGGAATACAGAGACTCAGAAGAGAGGGAAATGATATTTTGGAATATGCATCAATTGCAGGAGAGAGTATTTTTGTGTGATGCATAATTAAAAATGCATATTCTGTCCAAAACTCCAAATGTGAAGAAAACAGTCAAATAAAAGCAACGAAAATTCTCAGATCTCTATTTTCATTTCACCGCTGGGACAGACATGAAAAAACTTCCAGGAGCCAAAAGCCAATAGGAATGTGTGTGTCATCCCAAATGAACACGTGATGCTAAACATCAAAAGCACTCAGAGCTGATGGCGCTGAAGTGTGTGGAAATAAATATATGGTGCGCGGAGGGGAGAAATATCGAACGACAGATTTGAGTCTTAATAAGACTGAGAGCAAAGGAGTGAAACATGGTGTGGAATACAAAGAGCTGAATCAACAGGAGGTGCGCAGAGGAGAGGGGGTGTGAGAAATCGAGGTGCTGAGCCGTTAGAAGATCTGTCAAGGTGCAGAAGCTCTGGGCACATCAGTGGTGCAGCTGCAGGCAGAACAAGAATTAGTTACAGGGAATTACGTGAGCTCTGCTCATTGGGAATTAATTTAGGCTAATGAGCATTTTGCTTTATACAAAGAGCTGGCGCCGGTTTGAAAAACAAGGAGAAAATAAATAGTTAACATCTAAGAAGCTGCCAGAAACAGAGTCAGGATATCGCCATGGAACCTGAGACTTACGTGCTATACTCTGTAAAACTATTCAGATTCTGTGTCTGGCTTTGCAAAACCTCCCCCTAATAGTGGGAGCCTTGTGAGAGTTTGGCTCTCTCTGGAAAATATCCAAAGGACAGGAGATCCAAAGCAGGCGGTCTGCTCAGATGGTTGTGGGGCAGAGTTAGAAACTTCTGGGAGGGCAGGAGAGGAGAAAGGGCCGACACGCTGTGTTTTGATCCTGGGCTAGCACACAGCTCTTGTCTTGCTGAGAGGTAGACAGTGAAGATCTTTCAGCACTAGAGCTGTCAATTATGCTAATGTAGGCATGGTTCCATGAATGTTAACGAGTAACTAAATTTCAACAAATTAATTAATGAAGAAATACGTTTAAGAAAGCGAGAGCCTATTTTGATAAAATGGAGGCATTTTTGTAAGGCTGCAGCTGGAAACAACACATGGGATGATCAGAGCACTTTGGAGGTATTTTAGCTGTTCTTTGCTAAGAACTTGGTCATTCTTTGTGGCTTTAACAGGAGGGAGACTGATGGTTTTCATTAAATGGTCTATCCATCTGCAAGCTAAGAGATAAGAGGATCACAGAAATAACTTTAATATCTATCAAACTCCAGGGGGTTTACTTTCCTTTTCCTTCTTCCTTTGAATGGGGAGAGGTATATTTCTGTAGTAGAATTTTTCTCATTAGTATGAGAGGATTTTCTTATTGTTAACAAGTAAATTAAATAAATAATTGGCAAGATTTGATCACTTGCAGCCTAATTTTCCTGTGCAATTAGGGCCATGGATGTGTCCAGGGTAAAGCATAATTTGTCCACTGGATCAGTGCGTAAATACTGATATTAATATGGTCATGGATGGATTTGTTAAATGTGCAAAGTGAATTTGTGATAAGCTCGATATGAAATCATTTATGATTGATTAATGCAGTTCAGTTTGAGAAGCTGGCAAACAGGCTGCTTATGGAATTTTTAGTAATTTTGGTTTGCATTGTTTTCCAAAGGCTTCTAAAAGGAAAACGGAAAAACAAAACAAACCTTGTTTATTGAAATGGTAATGACGGGTAGGAAAACACAATCCTGTTTCTAACATGAACGTTGGACACAGTTTCTCCATAAGAGGACACAAGTAATTGTATTTGAAATATCTTTAGCTGCTGTTCATGGTAATGTTTGGAAGAAAAAAAGTCCATTTACTGTCCTACCTGGAGGTTTTGGGTGCAAATGTAGTAGTTTATTTCTTCTGACGGCTCATCTCACTTAACTATTTTCTCATGCAAATATGACCTTTCTCTCATTTCATTGAATTAATTTAAATTATGGTCCTGTCAGGATTTGCAAATACTTCAGGAAAGGCAGAAAGGTCATCTGAGGAGAATCAGACCTGTGGACTCCTTTACTCTTTGTTCCTTGCCTACTTTGAGGAACAAATATTATTTTCTTCTTGCTAACTTCTCATCTCTTCATTTTGATGATGGTACACCGAAATTTTCAAGAGAGACTGATAGACAGCCTTGGATTGATGTACTGCAGACTTTTAATAAAAGAATGACAATTGTGGTGCTTTCTCCCCATATCCTCTCTTCCTTCCCCGCATTTCGTGCCCTCCCCTGATCCCAAAGCCACCTTTACCATCCTGGCACCATTTTCCCTTGTTTGGCGTGGCCACTATTGATAGTATACAAAACAAATGCAAATAAAGATGCAAATAAAGACAAAGCATGAAACTGGAGCAGATGGGAGCAGAAATAACAAAAAGGGAGGAAGCAGAAGTTTATAAAGTTTTAGATTGTAAAAGATATTTTACATGATGTCTATTCTTCAATTTCCTTAGAAGACAAACGGAAAAAGTAATTAATAATAACATTTTTGATACTGAGTGGTATTTTTTTACAGGAAAGAGTATTAAATAAGTCCTTGGAGTTGCAATGTCTGTAAATTTATTTCCTTTGTTTTTCTTAAATGCAAACTTAGATTTCTATCTATGCAATGCTGTAGGATATGATGAAGCAGTAGACTAGATATGATTTCTGTTTTATTTTGTGCCATCATTTTGGATTAAATTATTATGATTTTTTTAAGCTCCTTACTTGTAAAATAAAGATCAAAGCTGTTTGCTTTATCCATCACTTTTTTTTATTTTTTTTATTCCAAAGCCAGATAAATCAAAGAAGTTCAAGTCACTCAAAACAACTTAATAGAAGTCTGTTCATGGCTAGATTGAAAACTAAGAATAGACTTTGTAATTTTTAAAAAGTAAGAATTGCAAAGTTTAAAAATTGGATTCTCCAATAGATTGTGGAGGATTTGGGAGCAGCAGGGGTGTTCTGGCCCGGGTTCATTCTTGTTGCTAAATACTTTTGATCTCAGAAACTCAGCTTTGCACTGGAATCCTCCCATTTTTGCACAATTACAGACCCAGCCGTGGAATCAAATTCCTGCTTTTCTCCTCGCTCTGTGCCAGGCTGGAACCCTGAGCCACCAGGGCCCAGGATTTGCTGATCTGCCTGGCACGGGGTGTTCAGCCCTTGCAGGGGGCAGCTGAGCAATTTCCCTGACCGGAGAGCGAGGGACGGCATTCTGCTGGGTGTTCATTTCTGGGCTGCAGCCCCTCCAGTGGAGAGCTCTTCTTCGTGTGCATTCGCACTTTGGAAAGGTTTAAAAAGTACCTCTAATAATCTGTTGCTCTTTCATCATTTATCTTAATTTCCTACTGATGTCCTAATAATCTGATTTAATATGTGAGGGCACAGAGCTTTGGCTGATGCTTTCTATGTGGATGTTCCTTTGGGTTTTGTTTGTTGTTTTTTTTTTGTTTGTTTGTTTTTTGTTTGTTTGTTTGTTTGTTTCCTGGGTAGTTTTATTTTTGTTTGTTTGTTTGTTTGTTTGTTTTCCCTGGGTAGGTTTTTTTTTTGTTTGTTTGTTTGTTTGTTTTTTCCCTGGGTAGGTTTTCTTTTTGTTTGGTTGTTTGGTTGGGGTTTTTTTTGTTTGTTTTTTGTTTGGGTTTGGTTTTTTTGTGTTTTGCTTTGTTTTGGAGTTTTTTTTTCTTTTTCTCATGTTAGAAGTAGACAGTTTAGATTAGTGCCTGCATAATTCACGGCATTCTGGAGGAGTTTGTGTCTCACTGTGCAATTCCCTCGGTTGCTCGTGCGTTTTGTCAGTGCAGCTGGGGTCTGAGCTGCCACTTTCAGTGCAGGGTTCTTGCAGTGCCTGAGATTGCCCAGCCCTGTGCTACCTGCACAGCACTGCTGCAGATTTCCTCTCTGATTGACACGTGGTGCCTGTCGATTTTTTCATTGCAAATGTAGTGCTCAGTTGCTTTTGAACCCATCATTATTCTCTGTCTAGAAATCCAGAAAGGACCTTGACTTGTATCTCTGTTTTTTCTGTAGGGGGGCATCCATAGGAAAGAGATATCTCTGTGGAAATACATTCAGAACATTGGTTGGAGGAAAAGTATTTAAAAATTGTAAAAAAATTCTTCACTTTTAAGAACTGAGTGTGGCAAGAGTGGCAAGACTAAAATATCATCATTGGAATGTACCAAAAACTACATTGTCTTTTGCCAAGCCTTTGTATCACTCTTTCTATCACAGGTATTGAGATTATTTTAATGAAAAGATGAAATTAAAACCATTTCTGTTCTTCCCAGTGCATGTGCACTCTGTCACTGCTCTGACATACGGCTGCAGAGTGCTCTGTGTGTATTTCCACAGAATAATTATTTTCAAGTTACACTCCCCCAAAGAAAATTAATCATTGGCAGGTTGGTTGAAGAAAAAACCCTAGGCAGATGGCAAAGGAAACTAATATGTGATGTTTTATTTTACAAATTGTGATTAATTTCAATTTCATTTTATAATCCTCAAGGAGTAAATCTTTTCAGGTCCCATAAGGAAATAGGAAAGAAGAGCTTTATGACTTAGTGGAAATTAGACTATAATTTTCAGACTTTCAGTCTGGTTTTAGATCTTGAGGATGCAGCTGAAAGCCAGCATTAGTTCGTAGTTTTGAAAAACTGGTTCATTTCTGTCACGAATGATAATTCAATCAAACTGTTGGTAGCTCTCAGGTTCTTTGATCTCTCCCAAGTACAAAAACTGATCTCAGCAGGAGCAAAAATACTGCAAAAAGTGGTGGCTGTCCCGGGTGGAAGCTGTGCCCAGCCTGGCTCGTTGGATCTCGCCCATCACGTTCCCACGGAAGGGCGGCTCCAGCACAGCCCCAGCAGCTGCCCTGGATTTGCTCTGCACACTGGGCAGTGAAAGGTTTTTATTTGTCCTTTCCAACTGAGGGGCACTGCCTGCGTTCCTGGATGGAGCCATGAGCAGTGAGGGCTCGATGTACAGTTGGGATGTCAAAAATGGATGGACAGTTTTTTTCCCCTTATAAATGAAAAACAAAGGTAGGGTGGGGTATGATAACAGAAGAAATTTGGTGTGAAATCTGCTATTGGGCCATACAGTAACATGTACAGGGTGAAAATAATGCATGCAAAGTCTACTCTAGAAAAAGAATCAAAAGAACTGAGCTCTAAGGTAAATAAATACATTTTTTTCTATGAGACAACCTGCTTTACCATTTCTTTTAAGTCACTTTTTTGTTAGTGGATATTCATGGCTGTGGTGAAGGCTGACTTTTTTTTCTTTTTTAAAAAATAATAATTATTTTTAATTCTTTTTATAATTTTGCTACTTCTCTTACAAATTCTCAGGATAGCTATGCTAGCTTAATTTTAGCCTTTCTGACTTAATTTTTTTACCTTGCATGAAAATCCTACTACTTAATCAAAAGAAAATTAAATTTCCTTGGATCACGAAACTCAGGAACTTTGATAAATGGTTTCTTTCATTGTGCTTTCCTGTAAGTCTTGTTTTTCCTTTTGTGGAGAACATTTATACAACTTCCATTAATAGCTCACTTGGATTATTACTTGCTAAGAAAGCTTTTACTTTAACCTTGAAGATTTCATTTCATTTCTGAACTACGGGAAGATATCCATGCTCATCTTGACATTCTTTTTGAATGAAACCTGAACGTAAGCAGAGGTTTGCAGAGAAATCTTATTTTGCTAGAGGGGGAAGAAAAAAATAATAAAATAAAAGGACTGAGTTGCATCAGGTTGAAACGACAAAGGTTTAACCAGTTTATGACCTGCATTTGGAAATTTTAAATAGCTCCAGAGCTTTAGGAATTTGTAAGATTCCTGTGCTGTGCTAATGGTGACTGAGGTAAGTTTTCCTTGGATCACCACTCTTGGAAGTTTTGTTCACGCACTTGGAGCAGGCAGACACGTGAAACTTCACAATAAATGAAAGTCTGGGTGAACAAAATCCTCAGGTGTCCCTTCCAGCTGCTGCTGAACCTCCTGGTCCAGATACTCCCAGTGCACTTCCTTATCAGCTAACTTTTTCAATAAAAAATATTATGTATATATTATCTTTTATATTCAGTTAGGATAAAAATACATGTGCTCTTTCAGTGTTTAGTCATCTACTGGTATATCTGTTTTTTTTTCTGGAAGTCTGTTTTTAAATGTTTGGGTTTTGTTTTTGTTTTTTTTCTTATTTGTGTTACACAGAAACACAGGAAAGTTCATTAAAGGGTGTCAAGGCATAAATGAATGTTATATTGAACACTGTATAGTGATCCACAAGACCAGTCTTGAGGAAAAATTGTAGTTACTTGAAATAGTAACTTCTGGGTGCTGGATAAAAGAACAACACCCATAAAAGCACACTTAGATAAAAGAACCCTTATGGTTGTTGGATAAAAGAACAGAATTTCCAATTACAAAAGAATTAGAAAATATTTTCATGGTTTTTTTGTGTATCAGTAGTTACTGTGTCTGTAATATTAGAAATTCTGTCTTAAGTGACATTTTATGTAGAATCCTGGTGAAGTTATTAAATAGAAGTCATTTAAATGAAAAGGGGAATGCTGAAAAAACTGTCATGAGGGTACTTAGTTTTATTAGGAAATGTCTTCAAAGTTAACTTTACCAGGTTAATCACTTAAATCACTTAAATAATTATCACTCATTCACTGGGGCTAAGAGTTTAGCAGGGTTTAACATCAATTAGGTACTTTGCAAAGTTAGCACAGCTTTTAAATAATATTTATTGAGTGAATCCCATCGAATATTCATATGAGCTCTGAAAGCAGATTTTAGATATCTTTGAAGGAGCAGCAGTGGGTACAGGTGCAGTGTCTGAGCCCCAGCGGATCCGCCTGCGTCGCCCTCAACCGTCGCGATTTTGACAAACCAAACTGCACAAACCGATTTCGGAGCTTGCAGTTATTTGCTGGGCTTTGTAAGGATTACATGTCTGAAAATGCTCCTATTATTCTGTGAAAGTTGCCATCACATCTTAATCAAGATACAAACACAGCAGCCCAGTAAAACCAGTTCCTCCCACTGGAGATGCCTGCGGACAGCGGGTGTGATTTGTGTGCGGGCAGGCTGCGCTTCCATGTGTGCGCTAATGGAGAGAGTGATGGTGATACAGACACGGTCATTTGTCCCTGGGAATGCAGGATGAGCACTGACACTCCAGGGAAATAAAATTTTTCAGGAGTGTTGGGAGTTTTCAGTTTCCCTAAATCATGGCTGTCACTTTTAACATAACCTGAATTATGAATGCGTGTGATCATGCCGCTGTGAGATTTGCTTTTTCTGAGAGTGCCACTCTGGAAGAGACTTATTTCAGTAGCTAGGGCTGGATTATTGGTGTTAAAAATGATTAACTGCAAATTTAATTGATTATTTGGTTTAGGTATCATCCTTTTAAAATCCTATAGGCACTACTGTGGGAGTAAGCAATACTCAAAAAGTGTCCTGAGAGAACTCTGGAGATGTAACAGCATTGGTCCCTGGTGCAGGGCTGCCTTTCTGTGCCCTTTTGTGAGAAATGTGTGTATTCATACATGGGGTATCTTCCTGTGGGGGAATAATTCTGTCTGAGGTGTCACTTGTTCTGAATTTTGAGCAAGATGCAAACCAGTAAATGACTGATAAATTCATGGTTTGGGTTGCTTGCTGCGAAAATGTACATATTATTACATTGCTTTGTCTTAACACCTGAAGTTTAGTTCATTATACAAATAAATTATTTATTTTTTTCCTTAAACTAGATTTTGAGTTACATAGGAGATATTCAAGGCCCAAACCAAAATTTTGTGGTGAATGGGTCAGTGTTGAGTATCAAAGATCAACCCAATAATCCATGGGACTGAGGTTACCTCTTTCCCAAGAGTTGGCATCAATACTTCGAGAGTTTCTGACTCACTGTAACATTGGAATCCAAAAGAAGATGCTTCAATTTGAAGATGCCATCCCCTACTCTGTTCATTTTACTCCTCCCTGGAGATGAGTGGGTTTCTGGAGAGCTAAATACCAAATGTCTCTCACTGCAGCCCTGTGGAACTGTTGTCTCTCCCACTCCACAGCCCTTAATTGCTTGCTCAGTCTCTCTATGTTGGTCCATTTTAGCACCTAATTAGTTTGTGTTTGAAGCACCATTTGGCAATAACAATCCAATCTGCTTTGCCATTTGGTTCTTCATTCCTTCCTTTCTAATGCTTTGTTTTACTGGGTGGGGGAGAAAAGTTTTAAAAAAAGGCTTTTTTGCCACAGGTTACCCGACACATGAGCAAATGCCATGCTGAAGAATGCACACGAGTTTTGGGTAGATCTGCTCTAATCTTCACTTGGATTTCAACTTCACTGCACTTTTAGCTTGGGAGGACTGGCACTTCTATTTTGAAGCTGCAGGGGGAGATTGGTCAGTAGTGAAGACAACCCCGAAATGCATTTTTATTGTACATTATAATCCCTGCCTGTTATTTGTCTTTACCCATCCAAAGCTCCGTGTGCTGCTGGTCTCACATGGAATCGCTTTGCTCTTTTAACTGTGCCAAGACGTGCCATCCCAAGCTTTTAGATCAGTAGATATTTCCAATATGTGATTGTCCCTGAAATAGTATTTAATAGCTGATACTCCTTCATGAAAGGAACTGCCTCCTTCAGCCTTTTCTTTCCAAAAGTGATTGCCTGTGGCGTGATTGTTTTACCTGTGTCTGAACAAGAGAATACGCAATTTACTCAGTGCTTTAAATCAGGGGAACATCCTTGAGTGAAGAATAAAATGTTTGCTCGCTCCCAAAACAGCATTCTGGACTCTATGATAATGTAAATTTAGCACTGGAAACTTTCTTGTAGATAGAAAACATGTAATGACACTTCATTTTCTCTAGAATGTAGCTAAATGAGGAGTTGTTGTAGGCAGAGGACAAAGAACTCCCAACACCCTTGTAGAATGATAGGCAGTGGATAAAGAGAAGGAAATTCTTGATTCTTTTGCTGTATCATAATGTATTTAAAAAAAAAAAATCTACTCTAGCATGATACACAATTAGGCCAGAAAAACAGAATTGAGCCAGAAATGAGGCCAGAAAAACAGGTAATGAGCTGCCTATCCATTGATTTTGTTAGCCACCATTAGCTATGCCATGGAAAAAGTCATGGTTCCTTGAATAACTCTGTATTTCTCACCCCCCCACCCCACACACCCCCAACACATATTTGTCACCAACTGTTTGGGTCTGAAAACTAGACTGATTAATAGTGGGAAAAGGAAACTGCAAATCAGCTGTAGCTGATGTCTCCCAGGCATTGCAAACTAGAAGTTAAGAATTTCTAGCCTGAACTTGTTTGGCTTTTTTTTGGTCATTATTGTTTTTTCTAGAGCGGTGTCTTCTTTCTGGAGAAGACAAAAAATCTGGGAAAAGTAGAAGCAATTATTCTCAGCTTATGATAGTCTGTATCTTTGTTGTACCTGTGATTATTAGAGATACAGTCAATATGTTTTAATTTCACAAATTAATCCAGTGTCTTTTAAACCCTCAGCCTTCATAGCATCCTGCTCCAATGAACTCCCCGGTTTAACGACAGTGTCTGGAAAAGTAGCTTTTAAAAAATTTTCCTTTTCCTTTTCCTTTTCCTTTTCCTTTTCCTTTTCCTTTTCCTTTTCCTTTTCCTTGTCCTCGTCCTTTTCCTTTTTTTCCCACTTCTTTCTTAGTAGTTTTCCTTGGTGCCTCCCATAAGTTCTTCTGCTCTTATTCCAGTACAAGGAAAACACTGTAAACCGTCAATCATTGCCTTTTCTGTGCCACTCAGCGTGAAGGTGTCATGTCAGACACCCCAAGTCAGCTCTTCTGACAGGAGAAATATTGTTTGTTCTCTGTCCCTGGTACACAAAGCCTTCCTTACCTTTGATTATGCTGTCTCTGGGTGTTTTTGAAGTACCTTGCATATTTTTGATGAGTGGAGCCGAGCTGGCACACGGTATTGAAATATCTGTTAGTGCTTTAGACGGTGTTTCATGCTCAACTGCCAGAAAATTACAGCTACAGTCTGTGGTTGAGGAGTCAAGGCATCTTTAATATTTAGATTGATATTACCTGACACCAGGATGAATCTGGGTGGATGTCTGCTTGTCATTTGACATGTTTTTCAAATACCTGACTCGAAGTGCGAAAAAGCCGGATTTTTTCTTGCTCTGAAATATCCACATCTCAGATCTGAGATCAGACCGTCAATAGCACAATTAAGGATCTCAGCATCTCCAACGAGCACCAGATCAATGCTGTTAGTGCGACATGTGTGAGTCAGGATTGCGAAGAGCGCCGTGATCTGTGAAGAGGATTTAATGCCAATTTAAGGGAATTTAATGAGAGCGAGTCCCATACGTGCTTCTTTTCTGCAGCCATTGAGTGTCTTGGACAGGCATAGCTGCAGATGAATGGGGACACTCTTGAACAGAGTTTCTCCAAGTTTTGGAGGTGTTTGTTTCAGCGTAGCCTATTTCTGAATTCAGGAAAAATCTAATTCTGTCCGGGCAGGAACAGGGACGAGTCATCCGTGGTTTGTGTCCTTTCTCTGCTGGCTTGGCTCTCAGCGACAGAGGATTGGAAAACCAGCAGCAGAGGCACCTCGAGCAGAGAGCAGCTGACACTCAGCAAATTGCAGCCGCTCTTTGCCGTGGATTCTGTGCAGCAACCCTGCTGCAATCGCATTAAAACAGCCGGGCAGCAGTTGGGATCATAGTACCAATGTCTGTCAGTATTGTTTCTCCTCAGGCGTGGAGAGGAAGTCTTTGTGAAGTTTCATCTGCATCCATTTCTGAGATGAAAACATTTTTGCTATCCTAGACAAAGGTGAATACTAAGAAAAGGAAAATAAAACCCAAGTATCTGATTAATAATCTTATTTTTTAAAATATATTTAGGAAGTTTCTATTGTGGCTGCTAATCTGAAATTTTCCTGCATGGAATTGACACATCTGAAGCTATGAGAGAATTACAGACAGTGGTCCTGGTTTCACTACTAAAAATAGTTGAAGTTGATAAATGGAGGGTAATGAAAAACAGTAATTGTTCTGAGGAAATCACCTCAAATTTTTATTAATCTGTGGTTAGATATCCATAACTTATTTACCTTGAGCAGACCAGTATTAACCTCTCCCTTCATGGATGGATGGTCAAATGGATTTTCTATTTTTTTCCCGCTCTTCATTCTTTTGGGACCAGAAAGGTGACCACTGGTGACAACCCATTACTTTAAACAACTTCTGTATTTCAGAGAAAAAGGTGGAGATTGGGGTCTGTGGGCTGTCCATACGTGGGAGTATCCTCACATCCATCACTGTCAGCAGGACTAAACAAGCAAATGATTAAAACTTCTTAAAACAGCATGGATTGAACACTTCGAAACAACGAGGCTTGAGTTTTGCAATCTGTAATCCAGCCCTGCTGTTCTTACAGTGATTTATGTAACAACACCTCACTTTGTGAGGGAGTTTTTACATTGTTTTTCAAGTCAATGTCTGATAAAGGAGGTTGGTGTTTTGTTTCCTTGACGTGCTTTGCTCGGCCTGTTTTGAACTTCATTCTTTTCAATGATACTTTCATGCAAATATTTTTTCCATTATTTGTGCTGGAGGGGAGAACCCGAGGTAGCTGTGATCCAACATTCCCAGGCTCTGTAAATGGTTCCTATATTGAGATCTGAATTTACAGAAAGTGATCAATTGAAAGCCCTTCCTGTAGTTCATCTATAGATGGCTTTCACCATACTCAGACGTGGGGGGAAATATTTTTTTTTCTTTATTTTTAATCACTGTTCCTTTCCACAAACGGATCAAACACGCAGGCACTTTTCTAAGTTTGAAGGTTGTTGATTTTGCCAGAAGGTATTTTAGCTTTTGTCCACCTTGAGGTGTTTTTACAGCACCATAAAGACAAATACAAATTGTGTTTGTCTTCTGAACTGTGCTTGTGGGGTGTTCTGTCGCAGTCCTGACATAGATCTGAAAAACTGAATGAACACAAAATACAAATAAACCCTTTCTTCGTAATCAACATACGGAGAAACAAATCACACTATGCACTAATGAGATGGGATGAAAACTGACAGTACACAAATTTTTGTACTTCTGAGAGTTTGTGTGTGTGTGTGTGGTGGCACTCAACACTGACTAATGAGAAAAGCTGAAAAATAAATGGTAATTGCTTTTTATCCTGGAGTTTATGAAACATGCAAGAATGTTGCTTTGTGTCAACACTAGACTCTTTCCCAAATAAATCTACATATGGAGAATGAAAAGAGCCCAGTCTGTAAACATAACAGCTGAAATGCATGCTTGTCTGAAATGGCAAGAAATCGTACATATTTATTGATTATTGATACTTTCTCTCGCTGTACAAAGCCGACATTCTTCCTAAGTGAACATTTTCATTCTTCAGTGCCCAAAAGGATGGCATTAAATAAGTGTAACTGCGAGCAGATATCAACAGTTTGGCTGTTATTTGTGAATTGACACAAAGTCATCAAAATTCCTGCGAACAGTCTCTTTATTTATAGAAATGTCAAGAGCTTACTAAAAACAGTAGTCAAGCAAATTTAGTATTGCAAATTATATTAATTAGAGTATATCGAGCTATATTAACCAGCATAATTTATTTTCGTATTAGAAAGCTTTAAATGGGTGCACCAACACTAATTAAAGATGTACAGAAATCTTTTTTTATCACCAGTCTGCCTGCCTTGTTCCACAGGTGTCAAACCATGCCAATGGCTACAAACCAGAATTTAGAAAAACACGACTAAAATGAAATTTAAATAGTGCTGAGTAGTGCTATATTTTTATGGCTCACTAAATAGATTCTTACAGCAAACATCATTGTTTCCTACAGGTTTTTGAATATAATGTCGGATACTGAGGTCAAAATAGAATTCTGAGCTTTGTTTTAAAGTATGCAAAAAAGGGCATTTATTTGACTGGATTACTAGGCAGAGTAAATCAAAGCCCTCATATGTGATTCCAAGAAAACAGAAAGATCTTCAATATAGCAAAGCTAGGAAAATCTCATGTCATAGCTTGTGGTCGATGATGGTTTTAGCACTTCTGCTGTGCAATGAGATAAGAAGCAAACACAGAGGTCAGAATTGTTGCTGGTTTGTGGAGCTGAAGTGCAGTCCCCGTCTGTCCAAGGCTGAGCTCCAGACCCCCGGGCTGGGCACCTTCCCTGTTTCCCATGAAGAGGTGAGGAAATATCTGTGTCCATGCTGTGCCTTTCACTGCTGAGAATCTGCACTTTTAGCGCTGTGTGACTCTTGTCATGTCCTGTAATGCTCCACTTGTGTTTGTATCTGTGGAATTTTTATTTGTCCTCTAATTAATGATCACTGCTTTTGTTTGTGCCTTCTAATTGCCTTCACTAGCACAGCATCGTTGTGTCATTCTCCTCGTGTTTTATGGAGTTAAGACATTTCCCAGGTTGTTGTCTGTGATCCACTCAGACTCTCAGCTCTTTTAAAATAGTTCAGATACGTCTCATAACAGCCTGCATATTGTTAAAGGCCTTTAAATGTTGCCAAGGCTTTAAACATTGCTTGTTTCAGGTGCATTGGATTCTTACTCAGAGATTTTCGACTGTAAACAATAACAGTTGTTTCCTGAACAAAAGTGCAAAAGTATTCTTCATATTAAAAAATAAAAATAAAAAAATCTCGTCCTGAGTTTGGAAGTATTGAAGTTCACTTCCTTCATCAGTGAACTTCACCTCTTAGCTTGGGAGTGATCAGATCTCTTATTATAACCTAAAGGAATATATGTTCTTCTTTTTTCCAGATGGGTTGTGGAGGGAGCTCTGATGGTGTGGGGGTGTTGAGGATTGATTAGAGAGTGGCTGCTATTAAAAAGAGCTGTTTTGTTGCCTGAGATTTCGTTTGAGCTGGGGAGGAACTCTCTGGGTGCCTGTGGGCATTGGCAAATGCTCCCACATGTCGAGGCAGTGGAAGTGGTTGGAGCAGTTCTGAGCTGCCAAACGAGTGGCTGAGAGCAGAGACCTGGTTTGGTTTGAAGAGTTTGTCTCAGATAATGACACACTGGCAGTTTAAAAATCATTCTTCATTAGTTTCAACCCAGTGCCAGCCAGACTGCATAAGTGAAGAAAAAAGAACCCAGTATCAACAAACTAACCACAGGAGGCTCTTGCTTCCTAGTGATGCTGAAAAATGTGTTAAAATGTTAGCAGGGTGTGGGAAGTCAAAGAACAAACCCTACTTTTGTCTGATCTGACACATAAATAAATGGNGTCTCATAACAGCCTGCATATTGTTAAAGGCCTTTAAATGTTGCCAAGGCTTTAAACATTGCTTGTTTCAGGTGCATTGGATTCTTACTCAGAGATTTTCAACTGTAAACAATAACAGTTGTTTCCTGAACAAAAGCGCAAAAAGTATTCTTCATATTAAAAAATAAAAATAAAAAAAATCTCATCCTGAGTTTGGAAGTATTGAAGTTCACTTCCTTCATTAGTGAACTTCACCTCTTAGCTTGGGAGTGATCAGATCTCTTATTATAACCTAAAGGAATATATGTTCTTCTTTTTTCCAGATGGGTTGTGGAGGGAGCTCTGATGGTGTGGGGGTGTTGAGGATTGATTAGAGAGTGGCTGCTATTAAAAAGAGCTGTTTTGTTGCCTGAGATTTCGTTTGAGCTGGGGAGGAACTCTCTGGGTGCCTGTGGGCATTGGCAAATGCTCCCACATGTCGAGGCAGTGGAAGTGGTTGGAGCAGTTCTGAGCTGCCAAACGAGTGGCTGAGAGCAGAGACCTGGTTTGGTTTGAAGAGTTTGTCTCAGATAATGACACACTGGCAGTTTAAAAATCATTCTTCATTAGTTTCAACCCAGTGCCAGCCAGACTGCATAAGTGAAGAAAAAAGAATCCAGTATCAACAAACTAACCACAGGAGGCTCTTGCTTCCTAGTGATGCTCAAAAACGTGTTAAAATGTTAGCAGGGTGTGGGAAGTCAAAGAAGAAACCCTACTTTTGTCTGATCTGACACATAAATAAATGGATTGATCTGATGTAAACAAGTGGATTAATGGGAGTTACAATGGTTTGCAGTCATCAATATGTTTTTGTAATAAACTGGTGGCTGTAGGAGAGGGAGAAAAAACCCTCTACCTGCCCTTCACTGATTCTTATCATAAAAGAGGACATTAAAGGAAAAGCAGGACAAGATGTATATTTCAAGCAAACCAGAAGAGGCTTTCTTCTCTGCTTGATTTTGCACTTGGGGAATTTTACTTCATCTCTCCCTTCAAAGGGAGCAGAGAATTCATTTACTGTAGCCTGAGGTTATAATAGCAAAACAAAGGCATGCAACTTAACATACTTACAGAAAGAAAAAAACATACAGAAAAAACAAAGTAATTCAATTAGACCAACTCACTTGGTTGTTCTTGGACATTTGCGAAGTTGGGAAGGACATGTAACTTCTGCTTTTAAAGGAGATAGCCTGTCAACTGGAAAAAAGGGTCTGGGAAAAGAAAAAGGAGAGTGAAAGGGAGCACTTGGACTAAAGTCATTCGGCTTTCACTTCCGCAGGTGAGCAGGGCTTTGAAGTGAAAGAACAAGAGGTCAGAGCAAGAGGACTGGTCAGTTCTAAAGATAATGAATTTAATCTCGAAGATTAAATGTTCATTGGAGCTGAGGCAGCTGAATATTTTGTACCAATGACCGTACAATCGTGAGAACTTTGTCCCAGTGATAACACAGCTATTTCTTCTCTAAACCAAATCACCTAACCTTGAGTAATTTGTCTTAAAGGCTTGATGCATTATCCTTAAAGGTGACTTTTGCCATGTTCTCTGCTGTTCTGAGATGTCATTTGCTGAATTTAGGGAGCAAACACGTGTCAGACAAGCCTTTATTATTTCTAGGATATTTTGGTTTGTTGCAGGGGAGAAACATAAGGTCTTAATAGGGTTAACGTGCTAATGTATATTCCATCACCTTCCTGCACTCAGTGGCTCAAACTTTTTGACCTACACAATGTCATACATGAGCTTGTAAATTATTTTGGGTGATTAAACAAAAGAAGAAAGAAGTCTGGTAGATTTTTACAAAAGAACTGCCAGTGGATCTTGCAGTAAACTGGGCACGACCAGATCTGGATTCTATCTCTGTGATGTGCCTTTAACATGTAGAGCAATTTGTCCCTTATTAGTGAACTTCCAACCCAATTAGCATCGGTAATCACATGTAGTCCAAGCTGAGCTGCATGAATAATGTGATTTTGGTATAAAAACTCCAGATACTTTGTGGCTCCATAACCTGGGATGGCCTACAGGGATTTTTTCCTGGGCTGGAGGAATTCCCGCTGCCCTGGTCAGCAGATGCCGTTTCCACAGCAGCTTCTCCTTTCAGGGATGGTTTGCATCAGGGGAAGGCATCCCTGCGTGTAGTTGCACTGTTTTAGAATTTTCCTTTCTCTCTCATGGAGAATACAGATAAACTGTACTTCTTGTACTTTCTTAATCTCTGTGTTTTGTGTTAGAGGTGTACAAGCCATAACCAATAGGTCTTTGGGGGTGGATTGTCTTTGGCCAATAGACACTTGTTTATTACTGTGTATAAAAAGAACTTCTTGTAAATAAAACTTTCTTCTTCGCCATCTTGAAGCCTGTCTGCCTGACCTCTCTCCCTGCTTCCACAAATCCCACCAACAACAGAAAAGCAGACAACACCTGTGCCCTCCCCATACTTGTGTGACCTGTTCTGTGCTTCACTTCCAAAGCCTCTCCGGCCAAAATAACGCAGCCATTTCTGCCATCTGCATGTAGTCAGCTTCCCGTTGTAAAATGTCTTAAAATACAAGTCACAGTCTGCAATTCTTGGCAGCCCGGTCTAATCAACCTGATAGGTTTCCTGAGCTGCCATTGTTTATTTTTTTCTTCTTTTAGAGAGAAGGAAAAAAAAAAAAAAAGAAAAAAAAAAAAAAGAAAAAGTTATTAACTGGAAACCTGAACCCTAAATAAGCATTTTGCAGTCAGGAGAAAGTGTCTGTGGAAAGGGAAGGAATCTTGTGTGGGCTGGGCTGAAATATGGATGCTCAGCCAGGGTTTCTGGGGCTGCAGTGGGGGGAAAAAAAAGTCCCTTTCTTTCCATAGTAGTGCTTCTGGTTCCTCTT
>VZTX01004788.1:22453-68427 GCA_013400915.1 Pardalotus punctatus | reverse complement strand
TTCTCTTCTCTTCTCTTCTCTTCTCTTCTCTTCTCTTCTCTTCTCTTCTCTTCTCTTCTCTTCTCTTCTCTTCTCTTCTCTTCTCTTCTCTTCTCTCCTCTCCTCTCCTCTCCTCTCCTCTCCTCTCCTCTCCCATTTCATTCAGCATTCACATCTTTGTCAATCAACACCTTACCTACTATGACTTGTCCCAGATTTTGTGAAACAATCACTGATTTTGATTTTCATTAATACATTTCATTGCAGTTTCCAGCGATATAGTGACTATTACACAAACACTGAGCCTGCATTGTGGATCTTTTATGGAAGTTACAGCTTTAACCATCTCCAGTTGTAAATCAGTGTCCAATAATGCTCCAGACTGGCTCTGTTTGTCCTGCAGGGAGCTTCAAAACTCTTTCCTGAGCATTGCCTGGCCAGTCTTGGGTGATAAACAATGACACAGTCCTTGACCAGAACAAAATGACAGCCTGTTGAGGTTCCCATGAACAATGACAGCAGAGATGCAATCAAATATACACACTTTTTTATGCAAGAATCTTCTTGCTTCTATTATTATAAATAGTCAGAGTACATGTAAGTGCTGAAGCATTAGCTCCTCATTTTCGCTGTGGAATTACACTCGGCGTTCTCTGCTTATCTGAGAGTGATAGTTCTTCCCTTCCATTTGATCTATTTTTTTTTCCCTCCAGCATAATGAAGAATGATGATACTTTTAGATGTTGACATTTTAGAAAGCTGAGATGGTCTGTAGTAGACTACAAATGATGAAAGCTTAATGAAAGTTATTTTCTCGTAATAGCTCTAAATTGGCTATTTTCACAGAATGGAGTGGGTCCGCTGGATTGAGCTTGAACTTTTTACCCCTCTGTAATCCTGTAGTTACTAAAAGTAACGAGGAATGGCTTTAACTGTTTAGCTTTTTAAAATCCAGAGTTAAGAGAAATGAATCAAGTGTAATTTTTACTTGTTCCTAGATGTAGGATTTTGAAGAGCTGAAGGATTGTTGTTTCCTGATGTCCTCCATTGCAGTCAAACCCAGAAACTGCTGCAGGAATAGTGAAGATCACAATGGAAAGCAGTAGGAAATGGGGATGTTAAACTTCTGTACTGGGATAAAATTTTTGTATTATCCAATCTATGAGTCAAAATAGGAAAACTTTAAGTAAATCAGCGTGTAATAATTTCATAAGTGTAGGGCTGGAAATCTCCTAAACCTCATTTCTCCCTAGAGAGTTAGAAAGGTTGTTCCAAACACATAATACAGTGAGAATTTCCCCAAAATTTTCTCTTAAAAAAAAGCAATATACAAACCCCTATTTTCAATACCTAAAACACTTGGTAATTTTGCTACCCTGGTTCATGAAGGCACTCTCAGGGTGCACTCACTTCTCTTGTTCATGTTCCAGTGGGTTAAAGACCCAAGATAATAAACCTAAGACACGCTAATACAGTTTAAAAAAGAAGTTACAGCTGTTCTTCTTTCCTCAAATGTAATTTTTTAGATACCAGTCTCTCTTGGCTATTAACAGTGACAGTTTTTCAGGACATATGTGTTTATAAGACAGGTTGACTTTAATTCTTGTAGTTGTCTCAAGCAAAAGACAGGTTTGTAATACTTCAACAGTCTGAAAATGCCATCAGCATCCTGGGCAAACACGTTATCAGAAATACAAATTATTCCAGACATAATGGGATTCTATCACTTTATTAAGCACAAGCCTCTATTTATAGGTGATTGATAGAATTAATGAGGAAAACTCCACTTTGGTAGGTCTTCATTTTATAAGCCTGAAGTTCCCAGTGAACTGTTTGTTCACCCTACCAATTTAATCAGAGTATGTTGGTGAACTTCCTAAGGATATGTTCGAGCTGCTTGGCAATGGATTGTGGAACAATTTGTTTAAAGTTCAATGAACACAGAAGTAGAGTAATTTATTCAAATCCACCACTTATTAAATCAGGATTTGACTTAATTTTTTTTTTCCTCACTAATAAAATGGACTTGAAAAGAATTAGCTAAACCTCTGTGGAATTGTCACAAAATAATTCTGATGACTATGTTGTCTATTAGTTTTTACTGCCAGTGAGGAAGGCAAATGGAGATGAATACATTCCCCATTGTTTTGTGGATTGTCAGAAAGGGATTTATTTTTAAACAGTTTATTGTCTCAACATCATCCTCCTTTCAAGATAAGTAACATGGAGATAATATACCTGCATTTTTATTAGGCATCTGAAGTATTTGAATATTTCACAAGAAAGAGTATTTTCTTTCTCTGTCACTGGTAAAAAACAGAGACTGCAGGTGCTGAACTGGGATAGTTTTCTGATGGGCATGAATAATTTAACAGCTTGAATTTAAAATGTTACAACAATAAATATGTTTTATTTTAAATACCAGTTCTGGCCTAATTTTACTAATGCATGTATTTCCGGTCGGAGAGTCGCTGCTCCTTTAATCTAACAAAGAAAGACAAATATAACATGACATATTCCTGAAATGTCAAGCTCACCTGCAGTCACTGGATTTTACCGTGGAACTCTCTGAGCTTTTGATCAGAGCCATAAAGCATCTTTTATTTCGCATTAGGACCTGCAGGAAGGAAACGTGAGATGGGGAGAGTTGTGCTGTTGTTGTAACATTCTCCTCTCTGCCTGTAAATCCTCTTTAGATCAGGGCACCAGAGTCCTGTGTGCTCCAGGAGAAAACAAAGCGAGACAGACCTGGCAGCCTGCAGACTTCGTACAGAACAAGCTCTAAGTGAGGAAACAAGAAATGCATTTTCTTGTCTCCCCAGTGAGAGAATATGAAATATTTATGGAAGCATCAGTCAGGTCCATGGGATCTACAGCTGTCTGCAGCCCCAAGGCAATCAGGCTGATTCTTGTGCCCCCACTCCGTCCCGCGGGGCTCTCGGGCAGCAGAGATGACCCAGTGTGGCAGTGGCTGCCCTCAGCCCCCTGCCAGGCTCAGGTATGGCCAGGCAGGGCCGTTCATCCCTCAGCAGCAGCAGCAGCAGCGTGTCCAGCACTGCCCCAGCCTTGGCTCCATCCCAGAGCAGCGCCTCGTGCTGGGGTGGCTCTCGCGAGTTGAGATAACCCAGACAAAGCTTGCGGCAGGAAAGATTTGGGCCAGCAAACTGTGCTTCCTGAGGGTTTTGATATGTTCAGTCAGGATTTTAAAAATATTTTGTGATTTCGAAAATATTTTGTGATTTCAAAAATATTTTGTGATAGCACCCTAAATGGGAATCACGGGGCAGGACTGTGTTTATGGAAAAGGAAGGATATATTGCTGAGATTCTTCCAAGGACCAAATGTGAAAGTAATTGCAGGGAATTACAGAATAACTTGGCAAGTTGATGAATTCCAAACATTACCTCCTTCCAAGTAGATTTATCCTGACAAACTTGACGAATACTCGTAATCTGTGTTATAGATTGCCATGAGGAAAAGTGATGAGAGCGAGCTAAAGGAATCAAACCTCAAGGCAAGGAATGGATTTCAGAGACTGAACAGGAGGAAACCTTATGTAAAACTGCCTCCAATGACTTCACAAGAATCATCTTCCTAAGGGAATTGTAGGATTTTCCTCTGTGTGTGTTCGTGTGCATGTGTGTCTGAAATAGATTTTAAATACTCTGAAAATACTTTGTTAATTCTCTCTGTCTATTAGACGCTCTTTGGTTCTTTCCAGCAGAGTACCTTGGTTCCAATGCCACAAAGTGTTATTAATTTTTCTTTCTATTTGGTTTCTCTGCTACGTTATCACATCCAACACAGAAAGAAAGTTTCTGTTCTGAGTTAATTAGCATGCCATGACCAAAGCCTCACTCCGTTAGAATTCGCTCTGTCCAACTGCACACCTGTCCAGAGGATCCTCAGCACAACAAATGATTCTCCATGCTTTTCTTTTAGTCAGGAGTGTTTCAAGAAAAAATTATATACAGGAGAAAACAGTAGCCACCATTTCTTGGGTAAAATTCTGTACATTTTAAATGCTTTGTGTCTTGGTTAATTGAGTGCTTATTCTCTTAATTATTAGCCACCGTTTCACTCAGTTTGACTTCACCCCACTCAGTAAAAACAAAGACACCTCTTAGGAAGTGAGCTGAGTGGATTTAGAGTTTATCATGGAATCATGGAATTGTCAAGGTTGGCAAAGCCCTCTCAGGTCACTGAGTCCAACCCTTCACCCCTAAACCCAATATCCAAGTGCCACATCCAGGCGTTTTTTGGATGTTTCCAGGGATGGTGACTCCACCAATTCCCTGGGTGTTTGTTCCAATGCTTGATCACCCTTTCAGTGAAGGATCTTTTTCCCAAAATCCAATCTAAACATCACCTGGCACAACTTGAGGCCATTTTCTCTCATCCTGTCCCTTGTCACCTGAGAGCCGAGACCAATGTCCCTTACTCCAGCCTCAGGCTGCTGTACAGGGTTACAGTTCTTATTTTTATTTTTATTGCCCAATCTTAAAATCCACAGAAACGAACAACACTTGGGGAAAATGTGCTAAACCAAACTATTAATAAATCTCTTAGATTTCTATGGTTATTTCTCAGCCGGCGTGCATGCTTGCCACGGTGATGGACTCAGAGCATTAAAAGAGTTTAGACGCCTTAACAAAGGGATTCAGAAAAGTTGTATTGTCTAGAAAGGAAAAGTTGAAAGCCACAGTGAAAATGGCAGTGCCTTATCACGGCTATCAGGGGTGAGCGGAGACATCAGGAATGGCAATGACTTCTGCAGCAGCCAGAAAAGTCTGTGAAAAGGGAGGTGCCATGGAGAAAGTGTGTCCTGCACCTCTGGTGAGCAAGGGTTACACATGTGACGTTCTAAATAATGGGATTTTAGCAGAGCCTGGTGTTAGTGGGCAGTGTGAGAGAACCTGTTGTTTGCAAAGCCCTTAAAAGTTAGTGCAGTAATCCCCTCAGCTTCATTAAAGCAAATGATTTTAGGTGAAAAGGGAGAAAAAAGGCAAAGAGAAAAGATACTCAATATACCTTGAATTACAGAGGATTTTTTGGTTTGTGTGTGGGTTTATGATTATTTTTCTCTGTTTTTTTTTCTTTTTTTTAATAGTACAATAAATAAAAGCGTTCTTTACTTTCATTTGCATTCATATAACTAGCTGCTAATCCTTCCTTCAGTCGATTCACTTTGTTTCCACCATGGTTTGGCACATTCGCTAGCACCCAGAATGTAATTACGTAGTGAAAACTTCCTAGGAAGGAATAATGAAAGAGAATTTTATCCACTTGCTCTTTTACAAGTGAATTCAGAACCAAAATGTGTAAAATGCCGGAAGAGCCAAATCAGTTTTCTTTGTTGCTTGGACATGCAGTGAGATCCTGGCCAGAAAAGCTGATGACCATTTCAGGCATTTAAACCCTTGTAACAAGCTTAATGGAGTTCTGGATGCTGCAAATTCATGTTTGCTTGGTGGGAAGGGAGAAATCGTGTGGAGGAAAAGTTATTTCTTTCTTCTAATGGGTTCCTAAATGAACCTGGTGTACTGGAGGTTCTGGAAATATTTCATTTTCTGTTTATCATGCAGTGCTGGTAGTTCTCAAGGTGACCTTCGCTGGGACTCTTCCAAGGACATCCATAAAATATTCATGATTATGGACGTTATTCAAATTGACAGTTCTTATTGGGTGATTACATTAAATTGATAAGAATCAAAACGTAGTTCTAGCTCAAGAAAAAGTTTAATTTATTGCCACAAACGAAAATTAACATTCATAGGTGTGTTGATCCTTGTGCCAAGTGGGTTTAATACAACTCAGCTCTTGTGTGTAACTTTTGGTTGTAAACCCCTGTAGTTGCACCCCTCAGGTTCAAAGTTATCTGCTGCTTTTTCCTTCCTGTTAAAGCTGCTCTCCCATCCATAGTGTGGGCATACCTCACTTTCTGCCAGGATTTCCTTTTCAGCTGAAAGAGCTTTCCCTGTATGTGATTATATTTAGAGCATAATAGGAATAACTGTTTCTTAAGCTTAATGAAAGAGGTGTGCCAATTAAAAAGCTGATTTTACTTTCAAAGCAAAGAGAATACAGATAGGTTCCTTTAGAAGAATAGTACAGCATATTTAAAGAAAAGTACAGAGTATTTAAATAATAGTATAGCATATTTAAAGTGATTTTACTTTCCATATCAATGAGAGCAGGGCTAGGTTTCCTTTAAAGAATGGTATAGAGAATTTAAAGAGCTACTTGGCAGATATACACAGGGAGAACTCTGCTTTGTGTTGTATTTCTGCAGATGGTTTTATTAGATCGTTAAAAAGTTATATACCAAGGGCAGCATTTCTTACCAAGAAAATGAGATTTTAAAATAACTTACATTAGTGGTCAATCCTTGTTATGTATGTTTGAGTTCTAACAGCTGTAATGATTTGTTTTAAAGGAGCCATCTGAACCTGTGCTGATTTTTAAGCCTTTACTGATTGATTTGACTTGTTTGATGTATTATAAATCACACAGTTATAAAGTCACAGTAAAAATTCCATTAAACTTGTGAGGTAAAAAAAAAAAAAATCCATAAATAAACCAGTACGAAATGCAAGACAGCAGCAAATGTGCTATTTCTTTCTCTTTTTTAAAATTTAAGTTTACAGCCAAGGCCATTTTTATGTGAAAGAAAAACAATGGCAACAAATAAGAATCTACCAGGAGTCTCACTATGGGAGTATATTTTATTTCCTGTACTTGAACAATATTTCATTTTCCTTCACTGTGCCTCTATAAAGGTGTTTTTGGGTAATTCATCGAACAGAACTGGTGTTTGTTTTCAAATTAAGACTTTTGATCAGGAAAACTGGTGTTACAAACACCTAAAAAAGCTCAAAGAGGTAAGGACATCGAAATAGAATCCCTCTTGTTTCTAATTCTTTAATCCTTTTCACAGTCCAGTGTTTTCTTTTAATATTTTACTTTAATATTTTCTTTAATATTTTACTTTAATACTTTCACAGTCCAGTACTGATTAGATTGTCTAACCAGGAACTGTGCTGAACCTCCCACCAGGCTCTATTTTCTGAATGATTTCTTGTTGCTCTATAGTATGGGTGATGAATTATCCTTTTTCAGTTTCACATTTAGGCTGAGTTGATAAATACTCAAGTAATTCTTTAAAAGTGACAATAATTTTGCAATTTGGAGATCTCCAAAAGGAAAAAACCCAATGTTGTCAAATTTAAATGTCTTAAAAAGCCAAATGAATTATTCTAACTTGCACAATTTTATCATAATTCTTGCAATTTTCTTAATAAAAAAATAAAACTTAGCCTAAATGTAAATTAAAATAGATTTTTCATTAAAGTTGGGAAACATTGTTTTCATGTACTTTGTTTTCTTTAATTTTTTTTTTTAATGTCCCTAAATTCAGGATAAACTCATATTATTTTATTGTGCCTCAGAATCCTCATAGATTCAAGGCACAAGATGCACATTTTGGGTTTTATCCTGGTTTTATCCAGGGCACATTCTGCCGGTTGGTTAAACTGATTTGGGCTGTCCTTTGGTTTTGATGGTGACACAGGGCTCTGTGTGACACCTGTTAATTGACTGATAAAACATCTCCTGAAATATCCTTGGCCGATGTTGATGCTCCTGGTGCCTGTTTCTCCTCAGTGCAATGTGGCTGAATTTCTGCCAGATTTCTGTGCTGCTGGAGACCCAGCAATACATTGAATTATGCTTTGCATCTACGTTTCAGCTCTGTCACAGGGACAGAAATCCTTGGCTATCCTCGCCCCCATTCTGTGACCTGCATTTCTAGAGCTCCACTGCAGGTGTAGTTGGGGGTGTTTGATGGGGTCTCTGCCCTGCTCTGGTTTGTCACCTTCAGAGGGACAGGGTCATCTCCAAAAAATGCCAGCTCAGTTCTTACCAAGCATCAAGTGCTGGAAATTCTGCTTCTGGCCCCGGTGCGTGTTTGGGGGTGCTGTGAGTGAGCAGGAGTGGGGGGACCCGGCTGCCTTTAGCTGCTGTCAGGCCACGTGAACACAGAGTGCCCTGAGTGTTTGCAGCTCATGAACTCTGCAAAGGTAAATTCACCTGCTCAGGGTGGGTTCCAGCTCGCTCCCCTTGCTCTTGACCCGCAGAGTTTCTGAAATTTCTCAGTAATAACGTTCTGTGTCGCTCATCTGCCACAGGATCCCAGCAGAAGGCTCAGAAAGCAGCTCCTTTCCCGCCCCTCTTGTTTTTCTCTCTTTTTCCCCCCCATTTCCTTGTTTCTGGTTTCTAGTGCTTTATGACTGCAAGGAGCACATCTCATTAATCTCTTATCAGATTCCCTCTGTTGGTCTGTCATTTCATCCACACTTCACAATCCTGACATCAAGTGCTGTTCCTGACAGGTCGAATATTTGTTCCAGAAGAAAAACTCGGGTTTCTGTTTCTCTTGCATATGCAGAAACCATTAGAATTAGATAGCAAAGAATATTTTGGTTGTTTTGTTCCAAAGAATGACATTCTGTTATTCTACATATGCACACACATGAGATTATTACAAAAGAAGGAATACTTGGATAACTGTACCCTTTAACCATTCAAATCCTCTTTGCAGCCGCTACAACTTTACAGAATGTGATCTTTCAAATACTACAATGGGAGAAATACCTGTTACTTCATGCATTGAGACTTACACCTTTTTATTTTCTTTTTTTTTTGCTAAAGAAATTTTTGCATGTCTTTTGTCAGTTAAACTGATAAATAGCGAAATGGGAATTTTAAGGAGCAACGTGAGGTTACTCATGGCAAGAAATCTCAGAGAACACCTGGAATTACTTCTGAATGAAAAAAAAGAAATATGTTTTATTACTGCTCTTCCTGCTGAGTACCCTTCTTTTAATCACTTTATCTGTCCTGTACACTGATGTCTGCCTTCTTATCTCATGTTCTTCCTGCAGCTTCTTAGAAACACTTTGATTTGTTCCGTGTTCTTCTTTGTTAAAATCGTGGGTTTTGCTCATGTCAGCCCCAGACTGCTGCAGGATTAGTGCTCCAAGCTTACCTGGAGCCCGCACAAACTTCTTGACAGGATTAGGAGAGGCCATTGCTGCTTCAGATAATGGTGATAATCTGGACTGGTGAGACTGCAGGCTACAGAGAGGGGTGATCAGGGAGATGCCAAGATCCCCTATTTAGTGTCTGAAAGCAGGGCACAGGGATGGTAGAGAGAGCACGAGAAAATGTGCTTTGTGCCCCTGTGGGACCGCGGGAGGGGATGTGATTCCTGCATTGATTTCAGCTGCCTTGTGTGGTCCCCTCAATAGACATTTGCAGCAGGAAAAGCAGCTGAAAAGTCCTTGCTGCCCACAGCAGCGCTTAGATCTCTATGTGTTGGACAGTAACAAGTGGGAAGATACTCACAGGTGTGCCGAGGAGTTGCAGAACAGAAAACTCTGGGTAAAAACCTCTGTGGTGAGATGGTGACCCTTGCTGGAAGAGCTGCTGCGTGCCAGAGCCTGCTTTGTTCTCCAGCAGAGTCTGGGGGCTGTCAGCTGTCCAAAGAGAAGTGCAGAATTGCAGGAAAACCTCCTGCTTTGGCTTTCCTGTCGCTTGCTGGTGCTGGAATAGCCAGGAAAGCTCAGACAGGGTGGGTTGAGCTCCTCGCTGAGCTGAGCAGAGAGCGGCAGCAGCGCTCGCCCTTTGATGTCTGCTGCATTTGATGGAGTTTCCCGGGTGGCAAGGCTTCTTCTGGATGATGTTCCTGTTAGAAATAGCTCATTCAGGAGACATCAAATAGTTCCCAATTTAGCTTATTTGAAAGGAACTCAATATTGAAAGTGAAGCAGGTACCAGTGAGATGCTGGTGATAACAGCAGGTTGGTAAATGTAGGTGGGGTGAGTAAGCAAAGGAGCCTCTTCAGAGTACAGGAAAAAAAAAATCCACTTGCCTTTTGCCAGTTTGGATTTAGCTACATCTTCTGAAAGTGTCCCTGAAATAAGATTTTTACATATTGCTACTCACCTGTAAGGAGTGAAGCTGGGGAGGCTGAGGTCCTTTATTCAGACATAGTTAATAGGGATATGGAAACATCATTCATGAGAAATGGCACATGGAGATGTGAAGGAAGTTAAGGATTGGGTTTGTGCAAAATATGTGCACCTCTCCTGGTGAAAAGAAAGACCTGAAGACAGGTCCAGGCTCTGAAGGGCTTTTCTCACCTTGTGGTACAAGGAACCTGCAGCCTTCTCCTTTCCTGACACCCTTGACTGTTACCCAAACATTTCATTTCAGAAAGCCAGCTGGTTTCTCTCTGCACTTTATCCCTTCCCTCACGACCTGATGTGTTGCCTGTGCTCACAGCACCCTTGAAACACCGGGATTCCAGGTCTGTTCATCCCATTCCCACAGGCAGGGGATGGCTGGCTCTGGTGGGGGCGTCCCGTGGTTTCCCTCATGGAATCCCCCCATGGAATGCTCAGACAGAGCAGGTGCCCCTTGCACACAGGAGTGTGGGTGATCTATTCATCTGTCAAGCTGATGCTCTATAATAAGTCTAATTAGTTTCCAATTTACCTGTTACTTGTGTTCTGCATCCAAGGGCCTTGCTGCAGTATGAGATGTGCTCTGCACATCCAGCATTCCCACACCTTGGAGTGCCTGCGCCGTTCTCTCTCCCCTAGATCTCCTTCAACAGATTTTCAAAAAAGTGAAACATTCTGGGTCTTTAGCACATTTTAGTTTTTTGCACAGTCTGCTTGATGGACAGATAGCATTTAATCCAAATTTACTGTGACAGAAGAAGATCCTCTTACCTTAAATATTTTGTAGATACTTGAGAATACCCATTACTATAACTGCAAGGTTTGACTTTCCTGCTGAGTTGAGTTTGAATATCCTGGGAACACTCAGGCTGAACGTCCCTGTTTGCACTCAGCAAAGCGGCAGCGCAGAGCGGTTTATGCAATGTCGAATGTTTGTTCCTTCTGAATGTTTTTCATGATTTTTCATATTTTCATCATTACAACTTCCACAAGTACTTGGAAGATGTTTCTTTTCATGGTAGTCAAACATCCAGCATGAGATTATAATATCATCTGTCTTTGATTACTATTTTGCCTTTTTCCCTTCACTAGAGGATTGTCAGATGGGTGTAGCTGATGATACTTCACAAGCAGACTGAACAAAAAAAAGGCTAATTTCTTCAGCACTTACAATATTTGCATTATATATGTGATATAGAAATAAACTTGCAATCTCACATAGAACAGATTTACAATCTGGGCCACTGCACTTAAAGAGTGAACTGCCTCCAAATCCAAATTAGAAGAATCTGATACAGATATGTGTTTGTGCTGTGAAAAGGAGGAATTTTGTTGGGTTTTTTTTTTACATTTGTTTGAGGAAAGAAATAATATTTTTAGTATGTTCTTTAAGTAATATTGAGATTTTTAATATGATTCATTCTGCTGAAGTGCTCAGACCAACAAATTCATTGAGTGATTTATTTCTTGCTCACACTGGCATCTCTATGGCATTAGCACATCAACTGAATTGATGTGTAATTGATGTCTAATAATGGCATTATACAGAGAGAAAAATATTTCTCACTGCTCAAGTATCAGATGCCACACTCAGAAAAAAAATAAAGACAAGGTGGGCATTTCCAAGAGTATGTTCAGATACTACTTTCAAGACATAATCCATCTTTACAGTACATTTTGAAGAGGTGCTGGAAACACTATTCTTCTCATGCATAGTGTTCCAAAAGATTTTTCTGAAAAAATTGTCTGATTAAATTCAAGGTGAGAAGTTAGAAGTTGTTTGCTGTTGGTTCTATTAAGAAAATCTCATATAAAATCATATAAACCCATGGAAATCATATGTGCTCTCCAGAAGAAAGTCTCCCTTTCTCAGTTACATTTGTCAGAGAGTGAAAAAAGCAGTAGTCAAGTAGAGTTTGTATTTCAAACGTGTAGCCTTTGTCTTTTTTTCTTTAGGAGACATGCTTATGCTCACTGAAGTTAACTGGTGTTTTGTCATTGAGGTCAGTAATGTGTAATCTTGTTCTTCATTTCTTTTAGAAGTTAGGAGTTCTGTTTGTCCTGGAAGTCTCTCTTGAGACAGACAATTACTGTCACAGCCACTGGCTGATGGAATGGAGCCCAGCTTATTGGATTTATTACAAGTATTGTCAGTTGTAGCTCTGAAATAAAAAGAGACACTGAAATGGACTCCTGAAAGGTGCATACACAGACTTGCAATAAAAGTATTTTATTTTTTATTTGTATCATTTTATTTTATGCGGCTTGCATATTTTCACAGCCCTCGTTCTGTGAAAACCTCTGTCACAATCAAGTTTTGGCTCCGTAAGAGTAGCAGGACTATATCATCATTTTATCCTGCCTGCAGTTTGTGATCACTATGTTTAATTTCACAATAACAAAATGAGCATTGACAGAACCCCTTTGATGGGCAGGTCCTGTTTCCTGATGTGAAACTTTCTCCACAGCCCATGGAGCAGGAAGTTTTCAGCTTGGAAAGTTCCCCACTGTCTCTGTCAGCTCCTCGTTTTCTCTGTCTCTGCCTTAAACCTTTGCGGTGGGTTTGGAAAGAGGCTGGACAATAGAATGAAGGAACAAATATCTAATTGCATTTTAATGGCCTCTTCCCTAAAGGTTCCTTCATCCTTGGTTAAGTACGGGCTCATAAAAATATAAAGGTAGATTTTTGCCGGCCACTCAGCGTGACAATGAAGACTTTCTGGTTGGAGCTATTTAATATCAGTCAAGGCAATTTGTCCTTTTTCTGACATAATTGGCTTGGCTTTGGGTAATTACAGATCTAATAAACTGATCATGAAACCTTAATATTTTTCAGCAAAATAATATCTTCGCAGATACAGCGACCCATAGACTCAATTTTGCAAATGTGGCTCTCAGTGGCGGCATTGAGCGGTGCTGTGGAAGTCAGACCTGTAAAGTGGGGAAGCAGGGCACCACTTTATCAAAGCAATCTGTAATATCTAGGCAGAATGAAATTAGCTGGGCACCAATGAGATCAAAGCCTTAAGTGAGGTTTCGAGGGTGAAGAAAAGGCTGCCATGGTAAATAGCGATTACTTGTAGTTAATTTAAACTTACTGAAAGATTTTAAGGATCAAAGTTGGGTCTTTTGAGAAAGGGGATTCATCCAATTTCCTCTACGTATATTTCTCCAACATAAATTAATCTTGATATATTTTATTAACTTCATACTCTTCTGGTATGTTGGGTTTTTTTTTTTTTATTTTTTTTATTTTTATTTTTTTTTTGGTAAGAGCAGGAGCACTTTGACTTTTGTCTACTGAAACTCTTGAGCTTTTGTTTATTAAAATCACACCAGGGCTACACCCTGGGGTTTTTCTGTTGCTGTCTCTGGGTTTCCAGCTCAGGATATGCAGACAAAAACATTTTTCAGTGTATTTCTCATTTGTTGAAGCATAAAACTATTTGATCTTTTGAGTAGGTAACACAGCCAAAATATTAATATTTTATTCTTAGGTAATTCCATTACAGTGCTATTTAGCAAGTACACATTGGCAAGTTTTTAGTTTTCGTTTGCCTTCTAAAGCTTCAAAAAATGATTGTAGCCACTATATTTATTATCTCTTTTAAAACTATTGTGCAATAGTGATAACAACAAATGAATTTGTCTGCTACTAATTGGATAATATATATGTGAAAAAAGCACATTTTAATGACTGACTGGTAAACAGAGTTCCTTATTTGAAACTTATTCGCTAATAATACACCTTCAACACGAGTATTTGTCAAAAACCTCCAAAAATGTTTCCTTTTTAATTTCATGCTAGTGTTTGACAGCTGTGGCAATACCAGTATTTATTATTAGTTTATAGCTGAATGGCATTTTAAATCAAGTCTATTACAAATTGCCCTGCTCTAAAGGAATAAAATTAATAGCAGTGTAGCAAAATAATAAAGCAAGGATTAATCACGTATTGCATGGGAATAAAAAAATCTCCTGGAAATTATATTTCCCGGGATATTTAGCAGTAATTTTTCTTTCCTTAATGATTCATTCTGATAATTAAACATATGTCTTACAATTTGAACAAAAAATGCTATTTAGAAAACCGTTGCCATCCGCCAGCTCGGGTCGGTTTTCCTGCTGGGAGTCAGGGGTGAGGAGCAGCACGAGGGCTCCGAGTTCAGAACCCTCCATTCTTCCTCCAAACCTTCCACCAGCACGAAGTGTTAACGCTGTTGATCCCAATAAAAATGTCTCCAGGTTGAACCAAGAAGGAATTTGGCACTCGGAGTTTGAAATTTTCATCCTTAAAAGCCTTCCCTCAACCCGCTGCTGTCACCAACATTTACAGACACGCTTTGTCTTGGGCTCTGTGATAAGCTGAGAAAAAGCAGAGTTGCCATTCGGCTGATCTCCTGGGAATAAAGATGTGCATATTGGGGATTTTCTTTCCCTCAGATCACATTAGGAGCACGATTTATATCCCTCGGTTTGGAGGTGACAGTCTTTTTAAGCGATCTTCCAAATGACGATGCCTCCTCTGAAGACATCCTGTACACAAAAGCAAACTTGCTGCGGGTACTGACTGGAGATGTGGGAGAAAAGGAACTTTGCAAATTGACTTTTTTTGGCATTTTTTATTATTAAATATTATTGCTCTTAAAATACGGGGTTTTCCCCCTGAAGTGAATAGCAGAGTTTCATTGGTTTAAGGATTACAAAATCTTCTTGAAATCATTTCAGTCTAATCTTAATTTCCTTCTTCCTTTAAATCTGAGCCATGTTTAAAATTTCATCCTTATGAAAATCACAATTGTTATGTCTCCAATTCATGAGCTTCTTCCACTTACTACTAATTATGGCCTGGGGGAATAAAAATCTACTGAAATAGAGTTGGTAAAATACTGTTATTTCTCTTAGTTCTTGCCTGCTGGGAGTGGTGCAGCACCTTCTGTTTGTCCCATGATATTTCTAGTCCTTGTCATGAAACAAGTCTTCATTTTTAAGCCTGCTCCATGGGAAATGTTGTGTAAGAATTCTGCCTAAAATTACTTCATCCCTCATAATCCAGGCGTTCGGCTGCTCACACAGATCTTCACAAGAAATTATAAAAAACCTGCTTCTGGTAAATATTTATAAAATGTGTAATTCTGCACTTCACTGCTAATAATCTAAATATCTCATAATTAATCCTGCTGTTTAATAAAAAAGAATCTGCACTGCAAATTCATGGGGATGTGACATCCAGAAAGAGAGTTTAAAGGGAGATTAGATTTTTGGGATGGTGGGAGTGTCTGTAATTAGCCCAAACCCACTGATACCTGCTCGCGTTGTGTTTTGGGAGCTTTAGGCTCTCGGAGTTGATGATGTTTGATGTCTTTAAAGACATGAGAGTGTGCATCTCCACAGAGGACTTTTTGATGCTATTACAATATTCCTTGAAGAAATGTAAATTCTGAAACTACGGTCACTTGGAAGTGACTTATCATCTCTGTGTCTGTTTTCAACAAAAAGACACAGGCAGAACACGTACATTTGAGCTTATGTGGAGGTTATCTCAAGACATGATGGACAGGTTGATGAAAAATAAAAGTTCAGTGGGTACAAAAAAAATTCACCTCTGATTTGGTCACCTGCAGGCCTTTGGTTACCCGGTGAGTAAGGGAGAGGAACTGGAAAGCAGAATTTCTCTCAGGGCCAGCAGATTTCTACCTCACTGCTCAGCAGAGGCAGAGCAGCTCTCCTTGGGGAAAATAAAGAGTAAAATAATCAGTATATTACATTTATTTGGCGACTTTCCATGACCGCTTTGTACTACAATTAAATATAAACATGTTTGAGCTGTATGAGCATTTTTGGGGGGGAAGAAAGGTGTTAAATCTGATCAGCACCTGAAGAACTTAAAATGGAGATTAGTCCTAATTGGGTTGACTGTCAATTGGGCTTCTGTGACTGAAGAAACCTGAAGAGAACAGAATTCCAAGAAGGTTTGGTCAGGAAAGCATCTAAAGGAATTCAGCTGGGCACGGGAAGAGAGAGGCCTTCAGGATGGAATCCTGGTTTCACAGGGTACATGTGGTTTCTCCATTGTTGTTCTTCCTGTAGCCATGAGAAACAGCCATGTCTATTATGGGATAGATGGCACAGATGAATTTTATTTTTAATTTACTTTTCATCAAGTGTGATTTTCAATTTACTTAGAAGTGCAGGGTCGTGGTCAACATCAAACTGCCCACCAAAGGGTGTCATCTGTGAATGAGGATCCTGGAATCCACATAAATATTCAGCCTTCATTAACGTTCTACTCCAGAATATTTAAAGAGTAATGGTGTGTATCCCTCTAGCAATTTTATAGGCCATTTAGTGATGTGGTGTTGAGGTGTGGAAGAAATGTCCTCTAGCGAACAATTTGAGCGTGCATGGGTCTCTGGAAAGCAAAAAGCTGCTAATAGCTGCAGTCAGCAAGGTCTCGTGATGTTCTTCCACATCTAAGGGCACGGTTGGGTAGGAAATTTAATATCCATGAACACTAAAATATGATATAAAAACCTGGAGACCCACAGCAAGGATTTCCCGAGTGGTTTTTGGCTCGTGAGCAGCGCATTTTGAACAGTGTTGTCTGCACATGCTGGTGTTTGGAAAGATGTGTCCCATGAAAACAAATAAGATTCCTTCAGTTTGAAAATGCCAGAGTATTTACTTGCTAAATAAAATATAAAGAAAGCTGTAAATATGCTTCATTACAACACAGCCTGGTCTTTAGAGGATTTTGAATAGCTGTTGTGCACAGTGGAAGACAAATTAATCTCTCTGAATCTCTCTCAGCTGAAACATTCTAATGTTAACTAACAGTTTCTAGTGATCAAAGTGATTTAGTTAAATTATTTATTTGCATATGCATTTAAAAGTTTTTATTGTTGCAGCTCAAGGGAAGAGAAGGGAAGGGGGAAGGGGAAGAAGAAGGTCTTAAGATAATTACCTGAGATTTAAGAGCAGCTGGCCCTGCCTTGTCCTACTTTCAGAGGCAGATCAGGCGGCTTTGGCCGCCAAGATCTCCCAGTTGCCCCATGCTCTTTGTTATGGCTTCTCCCCATTAGAATTGCACTCATATCTGCCTTTTCTCCTTTTAATTAGCAATCAAAATGATCAGGAATGGATAATTTCAATCATTAAAACCATCTTTGTTGTATCCGCCTCTAATCAAAATGTTTGCTGGAAGTGTAAATCTCTAGATTTTCCCGCAGAGCCTTTTGGGGTTGTGTTTGTTTTATTGCCTCCTTCCTGTTCCTGGATTGATCTCTACAGCAGGGAAATGGTCAACTTAAAAATCAGAACCAGGCTGTGTATGGCATGGGAAAGAAATCAGGGGAAGGTTAAAGTTACAACATCACTTTATTTTTCCTCTCCTCCCCCGGCCGGGTTAATGGTTGCAATCTCACCTCGGTGCTTTCAGTCCGTGGTGCAGCAGTGTCTGTGTACAGCCCCAGGAAATAAACTGATTTATGACAGCTAATTGGGGAGCAGATTTGTTTGCATGGGTGGTGGAAGCCTGCAATCAATACCATATAACAAACAAAGCAGCTAAACTATCAAATCTTGTATAGCTCAGCTTCAAAATGAAAAAGGCAGAAAGTTTTGTTTAAAAAAAAAAACCAAACTGTGAGGAAAAATGATGCAGGGAGAAAACTGCCAGTTCTCAGTATTTACAGCATCATTCCTGTTCTATTCTTAGTTCTAATGTCTTTGAAACTTAAAAAAAAACAACAACAAACCCAAACAAACTCCAAACCAAACAAAATAACCTACAACAAAACCAATCAGACAGAAAGCCATTTAGAAAGGTCAAGGCAAACCACTTTTTTCTCTTATCACCTTTACATCTGTGGAGACACTGATTCTCGGAACTTGTAGGAGGAATATTCTATTTTGGCTTTCAAAAATTAGTTAAATGTAAAGAGAATATTGTTCTGCTGTTAGGAAGAGGCATCAATCTGTGTGCCTTGACAATCCTTACTGCTGTTGTCTTTAGGGCTGCATTCAATGACTGCCTTGTCAGACCTGTCAAGTAAAATACATATGAGGAAGGGTCCAAAATAGTAATTAGGCTATTGGTGATTTTATTTTTCCCCCCTCTTCTGGATTAAAAGATCTTTATTAAAATTTAGAGCAACTTCATATTTTGATTTTTTTTCAGCCATTTTTACAAAGACTAGTCCCTCAGAGAATTCTAGAAAATACATATTAGCCACAAGGTTTGTGTTTGTGTCCTGACTCCATGGCTGTTCATATATCCATGTTATCCATGGCTCTGTAGGGTTCTGGAAGAGGAAGCTCGAGAACAGGGAGTCTTTGTATGATTTTTTATTTGTTTTGACATTTTTCTAACAAAACCACAGAATAAACTCAGCATCCTGTACCACAGCAATGTGGTGACAGCAGATAAACTTATTTCAGGTGGCAAGTTACAAATAGCAGTTATGACTGAAAAGACAACTTTAATCTAATAATAAGTATAACTTGTTAATTACATCGCCTCAGATCTGCTTTATGCTCTTATCAAATATGAAAAAGGCCTCTCTTCACTGCCCACGAACGAAAATATATTAAAGTGCTAATTGTTGCAGTTACTTTTTATGGGAGAATCAGTAAATGAAGTATTCTAAGATTAGTTTCAGGTCTATCCTGTATTATCGTATTCTGCAGACAGGACATCATTATATTAAAAATAGACCATTTTATTGGATTCATTTGCACATTGCTGTGATTTTTAAAACAGATGAGGTTTGACCTAACTCTGCTCCCATTGGATGTGTCCATTATCAATGATGCTGTGAGTCTGTGGTTTTGTACTTAAATTGCTTTTTATTTTTTCCATTCGCCTGCCACCTAAAGAGAAAGATAATGCATTAAAGTAAATTGCACTGATAAAATACAGAAATTAAAAACTTTTGGAAGACTTGTAAAAGTCTCTTTTCTAAATCTGTAAATGAATCTAATTTCTGACCTGACTGCCACCTTTGTTCCAGTTCTGACTTTTTGCCTCTGTCAGTTGCTGTCAACTGCTTTTGTGACATTGTCACTTATTTATATGGCCTTAATAAAGGCATTTAAACACTTTTTCACTGCTAGGTAAGTCCCAGAGAAAGATTAGAGTGAAAATCCGCTGAACACACAAATTAGCGTACATTAGAGTTCATGAAGTTATTTCTCACAATAATATTTAGCAGGAAATAAATCAGATTTCTGTAGCCATTGGCTAACTCAGCAGCATTTTGTCTTCCAGTTTTCGGGATAATTTGTGGTTCCATCCATAAACCCTCAGAAATGGAATTCCTCACACTCAACATACTTTGATGTGTCTGTATTTGTATGTAGGGATCCGTCCCCAGCACAGTGTAAAAATCTGCAGAAAAAAGAGGCAAAGGGAAAAAAAAAATCTGACTTTTTTTTGCACCTCTAGATCTTAAATTTCTATGGCATTATTTCTGCCCTGCCTGTTGTTCAGACTTCAGATTCTTTTTTCTATGTAAATTATCCTACCACTGTGCTTTTCATCCCTACCTTGGCTGTATGAATTTCATATCTTAATGTCACACATGCTTATAATTTTCAAATTTTCAAGCATTATTCTGCTTGATTATTTTTAGCATTTTCACTTTTACATGTTCTCTTTCTCCTGCCTGCCTGCATTGAGTCTGGACAGCGTATTATAAGACATTATTTTTCTCCTTTTTACCAAGTTCTAAAATTTTCTGTTTGAATAGCTGCATAATGATAACTGTAGCAGTTCTCTAATTCAAGCCATCTGCAAAAGCAGTGTCTCCTTGGAAATACATTAACCTCATCTTGTGGAAATAAAGGAATGTTTGTTTTTTTCAAAAGGATTCACATGAAAGAAGAGAACATCCAGCGTCTGCATATTTAAGCTTTGATTTAAATAGCGATCCTGAACCTTGAAATTTTAAGGGTGGGGTTTTAGAGTGTGAAATGTTAAAACAGAATGATAGGAGTTTGGGTTCCTTTAGCAGCAATTTGAAGGGCTGAGGAGGCAAATCCTGAAGGGAGATCCAATCCTTCTGATTACCCACTTGTATAAGAAGATTTTAATTACTATGAAGATTATTGATGCTGCCATCCTATAAATCAATAATTTTTCCCTGGGTCTTGTCTATGTGAGCACAAATACCATATTTTCACAAACAGTTGTAATTATGCTGAGTTTGTGAGTTCCCAGCACAGATCACTACTAATAAACAGAATCAAGAATGCAGTTGCAGTAAATGTGAGCTAATGCTTATTAGTAAAAATGTGTAATTGTGCACCTAAAGGCTGTGGTGATGTTAAAGTGCATAGCAGATGGTGCTGGTTCCCCCAAAGTCTTGCACTTTGTCTTGAAAACTGACTTTTCAAAGGGCTCTCTTTCCTTTGAGTGAGACACACCTTACCTTGAAAATTGACTCCGGGACAGCAACGTCAGAGCGTGTTCTAACACTGCTTTTAATTAAAGATCTCTGCTGGAGATAATGAGTCCTCCTGCCTTCTGCCAGCTTGGTTTAGATGGGGACTCAGAGTGCAGTCGGGGGCTGAGATGGGCAGAGTGGCAGGAAGGCTCTGACTTCCAGGGGTTGCTGTGGGATTTTGGGATGGCTCTGAGGACAGAGCCCTTCGATGGCTCGTTAGGATTTTCCATTCTCACCGCCTTCTGATGATGGCTTTTGTGATCACTTTGTTATTCTTTCTCTGTGACCCATTTCTTGCAATGCTTTCTGTCTATGTTCAGCAAAACATGCACCCACTTCTCCTTTTCATCAGCCTCTCTTCTTTGCCTTTCTTTCTGTATGCAATTAATTCCGTATCTATATATTATGTATTTGATCTGGATGTACGTATTCATTCCACTGAATAGAAACTCTCAAGTACCCTAGTCTGTGATATCTATAAATTATTCAAAATTCCAGTCATAAATTTTAATTTCATTCTGAACAACATACTAATCTGAGGAGAAGTTAAGTAACCTTTGCAATATATGTTGATATATAAATAGTGGCATTAATGCCTCTGAACATTTCAATAAGTGTTCCATGGTATCATCCCTTCTCCATCTCTCTCAGTTCTAAAAGCCATTGTTAGCATATGCGATTTTCCGGGTGAATTCTTTCAGCCAGATCCCATTCAGAGCTGCTCCACAACCTTCCCTATTTTCCATTCATTTTGCTTACATTCAGTGTAGGATTGCATAGGTGTAGGTAATTTTGCTAATTACTGGGAAAGAATAGTGGAATGACCTAGGACATGGAAGATCTCTGGATGTCTTCTTGCCCAAAACCCAGTCAAAGCTTGGCAAACCTTGCTGTACTCAGAGCCTTTTCCAGCTATTTTTTAATATTTCCAGGAACAGAGATTCCACAAACTTTGGGCAACTTATTCCAAATTGTATTTGTGGTCAAAAACAAAGGAAAAGGGCTTTGAATTATAATTGTTAGCAATCCTGTAGCTTCAAGAGGAGCTGCTAGTTAGTGTGAGATCCTCCATGTGCATGGTAACAGGAAAGAAATAAATCATCTCTGTTTTTACTGGTTGAATTTAAGCATAATTTTTGTTACTAAGTGGTAATATTTGAGTTATCATTTAAGAGTAACAGCCCTCACAGGTGCCCATCAGCAGAATGCTGCATAGGAATGCAGAAGTATTTTGTCTTTTAGTTATGAGTATGAAATTGTCTCATCTGATTTAAAAATCAAACAAAGCTTTCTTGTGAATTGCTGTGAACTAAAACCAAGTGTTTGTTATTTGTAGTGCAATTTAGTGCAAGAGAATCAAACAGACCACAGCAAACAGTCAATGACAGGAAGAGCAGATAACCTGAAAGTTATATATCTGGGATATTTCCTAAAGTACCAGTTGAGTGTGATGAACAGAGGCTGATTTTCCAGCACTGCAGGGCACCTGCCAGGAAGTCTGTAACAAACTCTTTCAGCTGCTAATGCACTGATATTAGCAGTGCGAGCCATGACAATTGTTCTATCAATAATTACTGAGACATGGTAAAAAGGAGTGTATGCTGCCTGATGTATCCAGCAAATGGAGGCCTGAGAATTGTCTGCTGCATCAAACTGTAAAATATAATGACTTCTGAAGGTTGAAGTTTATGAGAGCAGTTCATTATGTGCTCCAAACAATGCTTTATTTTGCTATTGTTTCTTCATTATGTGCATAGGAAGCGCTGTAGCAGAAACTGGGCTCAAGGGAAACGATGTCTACCAGTAGTTTAACCTTGTGACATTCCACTAAAAAGCACAGGTTTTTCTGAAATACATAATACATGAACTTCTCTGATTGTTTAGCATTGATCAGTGCTCAAGTAAATTGAGTTACTCTCTTATTAGCATAAACAGCAAGGCTTTAGCGAGGCTCTTCACCCTCCCATGGTAAGTGGCTGAGGGATTTCTGCTTCTTTTAAACTGGAAGTCAATAAAAAAACCCAACATGGAAAAGCTCTTTAACAAAGACAAGACAATATTTTGAGGCAGCATCATTCTGACTGCACATGTATCCATTTCCACTTCAATGTCCAGATTTCAGTATAGATTGCTCCTCAGACTTCTTGTCTTCCCTTGTCAGCTCTGTCTGAAGTTTTGTTTTCCTCTCTCTCCATAAGTGAATATATACACTGGAGATAATTGTATAGATACAATATATAGTGTCTATTTCTCCTGTAGCATAATTAGGCTGTGTTTTTTGATTTTAATAAAACTTCTCCCCTCTCTCCTCAGAGCAGAAACAATGAAAGCCTGGTTTAGAAGCCTGTTTCCTTCACTTCATAGGAACTCACAGGTGAAATCTTTCAGGAGCTTTATCGTTTGTTCTTGAACATCTTTTCCTGGTTAACTTTTCACCTTTCATTCCATTCACCTTTCCAGCTGCAGAAAACAAACTGGCCCAAATGGGTGGAATGTTTTTAGTGTAACATTGTCTGATGGAGTCTGCTTTTATCTTCAGTTGTACATAATTATAATTGTCAGCATTTATTTTTAACTCTCAGCAAAGGGTAAGGATGAAATATTATTTTGAATCAGGGGAACATGCAAGATTAAGGCTACCCATGTACTTAGAGCATTTCAACTCTGAGGGAGGCATTTCTGTCTAAATTAAAGTTTGATGTATTGGGAACTAACTTTGATTTTCTAATGTTCTGAGCCAGCCGTCCAGATTATCAAAGGTAATTTGCCTATAAGACAGGCAGAACACATCAAAAAGAACCCTTTCCAAGACTACCTCCTAAAGCTTTAATTGTTCAGCATCTCTGACAGTTTGGAGCCCCTCCTTGCTGTGCTGTGTCAAACACAGCTCTGCTGTTTCAGGTGGTGCTTGAATATCTAGAATTGCAGGAGAGCAGGATTCCTAGGGGTCGGCCAGTCAGAAAAATCCCAGCTTTTGGGTCTTTTCTCTGCACACTGGTGATGCTGAAGCTATTTTTGAAAAATTTAGCTAGGTGAGTATCTCATAGATAAGCAGAACTGGTATATACATAAAAATATATACTAAATATAGTATGTGCTATCATTTGCACAGAGTTAAAACTTTTGTGTAAAATAATATTGCCAGAATTTGAAAGACATTTGCACCTATTTGACAGAAGAACTTATATTGTATCAGATCAAGGAGTTTGGTGTCTTAATTGTTGTTTGCTTATCAGTTTGGTCCTTTCCCCCTTGAGTTCCTAAATATCTTTTGGCTGTTAAATACCTTTCATTCTCCTGTTCAAGTAGTCCAGAAGTAGAATATTCAGCAGTGAGATACTGATTTCAGTGAGATGAGCAGTGAGATCCAACAGTGAGATACTGGATGTACAAAACCTCTGTGAGACCAGGCAGTATCTGAAATTCTTTTTTGGGCTCCATGAAGTTAATGTTCCTTTAGAGTGTGGGTACAGCCAAGCTGTCACCTTGGGCAAGAGCAAAACCCACAACCATGGGAAATAATGTAAGTCTGGAAACTCATTCTTTGAGCCTGTGCTCCAGAGCAAATAGAGAAACAGATAATGTTCCTTTGGGACCCAAGATTTGTCCGGAGCAGCCACATAAAGAGATCCATTTGTCTTCACTATCTTTAGTCTAGAGCTTCAGCTGCAGCCTGGCTCTTTAGCTGAGTACTAAAAAGGGGGTTTACAGTCCCTGAGGTTCTTGTGGATCCCCCCTTCTCTTCCTTTCTAAATCTGATCTTACTGCTCCACTATTCCTGGGTCACCCAGAGCAATCTATAGCTGCCAATGATGGTGGGTGACCCCCAATATTTCAATTCCTGAGCAAAGAAAACCAACAAGGCTGGAGGTGCTGCTCAGGTGCAGATATTTGTAGATTGATGAGGGCCCCAGGTGTGCTCACTAATTGGTAATTAGTCAGGGGTGGTTCCCAGGCAGGAGCAAGGGCAGCCGGGATTTAAGGGCTGCCTGCGAGGGAAGGGTGTGCTGGGATGGAAGGGCTACCTGTGAGGGAAGGATGTGCTGGGGTGGAAGGGCTACCTGCGAGGGAAGGGCTACCTGCGAGGGAAGGGCTACCTGTGAGGGAAGCTGTGCTGGGATGGAAGGGCTGCCTGCGANTGTGCTCACTAATTGGTAATTAGTCAGGGGTGGTTCCCAGGCAGGAGCAAGGGCAGCCGGGATTTAAGGGCTGCCTGCGAGGGAAGGGTGTGCTGGGATGGAAGGGCTGCCTGCGAGGGAAGGATGTGCTGGGATGTGATGTAAAGGGCTGCCTGCGAGGGAAGGATGTGCTGGGATGGGATGTGAAGGGCTGCCTGCGAGGGAAGGATGTGCTGGGATGGGATGTGAAGGGCTGCCTGCGAGGGAAGGCTGTGCTGGGATGGAAGGGCTGCCTGTGAGGGAAGCTGTGCCAGGAAGGGGGGATTTGTGCCCAGGTAAGTATGCTCTGAGCTATGGACCCCTGGAGGGGGCTGCTGTGAGCTGCAGCCATGCTCTGGGTGCTTTGGGAACTCTAACTGGTGACTTTACTGTGCAAGCTGGAGCCTTTCCTGCCCTTTGGATGCCAGGGTTCTGTCTCTGTTCAAGGAGTGTTTGGATAAAATTCATTCCCCAGCCAGGCAGAGGCCGTGCTGGGAATGGGGGCTCAGGAGAAACTTTGCTGGGGTGCTTCAGGTGGCTCCCTGTGGTGAGGAATTTAATGTACATCTAGGAGCACTTCTGTAATTAGTGTTGGCACAAATAATGATCCTCACTGTCCAGACTTTCAGAAGTTAAATTTCCATTCTAATCCACGGAGCTTTTAATTTTCTTTGCCAAATAGCGAAATGTGGTTGTATTTGTCTCTAGCATTCTTTTTTTCTCCAGGAAGCCTTCTCTTACTTCTCTGGCGTTGAAATATTCTATCCCCAAGCTTCATTTGTTCCAGCCTTGCTCCTCTGCTTGGCACTCTGAGCATCATATATTGTAATATCATGGAGTTCATACTTCTGCCTCATGTTCATTGCCCTGCATAAACTAAAGTATTTATGACTTAGGATAATAGCACCAATTCGTGTAATTCAGTTACTTTGGGGTGAAAGATTAACTCGGTGCCTCCGTTGTCTTCCTGTTGAACTGTTTCAGCTTTGCAGATACAATTTGTTTAGATGCTTTTCCTATGTGATTTATAGTGAAGCTAAAAGCAATTTCATTGTAGTAGATGCCACTGAGCTTGGCCTGTTGGCCACCTGTATTTCCCTGCTTCATTCTTGACACACTTCTGACTGGAGTGTGGGTAAATGAGCATGGATAGCACAAATGGGATGTCTAGATAGAACTAAATAATCACCTAAACCTTTTTCGTGCATGGTTTTTTTTTTTCTTGACAAACCAAAGCTCTGTTATGTACAAAATTCAGCCTTCCCAGTCAGAGTATGTGGTTATCAACCCATTTATTTAGGTTTTTTTTTTTTTTTTAATTTTTAATCTGTTAACTGAGATGTATTTAGATGGCTGTAATGAAATGCATTGCATTTCTTTTTAAATAGATTAATTGCAGGTTTCTGGTATTCTATCTGGAGGTGCAGATATAGTCAGAAGGAAGAAGAGTTAAATGTTTATGGAATTTTTTACTCTATGGAGAAACCATCTCCTTCACAACAGGTCCATTTCCACAGACTTGATACGAGTGCACTTCAGAGGGGAACTTAGCAAGAGGAAGGTGCTGAATTCATTATGTCCGTAAATCCTGGGGGATTTATAGACGAGTTGGAAAATAAAAACAGTTATTGGGAATGTGCTAATAACAGTTTACTGCCGAAATGCCGATATTCCTCTCATCTGTAGAGAGAAAATAATCAACCTCATTAGCATAGTGAGATTTATCAGAGCAACTGATGCTCCTGCAATCTGTACATGGCTTTTCATAGGAACAGCTGAGAAACGCTGCCAAATGTTGATTGATTTGGAGGCTCAAAAGAACTTGCTGAAGAATCATATTTTTGTTATTTGTTTACTTGAGACCTCAAGTAACCCGTTCTATAAAACTTATTTTAGGAAGGTTAATATCTTCTGAAAGACTTTTACTTTCCCTAAGTGCTTTCAAAGAGTAAATTATAGGAATTGGCAGTCAGGGTATATCAGAACCAAACTGTTCTTAATACCTACATTTTAAATAATTCTAAAACAGCAAGTGTTTTAAATTATTGTTTTTAAAAAAAAATTATTCAGTTAATGGTCTAATTCCATTTTGTGCATCTTTACTTAGGAAGTTTTGGGGTTTTTACCTATCAGTTTAGAGTGTAGGGTTTTTAATATTAAACAAAATCAAGAACATGTGCTTCCAGCAGTCTGAAATAAAAATGTTTATAATTCACATTGTGCAGAAGCTTTTTCCTGTTGGAATCACTGCTGGACATTGTATCTGTTCCTCTTATAGTAGATTCCAAGGTCTGAATGTCACAATGTCCTCGGAAGTGGCCACAGGAAGTCTTGGCTATGTTCACTTCACTTACCCTGGCCTGCCTTGCAGAATAACCACTGCCATTACCATTTATAAAAGGATGGGCTCCAAGTGCAGCAGAGTGGGGTGGAACAGCTGCTTCTGGCCCTGTTTCTGTCACTTTATCAAAGGAGGAGAGAATGAACAGATCCCAGAGTTCACCCTTGCAATACAGGCTACCGGACACCTAATGAACTCATGCATTCGGCTGATCTGCTTGAAGATTATGGTTTGCTTTTCTGTTATTCGTAGGATTTGTGGAAGCAGGTAGAGAGGTCAGGCAGACAGGCTCCAAGATGGCGAAGAGACCACTTTATTTACAAGAAGTTCCTTTTATACACAGTAATAAACAATTGTCTATTGGCCAAAGACAATCCACCCCTAAAGACCTATTGGTTATGGCTTGTACACCTCTAACACTAAACACAGAGATTAAGAAAGTACAGTTTATCTATATTCTCCATGAGAGAGAAAGAAAATCCTAAAACACTGCAACTACAGAAGATGTTAAATAATCCAAGTAAATCACAAGAATGCATTTTAAAGAGGGATCCAGTCGGAGAGCTGTGGTTGTGGCCATGCAGGTACAGATGTGCAGGCGGCTGTGCCTGCCTGGCTGTGCCATCACCCACCAGGAGTGATGGTACAGCTCCGAGGGCAGCGGGGGCTGCGGAGCCTCCTTGGTGACGGGAGCGGGAGTCGATGGCGCGGGAGAAGCTGGGGCTCGGCTGCCCACATTTGGGAAAATGTGTGCTGGAGGAATCCTTGTCCTCTGTGCCAACACCCAGCCTGGCACTGGCACACCCAGGGCTGTCCCTGTGCCCCTCCAAACCCACCTCGGATCCAGGAAGCCTCCAGAGAGGTTTGGACAAATATTCAGACTACCTGAGCTGCCTTTGAAGCGCTTAAAAGATTCATTTCCTTTTAATTATCTTTCTGATCAAACTGCTGAAGTCAGCAGTCTTCCCCTGGCACGCAAGGATATTTTTCAGAGAGAAATACCAATAAAAAATCAACCATCAAAACCATATTTGTATCTGAAGTCCACCTTTACCTGGCAGTTTAGGACCAAATGCCTTTAGAGTGGAATAGAATTAATACCTTCTCTGCTGATAAATTTCTCATCAAAGCCACACAAATTAAATTCAAGTCTTTCTTCCGAAGCTTTTACTCTTCATTACTTGGGCCATATTTATTTTTAGTTCTCACCAAACTTCTACAAAAGTACATGTTCAGTATTTTTATATTCTTAGGCCTGATTAGTGCTGCATTCTCAATGGATGAGTTTTCACCAAAGTGTCTCCTGCATTTGTTTCCCTTTTTCCTTCTAACAAATATGTTTTGTTTTTTTTTTACTGAATATGTGTATTGCATCATTATGTCTTTTAAAAAGGTGCGTCTTCCTCATAATTGATGAGTTCAGCATTCACATAATTTAAGTACTTTAAGCAGAATAAGCATTTACTATGACCTTAATTAAAAAAAAAACAAAGAAAAAGAAACATTTCTTTTGCTACGCTTTTGACAAAAATAGTTAGTTCTGGACTGCAACTTAAAAGAGCTGGCCTAAATTTTTGTATGTGGCTTTGATTTTTTTCTTTTTTTAAGCATAAACAAATATTTAACTTTTCTCTTTGCCTCAAGTCTATATTTTGTTAATGGGAATAATAATACTTTCCATTTTTATGACAGCTTTAATAGATCAAACACTCAGGACAGATTTAGATCCTGTCATTGTACAGATTGTAAATAGATATATACACACATAATTATACAGAGAAAAAACTAGATACGCTTTGTTTAATAGATAATAATTTGGTACTTATTGCAAGGGAAGACTGAAAAAGAATTTGAAAGCTTTCAAAGATGGAATCTAATTCTAAATGGGATTTTGATATTTTGTGTTCAGTAACCCTGCATAATTTAATATTCTGAATTATTTTTAACTGTAAATGTGATTATTTTATTGATTTCATCTAGAAGTTAAGCAGTGTGTAGGTTAAATTTGGGAAGTGTAATAGGGTCTTCCAGGTTTTCTAGGTTAAATCCACATGTTTTAAAACCTAGCAAAAGTGTCAATGAGCACAAAGCATTGGCAAAGTAAATCTGTGGCTGAAACTGTCAAAATTCTGTTCCCCACTAACTCATTACAATATTTGTAAAGAGCATTTCTAAACAATTTGAAATTGATCAGTTTCCCATAAATTATTTGCTTATCAAGGAAAATATTTTGTAAGGTTTCTCTAACATCTATTGGAGGTGAATTCATTCAGGATGCACCACATTTATTAATTCAACAAAAAAACCAATTAAATGCAGAATGTTGTGACTTTCACCAATGAGTAAGGAGAGTCCTCTGAAGTGAATCATTTGTATTCCAGTAGGGAAAAAAAAAATTAAAAAAATCCAGCCCAGGTACTGTAACAGAAATAATGATTTCCGTTCCCAATATCAGTTCAGAGTCACCTTAAGGATAACTCCACCAGCAGGAGCCCTGGTAGAGGCGCTGAATTTCTTTTTTTCCCGGCTGCGGTGGCAGAACGTTGCTGTAGCTCCCACGCAGGGTCATTCCTTGTGTGCAGGGAAACATCTGCAGGGATGTGGGATGGGCAGGCGAACATCTGGCGCTCTGCTGAGCTCTGCTCGTGGGTGGGAGCGTTCCTGGGCAGCGCGTGCGGGTTTTGTGCACCTGGGCAGCTGAAAGGATTCCTGCCGCTTTCCTGCTCCCCAAGAAGGGATTTTAGCTGTGATTCCTGGGGTGCCCCATCGTGCACTCATAAGGGTTAATTCAGGCTTGTGTTGCAGATGCAGGAGGTGCTCACTGAAAAATAACATTGATTACTGATAACAAATTTTCCTAGTGCAGTGCGTTCCCTCTAGGCTAATTCTTTTTTTTTTTCCTATTTAAAATTCTTGCTGTAGGCTTGTGATAATTTTCATTATGAGAACTATTGTATATTTATTTTGTGTGTCCCTTTTCAGTTTGTGGGTTGATGGGATGTACATCTGAAATTTAGACTCTGTAGCAAGCAGTGATACTGTCCCCAGACTCCTGCTAAAAACCATGGTGCCTTCAAAAGTCTGCACTTAAATCAGAGCTTCCTGCTCTGTACATTCAATACCTTTCTTTTTAAGCAGATTAAATTCACACAGAATTTCCTTATTTGGTAGTGTGAAGGACAAGGCTTGTAGTAAAAGTAAGTTAAATGACCGTGGTTCATTAATTCCGTGGGGGCACAAATTTAAGTAATTATTTCAAAAGCATGGCATTGACAAGCTGGAATTGGTGTCCAAAAAACCAGCTAAAATGTTGGAATGCAGAAACCTGCCCTGTCTGAAAGTTTGCAGGTTCTAATCTGCTTTAGTGTCTTTACTCCTAAAGGATTGCAGCACCTAATTTGAGCTGTGTGGGTAAATTATTCAGTGTACTGTTAAACTGTACACAGAATTAATTGAACTGAACATTGATATTTGGTGGGATTGTAAGAACTCCTGAAACTTGCATTTATTTGAAGTGGCTAGAAAGGCTGATTGCTAATACCCTGACTAACTTCATCTTAGGAGTTGGTAGTGACTTTATAAGCAGCATTAGCTGTTTTCTTTGTGCTTTTGCAAACCGCAATATAAAAATAAAATAAAAAATTAAATGCCCGGTAGCACAGGGTGTACTATTGCCAGCCTTGCCTGAATGATGTGGGGTGAATTTTTGCTGGTTCCCAAGGACTGTCTCCCAGTGGAGGAGACATGGTCCTGAGAAACTCTTCAATATTTGGGACTGTTGTGGTTTCTGCATCCTCCTTCAAGTCCTCTGGCTCCATTACAAGTCACTGAAGTTCTGGAAGGAATTTCAGAGCTCCTGCAGAGCCTGGAAGTTTTAGAATGAGTTCTAGAGAAGAGCAGGGCTGGGAAGCAGCAGACAATTACTCAAAAGAGTGAGTTGCCATCAGCAGCCGCGGAGTTTGGTAGAGCTTTGCTCGGGAACCACGTTGGCAGCTGTGTGTGAGTTCTGCTGCACTGTGAGCTGAAAAGGGAAACTCTGGCAAGGGATTCCCATGAAACAGCCAATTTCAGAGCCAGCTCGGTGCAGCTGGGCCATGTGGAACAGCAGCAGTGGCAGCCCTTCCTGCTCTCCCCATCCCTGTCAATCATAGGGAATCGTGAGGGGCCAAGATCCAGCAGAGCTGGTGAGCCGATCTGGGGATCCGGGAAAGCTGGGCTAGGAGGAGGAATCTGCCTGGGGTGCTGCTGTAGCTGATGAACTGCTCCACGAGTTGTTGTGGAGCTTCTCTGGAGAGCAGAGCTGTTGAAGGGGCTGGAATTCTCAGCTTGACAAGTTCCAGAACAGGGTGATGGCCAAAGGGAGCAATCGTGAGTTCCTCCCTCTTCAAAAAGAGGCACCACTGGGTTCTCACCATATCTGGGCTTTGTCTCACCAACTGCAGGTGTCATTCTTGGGTCAGTTGTGGAATGGGTGCCATGAGAAATTTTATTTAAAAAAAAAGGGGATAAATACTGGAGAGCCCCATGTAGCTCACTGCAGTGTTGTGTGTGCCGGGGGGAAGTCACAGAATCACCCAGCAGTTAGAGCTGAAGGGAGAGCATTTCGTCCAAGGCAGGATCTCCTGAGGGAAGTTTTTTTGCATTTTTTTGAGGATCAAAATTACATGTTCATAGGGCATAAAATTGCTACTGTGAAGCCTGAAGTTAGGTGATAACAGTATGAAATTTTATGTAATGAGAATATTTCTCATCTCAGATGGAGCCTAATTGTGTGTTCTATGTCAGATAAAGGAGTTAGGCAATGCTGCAAGACTGTTGCTACTGGAAAAATCTTTTTGTTGTTTGTTGTTGGGTTTTGTTTTGGTTTTCTGTGTTTTGGTCTTGTGTGTTTTGGTTTTGCTGCTGATATTTTTACGATGTTGGAAATGTTGGAAACAATATTGTATCTCTCCCTAAAAGATATTACCTAATTAAAGAGACACATTGCTCTAAGGGACAAAAGATCAGATTTTTTTATTCTAAACTTCTAATCCATCTCTGGCTGAAAGTAGCATAACACAAGAGACACTTTTAAAGAGAGGTACTTCTTAGTGGCTGCATCTAAACCGTTCTGTATCGAGGTCTTCTGAGCACACAGGAATCTAAATTTATCTCTCCATATATTTGCTGCCTGAAGACAGCTCTTGGAGTTGGATCTAATATGATCATATGGGTATTTCTAAAAAAAATCCCTCTGTTCTACCCCCTACTACAGAGCCCACTCCAGGAGAGGATACCTGTGAGTCCATCTGTCCTCACAGAAAGAATGCTGGAAAAGATGAACATGTGGGAGTATTTCCTAGGTGGCCCCTGGCACTAGAGAGATGTGCAGCTTCCAAGGAGGAATTCACACACTTGTGAAAAAGAGGGAGATTTGAAGCTTAAAGGGAAACTGAAAGAGCAGAGAGCTTGCCAGGAAAAAAATAAAAAGGTGCAGCAAATGCAGGTTCTAAGAACTGTGAGGGAGTTATTTGGGGTTAAATAGATAATGCACTGGACTGGCATCCAGAGATGGTTTCTAAATAGAGCTTGCTGGTTTGGGCTAATCTGCTCTGCTGAGTTATTAGCTGTTTCATCAATATCAACTTCTATTTATAGCTCGGGAGCCAGAATTTCTTTCTCAAGAAATGTATGGTCTGAAAATTTCAGTCCCTTCTAGGAACTTCAGCCTCCAGAAGTTTGCCCAATTAGACTATCAATAGCTGCTTTTCCAGTGGGACTGCCATGAGCATCCTGGGAAATTCCCAGGGTAACAATGGGAATTGTTGCTCGATGAACTTGGCTGCTTATTTGTAATGAAATGCTTTGCTCTGCATTCTGCCATTCTCTTCAGAAATGCTCTCAGATTCTTTTATATCCAATTCCCCAAATACTTTAGTCCATTTAAACTTACATGAAGTGGAGGAGTGTGAAGTTCAGGTTTTAGCAATTACGGTTGGTGAATCACTGCCAAAGGCCATGAAGAGTTTAGGAATTTGTTTTGGTTTGTTTTTTTTTTTTTTTTTTCTTTTTCTTTTTTCCCTCCTCTGGTCAGCACATAGTTTTTTAATTTTAAAAGAGTTTTATTAGAAGCCACTGATGATAATGGTGATGCATGCCCATATTGCATGAGGAATCTTTTTATTTATCATCGCTCTTCATTTATTTGCTGGTGAATGATGGATTAGTTTAGAAATAGACATTGCAAGTACACAAGCTTCAATTTCAAAAAATGCTTGGCAGAAATAACTCAAGACATAAGCTTTCTGTAAGAGGAAATGAAAGCAAAGGATGAGAGTTGGCCAAAAGTTGCCTTTTTTTCTTTTTTGCTGGAGGACAGGTATTGGCTGGTGTGCAGTATTGTAAACTCTGATTTTAACATAGCCAAGTAAATGAATTGTGTTTCTCTTGTGTTTGTGTGCTTTTAGCATTCTTGTGATTTTACAATTGTTGTCAATATAGTTCTTACTGATTTCTCTCTCATGCTAAGAGAAGATGAATAGTATGTGCAGGGAAAAAAGAGAGGAGCTGGATGAATTTCCACTCTCAGAAGGAGCTGCACAAACCGAGGGCTCAGACAGCAGCCTGCACTTCCCGGCATTGTTTTGTATTTATTTAAAATCCTCCAGTCTGCCAGCGAGGTTGGGACCATCCCTGGAGAAGAGGAGCTTTATGCTATTGCCAAGAAGCATCTCTTTGATTAAACACATCAATTAATTCTGCTGTAATCTAACAAAATGGGGTCCTTTTGGCTTTAACCTTTCTTAATGTGGCATGTCTGTTGCAGCCATGAATGTTTTTAATTGAGGGAATAACGCTGGGCACATAAAGAATAATACTTTTTCTAGTAGAGAGAGAGAGAGCAAACAAAAGCCCTGAAATATCTCTGTGTGTTCTGGCATGGGTTTAAGTAGCACTGTTAGCCAATAATTTTATTGATCACTGACAGGCAGTATCAGAGGCTGTGGGAGAGTTGTAGGAGTTGAGTTTTGCTGCTCTGGGGACATTGGAAGGCCCCCAGTAAATCTGTGTGACACCCAAAACAATTTTGATGAAGTTACACCATTTCTTCAGGCTCTTGGAGCTTTCACAATTTGTGATATGGAATCAATATAATAGAATTATTAGGGCTGGGAAAGCCCTCCAAGGTTGAGTCCAGCCTTTGACTGGACACCCCCGTGTCAGTTCAACCTTAACCCTGCGTGCCCAGGGAACCGCTGGAAATTCCTAATTAAGAATTAAGGAAAATACTGTGCCACTCCCCTTTTTTCACCTGCTTCTTATAGAATCAAATAATTGCTTGAAAACAGAGGAATAATGTCTGAAACAAGTCTGCATGGGATTTAGAAATTTACATTCAAGTTACCTGATGTGGTGAGGCATTAATCAGAATTTACAAGGAGGAGGAAGTTTCGTGTTTCTGTACTGATGTAGGTCAGACTTGGGTGGCTTGTTTTGTTTGGTTTTGATTGTTTGTTTTGGGCTTTTTTTGGGGAGGTGGGGGTGTTTGCTGGGTTTTTGGTTTTAATTAGGTTTCCCTGCAGGCTAACATTAGCTCCAGAAAAGCTTAAATAATGCCTTAAATAAATATAAAAAGGGACAATTTAAATAAAAACAAATGAAGTTAATTAAAACACTAAACTCAAAATCTTCAGCATTTCTGTCCATGAAGTGCTCTAGTGATAAATTAAGTAAAGTCTAGAGTGACAGAGAAGAATGTAGCTTAAAATTGCCTTTTTCATTGCAATCTAAAGAGCGAATCAGTGAGGAAGAAAAAATGTAAAGGTATGGCAATGCTTTTAGTTTTAATTAATATTGAATATCAGCAATATTTAACCATTCTGTAGCTGTTGCAGTGCTCTGCAGGGTGTTGGTGTGTGCTGACAGAAAATGTTTGTGAGCACCCAGAGCTGTGCCTTGTCTCTCTCACATTAACATGAGTTGTTCGCTGCCTCTGTCTGAATCTGTACAAATCTGTGATAGCAGATACAGAAAATGCACACGACTGCTGGTTCTGCTGAGGGAAAACATTTCTAATTTCCATTTTTCTCCGTGTGAAGCCGCTGGAAACCCTGCGTTTGTAAAGCAGTGAATGATGTCACGAAATGCAAGGTGTGTAATCCCACCGTGTAAAATGGAGATGTTTTAGAACTTGTGCTGATGGGATCTTGAAAACACCTCTTGTTCTGCCACCTCGCTTCTGATATGGGCAGGATTTGTCACTCCAGCTCCCAGTTTAACCAGCAATTCATGCTGGTGATTTTTCCTTGACCATTAATATAGGTTAAGCTCCTCACACACGAGGCTTATTGAGGTTTTGCCCTTCGAAATAAATGCTACAGTGCAACCAGCTTTATTACAAAATAGTCTGCAAAGATCATGAAACACTGTGGGGAGACTTCTCCTGTAGAACCACAATGTACTTGTGGTGTATGCAAGAAGATGTGCCAGCAATAAACAGAGGTGCCTGTTCTTTTTTACCTTGTATCTGTAGTAAAAGGCTGTGCCCACATTGGGAGTGAAAAGTCAGAGCCTTTAAATTGCTAGAGAGTGGGATCTGGCTTAGACTGAGTAAGAAAGGCTCTTTATTTCTCCTGGAACTGACAAAATAATGAGTTAAATGCTGATGGGGCACTGCCTTGGCAGGCAGATGGCACAAATACAGTGTGCTGAGTAATAATTCACTTACAGCCATGGACATGAATATAGGCTGTTCTGTGAAGCAAGGCATGGTTGGCTGGTGGGATTTTCCTTTGTTTTTAGCTCAGACTCCAAAATATGATTTTTTTTTTTAAATAGTTTTTTTTAGGTTTTTTTTTAAATTTTCAGTGTGTGTGCTGGTAAATGAGCATATAGCTTGAGCAGATTTGGGCCTATATATACAGTTTAGGAGCCAGGTAAAAAATAGAATTTTTTTGGTTTTTTTCCCCATTCTTTTTTTTTTTTTTTTTTTCTCTGTCATTACTTATCTTTACATGCTGTATTTTCTTTCAAACTGATGAAGCCTGTAATGCTGAAGGACCTCAGGTGTAATAGGAGCGTAGGGCTCCATCCAGCAAATGCTGAGCACTCTGAGCCCAGTGCAATAAACACCTCAGTGATACTTACAGTTACAAATGGGGTGGACAGAATGGGCCTTTTTCCATTTAACTGCATGCTTGGTTTCTTCCCGGGTTTTCAGGGACAAGCAATGCAGCAGCTTCTAGGGAAAAAGCTGTAAGAAAACAGTTATTGGTTTATTAATGTTGTTGTAGCTCTGGGGTTCTGCCTGCAGTTGTTGCTGTTTGGTGTCGCCTGATGATGGCTCACCTAAGGAATCCTTGAAATGCTTTTGGGCCAGGGTAATCTCTTTTATTTAGCAGTCTCCCTAAGCTGGCACAGGTTTGTTGGTGCTCTGAAGGACACAGGATCTTGTAACCTTTTGTCACTTAAAACTGAACAAGTGTGACCAAATGAGCATGAGAATTAAGAAGTCTGGTGTAAGAAGATCACGTGGGTCAGGTTGCTGCTTCCCCTGCTCTGTTGTTCATGTGATCGTTGTGTGAGCAGTGATGAGGGTTTTTAAAAAATAGTGACAAATTCTGGGAGATCAGCTCCTCATCTTGGGTTTGACAAGTTCTGGGAGATCAGCTCCTCATCTTGGGTTTGGGATTCCCAGTGGGTCCCTGCAGGAGAAGGACTCTTCCATAGACCATCTCTTCTGTTGGTTTGTCAGGTCACCACATGCAAGTTTCACTGGCTTTCAATTAAATTCTCCCAGGTTCCTGAAAGACAGAATTTCTCTGAATTGCTTCCTGATTTATGATTAGAATTATACTGGGGTAAGAGCACTGTCCTCTCATAACTGTGAGGAGAAATTGGCCATTTGACCTTGTATTTACTGAAGACAATAGCCAGCTCACTGCTTCTACCTTCCAGGTCAATGTGACATCTCAGGCCTTTATTATACATTTTGCTTGAGGCACTGGTGCTTTCATTTTGCTTGATGTAGAGTAACAGAAATGTTTTGATTGAAGGGACCAGCCAAAGCTAACTTCAGTGTTTACCCTGAAGCGTGATCCCTGTGAACACGTGGGGTTTATTCATCCAACCATTACAGAAAATGGTTTTGAAAAAAAAAAAAAATTACTCTTACATTCACTGATTTCACTGTAAATGAAGGCCCAGAGTCTTCCCTGTGGGCCTGCCATTACACAGAAAGGTAGAGAGTGAAGAAGAGGGGAAGACTTGGATGTCTAACTCAAACATGTCAAGTGTTCACTTCTTTGCTGCAGAAGAATAATGCATTTAATTAGACTATCATTGTGACAAATTGGTTGTGATGAGGCCGTCTATCTCAGGAGAGTGATGCTAATCTTTCTTGTAATTTAAAGGCTCTCCTGTGCTGGCATGAGAGAGATAACTAATCTTTTTAGGGCCGTGGGAAAACAAGAAATTTTTCCTATTGAAAAGGATTGGATGCTTCAGTTACCTTTTGTAGGTATTTCTTAAAATGAGGAATGGTTTTGAGAACCATACAAATTTTGAAGGACTAAATCCTGCTAATCTTTAGGCATTGCAGAACTCAACCTGTGTGACCTCTGCCCCGTAATGGAATCATAAATATACAGTTGGACTGTTCTGCACCTGAGAAACCTGGTCCTGAGAGTTCCTGACCAAAGGAGTGTCTGGAAGGAGACAGCAGGATTTGCAGGACAGGGAGCAGAGTTTTTTACAGCTGAGATGCCTTCTGAGCCACTGAGTGCAGGTGCTGCTGCTTTTGCTTTGCAAAACAAAGAATCCTCCCCTCAAAAAAAGGTCCTGAGGAATTTCTTTCTGAGCGTTCAAGGCGCCTGTTTTATTTTAGAGTGTGGTTTGCACTGCATCACCTCTAAAAGCTGAGCAATGTAACCACTGGCAAAGTCTTCACTAATCCCTATAATCATGTTTTCTGCTACAGAGCTTGAAGTAAAGAGAAATAAAGTACCCTCTTGCTCTACCTGAAGAAAACTTTGAATTCCTGTTTTAACCTGACAGGAGTGATCCTTTTGGATCCCCACTGGGGGTGGGGAAATTGCTTGTTGGTAGCTCTGAAAGCCTAAACCAGGCTCTCCAAATGGCATCCAATGCCTTTAATTAAATTATCATGAGCACAGGGTGCAAACATCACCATGGTACAGTGGGGGTGTGAAGGCAGATCTGCCTTTCTGGAATATTAATTAGCTCTCGTAAGGAGCTGAGCTCTATTAAACTGACAGCCACAGGGCAGCAGGCTTTAGAGGTCGCAGGGACAGTGGGATGTGTGCTAATTATTTCCTGTTGTTGCATACTGCCATGTCTGCTGTACCTATAGCAGTCAGTGAGATTGGTTCCCCCTCTTCCTGCAAATTTACCCTCAATGGCATCATAACAAAGATTCTGCAACTGTCATGCATTTACAAGTTGAAAATATAGCGAGCTGAATCTTTTCCTGATAATTTAAAAAATAATCTTAGGACACTGAGCTGTACATTGAGGAACAGTTAATCAGATGAGTAGACCTGTTGGTTTTTAAGCAATTAGGGAAATTGTCATGTATGTAGATAGTTAGTATCACAGAAGGGTTCTATTTATTTTTACTTTAATGGAAACAGACCTCAGGATTTGGTGAAGATTCCATGAACATTTTCTACTGCAAGCAGCTCATTTCTCATGTGTGGTTGAAATCCACAGTGTAGACATTCTACCAGGCAGAACCTCTGAAAATCAAATTATTGATGACCCAGGAGCTTGCTGGTCAGCTGAGCTGTACGTGGTACTCGTAAATGTTTCAGTCATTTATTTTTGGCTTGCTTTCTTGGGAGAAATTCCCCAGTCAGCCACTTCCCTGCCCCAGGAGAGAGAGAGCCCCTTCAGAAGGGATTTCCCGATGGTTTATAGGGACTGCTGTGATGCAGCACCTGCACAGTTATTTTTTAAGAGCTCCTTGTATAAAACTAATGCAGAACCAAGTATTGTATATGGTGTTAGCTTGTTAGAATTGCTGCCTCTGTGGAGCTGCTGTGAGCTGGTTTAAAGTGCTTTGTTTTGTGTGGGGCTGATGGATTCTGCAGGGAAATGGGGATGTTGCTGCAGGATTGGTGGCATGTTCAGCCCTTCGAGCTGCAGGGTCAAAGCACTGCTGACAAAATTATCCATCGGGAATTCTGCAGCAGGAAGTCAAAGGTTGGCCTCTAACAAGTACTTACAGGATTTCCCAGTAAAGTGTGGAGTTTGTTTTGTTTGGTTTTGTTTGAATCTATTGACTCAGCATCTAAAGAACCAGATTTGCAGTAATACAAATACAACAGATGGATTTTAGTTTTCTGATCTCTACCTTTTTTTTTTTTTTGTTTTAGGGATTGTGGAAAATATGTTTTTGTTGGTATTTCTTGGTTTTGAAGAACCTCATTTTGTCAATGTTTTAGTTGATGGCATTTCCTGTCCATTTAGTATAACATGCTAAGTTTCTCATTATGGGAATGTAAAAGTAGGTAGAGTAGGCTTGTTTTTCTTCCCTTTTTGTTAATTTTTTTTTTTTAAAGTCTCCCCCTTCTCTCCTTCATCCTTGGCAGTCCTTTTCCCAGCCTCTTCCTGCACTAACCTTTTTCCCTGATCAAGGGGACTTTTCCCTTCCCTAACAAGTCTCGAAGGTTTGTGTGAGGAGGAGACAGAACAAATGACTCATTCACCCTCAAGTCTCCGGCCGATTTGAGGTTAATTGGTGAGAAATGGGCCGAAGCTGCAATGAGAGGATGGATGCACCCAGCACTGCTGCCTGCAAGAAGGGATGGAGTTAGGAATTCTAGTAGCACTGCTGATTTAGGTAAAACCAGTTTAAGATTAGGTTGGAGCGTTTCAGAATCCAAGCTGTGGTAATTTTTGGCAAATGCTGAACTTTTCAAAGACAGCTGTTCATTAGAAAGGAGATCATCTGGAGGAAAAACTGCTGGAATTTCCTTGACCTGCAGCAGGTCAGGGTCTGCAGAGAAGCTGTCAAAGGTTTCCTTTGCTTGTTAGGCGTTCATTAGAGTTTGGTACAAGATTGTTTCATTTGTTGCCCAGGGAAAGGCAGAGGAAACATTTCAATAAAAGCTGCTTAAAGCTGTCACTGTGCTTCTGTGCTAGTGAATAAAACAACTTTTACTTTTACCCTTTCTCTTGTTCTCCCTTTCCTTTTTAATGAATACTGATCACCTGTCTTGCAAATAAGTGACCTTATCAAACAATGTGCTTTTCATTGGATGCTTTCATCTGGTCTGGAGCACTTAATTTAAATAGATAGAAGTGCTGGGGTTTTTTTCCATTGATTTGAAATTTTTAGAATAATTTCCTTTTTTCCAATTAACCTCAGTGTGATGTTGTCTTCTTTAGAGTGTTTGATATAACCACAAAAGACATACAAATCTCCCTTCTCTCTCTTCTTTAACTTTGTCTTGTTTTGTCAAGTAGATTATTGCAAATTAAGTTGGACTTTCTTTCAGACTTGGATAGCCTGAAACTGTCTTCCCTGTTTGGGTTGCGTGTTTGCATGCAGACCTGGCTTCTAAACTTTTACCTGACCTTTAAACAAAAAATAAAAAAAAACTAAGAGTCCAAGGATTGGAGACTCCTCCTATGGAAACACTGGACCGTTGGTAAATTTTGGTCTTTCTAGCATGCTGAAAACACATTCCTGGGGTTCACAAACAGCTGCTGTGTCCAGTTGTCAGCAGGCTTGGTAATAGAATTTCAAGATTATTTTTCTGACTTGCTTAAATAATTTCAGTTGGAAAATGCTAATGGCCCAGCGAAATCTCGTATTTTCATTTCATCTCTTTATCTCTTTCATCTCATAAATGATGGTTTCTGGCTGTGCTGGGATCTCCTTGCTCCCCAGGTGTGCAGGATGGTGAGAGCTGGGTAGTGTGGAACAAACTCCCAGCACTGGAGCCGTGAATTTAGTGCCTTACCCTTCATTTAATATTTTGTCCTCCTTTGTGGGGAAGATTTTCAACCTTCTTTTAACTTTTCTAAGTTGCAGAGTGTGTTAAGGTTTATTTTTTCATCTTAAAGAACACATCCCAGACTGGGCATGTCCCATCAGCTTCATATAGGGTTCACCACAGCTGGAGACATAGCGAGGAAGGCTCCAGTGACAAGGACTGAAAACCAAATCACGCTCAGGATTTACTCACAGACACTCTGAGAACTCATGAGAACACATTTTGTCGTGTTGGAGATATCGCTGTTTCTTATCCCTCATTCTGGTTTAATCCCTTATCACAGTGAAATTGTGCTTGTACTGGAGTAGGGGTATATGGGAGAGGGATTTGCTTTCTAATTAAATGGATTATAGATAATATAAATAGATTTTTGTAAGCATAAGTACGTTTATTTGCTTAGTTTTTAACTTCCTCCTCCCCCAGTCTTTGCGGGTTGGCAAGACAGCGTGGTTTGAACTTTAGGATAAATCTGCCTTCATTTCCTCTCAGATTTGTCTCTGTGTGCTTCCGTCATATTGCAGGAGTTGACATGTATATAAATCCCACTCAAACACAAATTAAACATTGATAAGGTTAGGCTATAGCTTAATAAATGTAAGTTGTGATATTTCAGATAAATAGTGAAGAAACACAGCTTCACACAAGGCAGGATTTCTCTGGCAATGTGTGTTTAAACTTGGTGGGGATTTTTCTGTGCTCATTTTAAGCTGCAGGAATCGCTCAGTAGATTCTCTTGAGCCTGATTTATCTACAACTTTATTTGTTCGGTTGTTGTTCGGGATTTTTAGATCTTATATTTAGATCTTGTGTTTATCCTTCGATGTTGTTTGAGCAAGGAGCTGAAAGCTAAAAGTCAGCTCTACGCAGTGAGGCCGATGCTGCAGGAGCAGAGCCGGTCCCAGGAGATCTCCCAAAGGTCCTGCCAGGTCTGCCACGTCCAAAAAGGAGAAAACAGGTCAGGGGCTGGGGCCTTGCTGAACATCCCTTTACATTTGTGGAGTTGATCAACTCTTATATAACAGCGTTGCTTCACTGAAAATTGATTAAATTCCATGCAATTATATCTAGGTAAAATGAAAAAGTAAAACATAGATTGCAGATCTGTACTACAAAATAACAAAACTCAGAATATAACTTTTAATGCTGAGTTTCTGCCTGTTCAAACACATGCATGCTTTTTCAAGGATGTGAAGCAAATAATATATAAATAATACATTTTAAGCCAAGTTTTTATTGATATGTTTTGTGATTATTTCAGTTTGGCGTTTTGCAGCTTCTTAGTCTGCTATACCCAGAAAAGTCCTGCATGTGTGCATTGAACGCAATAACTTGCCAAAGTCAACATTTGGATTGCGTTTTCCCCTTTAAAATTCAGATGTCTGAGACTGCTCTAGTATGAATTTCGACAGGTTGGTGGTTTAGTTTTATTTTTTGGTTGGTTTTTGTTTGTTTGGGGATTTTTTTGGTGTTTACATGTGTCGTATCATCAGAAGTGTTTCCATCTTCACCTGTGCATCCCTGAAGGGAAAGGGAAGATACTTCACTTTTTGCTGTTCTCATTACTGGGTACATTTGCATCGAAACAAGATAATTACAATACCTTCTGCTTACAGTAGATTCCCCGTGTGCTTTTAATTAGATACAGCCTCCTTGATTCCATTTGGTGAACAATTATGTAACTTGCTCCGCGATGTTAAACAGTTTGTGTTTCACCCCAGAAACGTGTGAAGTGATTCATAACTGTGAGGGGATCAGAAAATCGCTTTGCTGGTATGAAACGGCAGAGGGTGAAAAGCAATCCAGGCACAGCACGAGCAGGGATGTGCAGTAGAGGAGGGAGATTCCCACGGGAGAGGGAGTGGGATGTGGAGCTGCCAGGGCAGGGGAAAGCCAAGAGGATTCAACTCCTGGAAATTCTCCCTTCCTGCCTCTGTCCCCTCCATCCTGGCAGGGACAGGAGCTTCCCTGGGATTGCAGAAAAGCATCTGCAGCTGAACAACCCCGTTCCTAAGGGGTTGATAACCCTGGTTGGGTGGTAAAAGGGGAAATGCCTGGTTTCTGCTGTGCCTCTGCAGATCACTGGCACCTGAGTGTCTGAAGGCTCTGCTGGTGTCTTGCAGAAGGACAAACATCATCTAGTTTGCTCTCTTCTTTCACTTTGTCCTGCTGGAGCTGCTGTTTTTGCTGTCATTCACTTCTTCACTGCAGGGAGCTCGGAATGAGCTTGTTAAGTGTTCTCAGTACCTTAAACAGGGCACTCTGCAGCCGTGTTTGAAATGCTCACTGGGTTAGCAAAGCCTTTGGGGCTTTTTGCCCCCGTTCTTTCTGAGCATTTTCCGTGCATCTCTCCTATCTCAAGTGTCACTCTGCATTTTCCCCACTGGATTTGTGACTGCTTTATTGTGTGGTTCACTTTCTTAAGCACTGTGGGCTGGTTTTTTTAGCTGTTTTCCTTCAGGAGCCAGTTGCCAGTAGGATGAAGTAGGAAGGGAGTTTGTCCAAGCCCAACAATTTTAACACATGCTGATTTCTCTGCATGTCTAAGGACTTGATGCTAAACCTGGTCAAGAGATGGCTCAAATATCTCTAGTCTTTCTTGCCCATTCTTTTTTCTTTGTTGAGGCTCCCATCTCTCCTGACAATATATGTAAAACTATTTTAAATGTACCAGTCACGTTATGGTCAAGGTTTGCCTGTGTTTATTTTGGCAGAGGAAAAAGAGGTGAAATAAAAGATTTGTTTCCCATACATGTACACCATTTTTAACAGCATTGAGAGAGATGGATCAGAGGTGTTGGCCTAAGGGGAGCTGGAAAAGAGCCTGTGAGCATCCCCCCATCTACTTGGTGTGAATCCTTTTCCAGGATAGGTGCTCAAATTTGGAACGAGTTTCTGAAAATATTCCGTTTCTGGCCAAGCTCCATGAGGCTCGGTTTGTCTTGTGAGCTTTTGCTGTTTCTCCAGGCATTCCACAACAACCCTCTTCCCTTCCCTGTGCTGCAGGGCACTACCAGGCAGCCCAGCCAAGGCTTGGAAATACTTGGAAAACTATCTCAACAAGGGAGTTTTCCTTTAATTGGCACCTAGCATAGGACAGTCTTCTGAAGGAAGCCTTAATTAGAGCTGAAGGAGCTCGGCTTGTGTCTGAATCCAGACATTTGTTTCTTTGATAATAGCCAGCTCTAGCTATATTGGCAGAAAGTTCATGGAGATTACTTTGCTTTCCTTCCCAAACAAGTTTGGGTTTTTTAATCAGATCCTAAAGAGCAGAAGCAGCTTTCGAATCTGGTGGCTTTGTTCTGTTACTTCATTGCACAGTTCTAACAGCTTTTTAATGCATTTTGATGTTTGGGTTTTTAATTTTTAAATCGGGTTCTCTATTACTGATGAAAAGTCAACATCAAAGATACTAATGTGGAGGTAAGTCTTCTCCTTGTCTAAAAAAGAAACAGAAACATTCTAGCTATCTGATTTCCAAGGGAATGCTTAATTTTATTATGCCAGATGCAGGTGCTACATATTAAATGATGAAACTTAGCTAGCAACAGTCACTCAGAGTTAGAAGGCCACAGTGTAATGTAATTTTAAAACAGGAATGTGTGGTTTATGCATATGGAAAAGGATAATAAAAATTCTTGGGTTTTGTATTGCCATTTGCATAGTTCAGAAACAGAACGTCCCCTGTCTGTAGTTAACTGGAAGGTCAGGAGGTTCCTGGTTTTAATGACTTGAAAAATCTCTTTGTTATGACAAATCCTACTTTCTCGAGCAAATGCTTTTCTCTTTCGCCCTTGCTGCAGTCACTCCTGTTTAATACAGGATGACAGCAGCTCCTTCAGCAGGCACAGAGCCCCAGCGTGGTTGAGTTCCATCTCCTCCTGCCGGGTTTCCATCCCATCCGTGATCTCCATCCCGGTCTGCCGTGGGAACACCAGTCAGGTGTCACGGGAGCTCCCAGAAAAGCAGCTGTGTGCACCTGAATATTGCACCTGTTCCGTCTCCCACACCTGCACATCAGCACTGGGACCCCCTGGCAGCTGTAGGGTGGTGGCCCTTCACAAGGTTTAGTAGCCAGTTGAGTTTTCCAGGGGACTTGGCTTTCCTGACATCTTTCTCGGCACAATTTTTGCAAGAGCATGTTCAAGTATTATGTATTTTGTGATGAGGGATTTTTTGGGTGTTTTTTGTGTCTTTTGCACTCACCATAAATAAGTAAGGCCTTGGTTTCATTGTTCTTCCTGTTCTCCATGCTGATGGGGAATGGAAGCATTTACCTTGCCTCAGGCTTCCAGTGCTCAATGCTCCTCAGTCATCGTGTATGTTCCTTTGAAAACTTAATTCCTGGGTCAGAAATAGGGAAAACCACTCCAAAGCAGGTAACAAATGTCCCCTAAATTCCCTCTTTTCAGGAGTTAATGTGTTCTTCTATTTCATTTTATCGGCAGAATTCTCCATTTACATTGAGTTTGAGTGCTGAAAACATCTCCTAAATTCCAATGTCATAATCTCAGAAGACGGGGCAAACTCCAGAGCTTCTTTCAGTGCTTCATTTCTCAGTTTCCAGGCAGGGTTCCCTGTCCCCTGGGTGGCAGAGTGCCAGAGGTGGCAGTTCAGGGAACAAAGTCAGCAAGAGACGGGAATGTTGGGTGTCCTGAGTTACCTGCACTACTGAGGTGGAATAGTGCTGCCCAGGTTGTGCTTTTTACCTGTCAGAACGATGGTTTTGGAGTAGGAGGGAGGCAGATTCAGCCAGGAAGGGGGCACCAAGTTTGTAAACCTGAATTAAAGCAAGATCCTGAATCAGAAGGATTTTGCAGGGGACCAGCTCTGTGGAAGCTGGGTGAGAGGTTGGTTGTTTTAGCAGCACAGCACCTGTGGTCAGTGTAGAATCTGACTGTCAAATGTTTTTTTGTACTTTGTTCCCTTTCTGCTTTTCCAGCTTTTGTAGTTTTAAAACCCCTAATGCTCTTGGTGAGAACAAACTCCGATTTGGGAGGGTTTGTTTTATTTTTTTTCTTCTTTTAAA